>VFFE01004674.1:164668-482796 GCA_008921705.1 Burhinus oedicnemus | reverse complement strand
GGGGGAGAAAAAGAAAACAAAACAAAACCCCCAAAACCTAAACCAAAAAACAACACCGAGGTTGAAACAAATTTAAATGGGACCAAATTCTTGACCAAATTGGCTTTTCCTATCTAGCATATTCAGCATTTGTTAGTTTGAAAGTTCACCCTGAAAGCTATAAATTAATCTACTGGGACTTTAACAATTCACTTCATGTTAGGATGTGAGTTATGCTTATGGATTTGTTTAGGTCACCCAGCCATGTCCTCATAATGTATCTTAGAGAGGATTTCTGTAACTGAGCGGTAAACAGAAAGACTGTTGTGTTCAGCTGCATCTCTTGGGATTTCATCCCTGCTGTCAGAGAGCTATGCAGGACAGCTCTCTAAAACTACAACAGCTATAAAAAAATACATGGTGTTCTGTAAAGGAAATGTTGCCCGTGCAGTCAGGTATCTTTAACTCCTGATGAAACAAGGAAAGAATGTTTTCATGAACCACACACCTAGAGAAATCAAACCTTTGCAATTGTGAGATTTATTGCAGAAGTCTTGCAGGATGCACCTTAGTTCAGTACGATATTTGTCACCCAAAGATGAGATATTTTAGCTGTTATAATTTGTCTCCCTTCAGATGTTTATCTCTTGTCCTTTTATTATGCACCATTTGATGTTTTGATGTTTTGTCAGCCACTATGTCCTAAGGTTATAGTTGTTAAATGTAGTCAGGATATTCATCCACATCAGCTAAATGAGATGGAATTTTGAAGGGCAGTAATCACAAGTCTGTTCAGAACAGTGCGTAGCATCCTGTCAGGCTAAATGTCCGATGAACATGAGGGGAATTATTCCTAACAAACATTAAACTGTAATCACTGGCTCCCAATTGGGAGCATGACAGAAGATCAAGTCTGTGATCATATACAAAATTGTAGATGAGCTGTGGCCTGGATCTTCTTCTGTAGGTTTTTTTTGATGGATCTAGTTTTCATTTGATTTAGATTTCTAACCAAACTTTTCATACAATCCAACTGAAATAAAGGGCATTTCCTTTTAGTTTGTGGGTACAAAAGAACCAAAAGATGTTTACTATTTGTACTCTGATAAACGGAACATCAGGTAGGTCCCTATATCTCTGTTAGACAGATAACTGTTCCTATTTTCAATTCATACTGGAGAAATAGTACCCTAGAACATGCTCGAAATACTGTCTTTGACAGTTTGTCGAGGATTAAGTTCCTAGTTCACGTGTCACCAGTCCATCTATCTCTCATTTTTTCATGGGTCATAACTGTTTTCTGGAGAGAGCAACGTATTCCTCTGTCTACATCTCCTTTCCAACTGCAGGATTTTCATGCTACTAGATTGTTTTTTAGAGTTACATCTCATGTTTGACTTCTGTCACAAATTTGGGAACTATTCATTCAGACACACAAACACAGTCAGCGTATAGTTAAATTTCCAGCATTACATTTTTGGACTTTTTTCCTATTGCTGACAACACCTTGTTAAAAGAAAAGGCAGCATTGATCTAAATATTGTTTTTACTGCTTCTTTCGTTCATTGTTTTCTAGTGGAAAGAATAATGTTTAGAGGAAAAAAAGGAATGATTATTTTCCTAGTTGACTTTGCAAGGTGGAGAACAAAGGAAAAGATTGGAATTGCCTATTTCACTAAAAAGGATTGCATTCAGTGCTTTGTAGTGGTAGGCTTTTCTACCAGATCTACCACATAAGGATTGGTAGTTTTTTTGAAGAGAAGCATTGCTATCCATTTGTTGGACTGAGCACATCATTCTTTTAGTGGAATTTTCAGTCTTCATGTTTTATAGAGAAAGACTTGCCATATATTTTTGTTTTCTTTTTTCCAGCCTCTACAACTTGACTGTGACCTCTGTGCCATTGTTTCAAACTCGGGACAGATGGCTGGCCAGAAGGTGGGAGCTGAGATAGACAAGTCCTCCTGCATATGGAGGATGAACAATGCTCCCACAAAGGGCTATGAGGAGGATGTTGGGAAGAGGACAACCGTAAGAGTGGTCTCTCACACAAGCGTGCCTCTCCTACTTAAGAATCCCGAGTACTTTTTCAAAGAAACCAACAACACTGTTTACGTGATCTGGGGACCTTTTCGAAACATGAGGAAGGATGGAAATGGCATTGTGTACAACATGCTGAAGAAAACCGTTGACAGCTACCCAACTGCCAAAATCTATGTGACAACAGAAAAGCGCATGAGTTACTGTGATGTAGTATTTAAGAAGGAGACAGGAAAAGACCGGTAAGTCGTATATGTGTAGAACAATTATAATGTTTGACAAAAGATACATGAGAGAAGTCCATGCTGTACGGCAGCTACTAAATGAATCCCCAGATATGCTTTTAATGGATTGTTATATGGGTTTGACTGTTATAAGCACTTGATGAGGCAGCAGCTAGGCCCCATTTACCCCACCTACGCTACCTTCTGTTCTTTCCATTTCTGTTGGCTCGAGTCCCAAAAATATTGGATGTCTTCCTGAAACATTTTCAAAGCTGTGTGGTGTTTTCAGCTCAATTTACTATTGATTAAATTGACATTTTATTTGAAGAGGATAAGCCTACACAAACAACATTTCCAAATGCGCAACCTCAGGATAACTCTGGGTATTGTACTTTCTTCTCTGTTGAGATTTACTGTAACTTTTCTTCAAACACAAACCTCAGGGTTATGCATTATTTCTGTTTCTTGGTGAAAATGGATTATCAGTGATACTGTAATAGATTTAGGTTTTTGACCAGAATTATGCTGAAATTCTATTTTCCATGCCTGAGAATGTGTGTTTATGCTGCTCAAGTGGGGGCTGTGAGGAGATGAAAGTGTGAGGGCCACTGTTTTGGCTAGCGTGTTCAGAGCAGAAATTGGATTTGTGGAATTAAGACCACAAACTGTAGGATTTTGTAACTGAGCTGCAAAAATTCTAATCATCTGTGTTTTGGCATGGAAAAGCACCTGTCACGCATACTCACTGGAGCTAACTAGGAAGGAGTTTCCACATCACTGCTGTGCCTTAGTATTAATTTTCGAATTTGCACATCATGAATTTACTGTTGTGAAGGACTGTAGCTATTCTGACCAAACTAAAAATACAGATATTCACAAACGGTTTAAATTAGTCTGAACTTTTGACTTAGCTTTTGAAGGAGAGCTTGTTCTCTCAAACTTCCTTGATTCACTTCATTATTAAACTGTCAAACCTTGGGTAGAGTTGATTTTTCCTTTTTTAAAAACTATTGAAACATAGGGAAGAACTTGCTCCTCAGCTTGTTCACCATGTGCATGTTGCTGCTGCAATTCTGGAGTCGGAGGGACCTCCTATATGTCATAAAGGTGTCAAGGTTATCATGGCTTCTTTGGTTTAACTGAACAAGCTGATGAAGAGAGGCTAATAGAGAAAATACACAAGATCTGTTCTTCATAAATGCCCTCTAATAATCCAAGTCATCCAGTTCACATATTAATCAAGCTAATATGATCATGGGTACATTATTGCATTGCTAAACATAAATTTGTTTATATTTATGAATCTTCCATGTTAACAGTCAGTCAGGTCACAGTGACTTTACAATACTTTATCGAAATACTTATTGTGAGACCAGATCTTAATATATCCTATCAAAGAATCTAATCATCCAATGTCAAAGTATCATCATCTCCAGCCTAATCCATTCCTCTTCAACAGGTTAACACATCTCGAGGTTTTATTATTACTCAGTTAACACAATACAAATGCTTCTTTCCATGTCAAAGGCAGATTGAACTTCTGTTCTCCCAGTGCTTATAAACAAAGTTCTTAAGCAGCCTAATGTCAAAGTGGCCCAATTTCTTTCTCCATAATCCGTTACAACAACTAGAAGTTTCACATTGCGAACAGTGACAAATTGTAAATAGCCTGCCTCTTGCCCATATCACATTGCCTTTGCACGTGCCTCCTTTTAACACAGGGGAAAAAAACCCCACCACTTCTCACAGTGGCAATCAGATAACATCCTTGTATCTACTGCAACTTTCATTTTTAGTCCTACTTTTCCACATCAAATACTAAGTGGTGTTTTTAACATCATTTAGTGCATTTGTCAGCCAGAAACAAAGGAAACAATCGACGTGTCACCAGCCAACACCTTCTGTATCACAAGAAAACATCCTGCAGTTCTCTACTAATCAGGGGACCTCAGTTTGGAAACTGTTTCATTTTCTGTAACATCTTCAATTCACAGGAACCGTCTGCTGTTTCTAGGGAGGGTCATGAGGCTGTTAGAGGTATGTGGCGTTTGTGGAAGCAGTAAAGGGAGAGCACAGGAGATTTGTGGGTGATGAAAATAGTTTCGCGCATTGTGCCAGGCTATTATGATGCTGATGCAGACTCAAGTTCCTCAGCCAAATATTCCTTCAGTTCCTCAGAGAAACATCAACTCTTGCTTGCAATATTAGTTTGAACAGAGGTCTGTTTCAACATGTTCCCAGCAAAAATTCTGGAAGGAAACCAAGTTCAACTCATATTTTAAAATGTACTGAGTGGATTGTAACCACATATATTTTAGCTTAATCCTAAAATACTGTCTTTATGTACAGTGTATGCTACTAATGCATTGTAAGATTGCAACAGATTTCTAGTCTGTCAAGCCTTTAATGAGCTTTCTATTTCTACGCTTTGATGTACCATCTTTTTAGGTAATTAGTGGGACTTTTCAGTAGTTTCATCCCACTGGTGCTCAAGTTTTAAAGGATGTTATGAGAAGCAGCTAACACGTATGTGCTGCAGTCACTTCTCTACTGCAGAAAAGCTCTGGTCCTGCACCAGTGATGTGGGAGCTTCTTCTCTGACTTCGCTGAGTGCAGGTTCAAAACCCACAGCTTTGGTATTGACAAATGGTTTATTATTTGTTCATGGAAGAAACAAGAATCACCTCTAAATAACTTTCAACTGACAAGTTTGTTTATTTTGTAATTAAGCATTTTTTAATTCTACAGCAGTACAAAATACCCTCTGATATGGGCTATCCACGCTGGAGAATTAACCTTGCATGCGGTGTTATGAATCTGGGGGACATATGTTCTTTCTGAGAGTCTTCATTAGTGAAGCATTTGAGTTCAAGGCGGTGAATGCTCATCCACTTTGAATAATTGTTGTACATAAATAATATTCATTACCAGACATTCACAATTTTTCATTAATGCATTTTACTTGGTACTTCCCTAGAGGGAGCATAAAGCTGGCAGCTTCTTCCAGTACTTTACTAATGTTTTGGTATATTATATGTATTGAGTCAAGTGAAAGGATTTAAAGAAACATTAGGTAATTACTAAATGTGGCATCTTTGTATGTACCTCAATCCAGGTAAGTTGTTCTAAAGCCATCTATATCTTTGCCGTGCATTAGCAATATAATGCAATATGATATAACAACATTTAATTGGTAATAACAGAGAAAACTGTAGTCTTCATTAGAGCAGCAGAGCTAATTCTGGTCTGATAAAGTGCACTGAACAGCCCTAAATAGGTTTTAATTAGCTGGCACCAAAGCTGCACCACCCTTAGGGAGGGTACAATTAATGAAAACTTGCAGCAAATAGATCAATGTTACTGGATGTTATTGCCTTAGGTGAAGGTGATGGGGAAGAAAGGAGTGTCTTTTAAGGATCATTTAGAAAACAGTCTGCATTAAAAGTCACTTTCAAAAAGCAATATTAAAAAAAATCTGTGCTAATATCAGTGAAGCAGTCTAATGTCATCCAGACCGCAGACTCCATTTATGTTTATACTACATGCATCTCAGACTAACCACTTAGCACAGTACAGCCAAGTAGTGCCTCTGATGGCACAGCTCCACATCCGCCCCTGGGGCTGATGGTGTGATCAGGCAGCTCCTGTCCCACTGCACATGGAGGGTGTTGAGCCCCAGCAAACAGCCATTAATGCATGTGCTGATACCACTCAAAGCATAGCTTAACTTGGTGTTTGTAGTCACTCTTCTTATAAATAACTACTGAGAAGAGCTTGCTGAGCTTTGCTGAGTAGATGTATTCAGAACTCCTAAAACTCCCATTAAGAGACATGAGATGATGTTCTGAAACCCAGCCAGTTTGGTAGACAATTGGCTTTCCATACACACTGTCTTTACTCTGACAACACCCATCCCATACGCAAACAATTCAGTTCAATTCGACAACATTGTTGGGATTATTAGCTATACAAGCATGTCTACAGGAGGCAGGTTCACTGAGCCATATTTGCAGTCAGATAGCTGTTTCTGAAGGGTTTTTGTTAATATCTTGGGTAATTCTGAAGAAACTAAATTGCTTTTGTGCTTCTTTTCCAGAAGTTCTTAGTTTCCTCTTTTCATGCCAGATGGTGCTATGTGTTAGGTTGTGAGAAAGCTGTTATCATTCAAGGCAGAAAGATGGATCGTTCTGATCACTGACTTCTGCATCAAGATTCAAAATTTGGGGGTATGCTCAACCTGCTATTTTACTCAGTTCTGTTCACTAATTATTTATTACTTAGGCAATATACGAGATCTATATTATATCTCTGTCATTTAGAGCTAGCAAATTATATTCATCTAAAGTTCAGATTGACACTGTTAGACAACTGCAGTCATCACAGCTTCACCTCAGTTAATATGTGGCTTTTCATGTGTCTGACTAATCTACATGAAGCTGTAGTCGAGTAAAAATGTCATTGAAATGAATAAATGAAATTATATTCTCTTAGGCTCAAGTAGCTGCAACTTCTATTGTTTGGTGATATTCTCTGTGAATTGAGGTAGTAAAGCTGTCAGTGGCCAGAATGTCAGAGTTTTATGGCATATTTCTGGTTGTTGGCTTAAATGAAATATTGTAGTAATGCTGTTTCCACTTTTACATTTGCTTACATATACCTATTACTTTCCCTATCAAGGCCATTCAGAGAAAATATAAAATCTTAGCTAGTGTTAGGTAATATTTGCAGGAAGTAGTTTTTCATTTGGAAGTTGTGAACATTGACACTGAATCTGGCTCAGAGAGTTAGATTTTGGGACTTGGGAAGTACTTCCCATCAGGCCTTTGTATTAACATGCTTTTTCTAAAAAAAATAAGTTCTGGAAGATGAGTAAAAGTTCATTTCATATTGAAACGAAAATGAACAGAGTTAGGGAACATCAGTCTTTAAACTACAGAACTCTTGGAAGAAAATGATGGAAAAATTGATTCAGACTGACAGAGGAAATGTATAATGCCTGTTGAAACATTTTTAAGGACAAAAATGAATTGTAGTTTACATTTTGAGATAGTCTGCGTCATGATGATGTTGTGTCTGCTGCTGTACCAATGAAGTCAGCAAAAAGTTCTCAACTGCCTGTGAGCATCACAGTAAGCCCCATAATATGTGTTTGATATAATGACCATTTTTCAAGGGCTTGACAGTGGATATTTCTTGAACCGTTGCTTGGCGCTTCCATTCTTTTTTTTTTTTTATAAAGTAATTCCTTCAAAAAATGCTAATGGCTTTGTCCATCTTAATTCATAGAGGCTTTAAATAGTTTCATTGTCAGCTAAGACTGCTTTATTACCTGAAAAAACGAGGGTCTAAAGCATGAAACCTTAATGAAATAAATAGATTTTTCATTATAAAACACTTAAAACCTCAACGTCTATTGCTATTTGTGGTCAATCACCGGAGAGCTAACAACAGTTTTGGGGTTTATATTCACTCTTCCATTTCCTGGTAAAACACCAGTTGTTCCCGAGCGTCCTAGATTTATTCCCTGCAGCCCATTAGTAACTACATTTATATTTCTTTATGAAGATTTTCCTAATTAAGATGAACATTTTTCTCTATTAGGCAGATGGAACTCAATAGAAGTCCATTTTTTATTAACATGCCGGTAAATGCTGTACAAAGCACCAGCACTTTTGTTAAGAAACACAGCTCCTACTACATTACACTAATTACATAATGAAGTGAAACTTTATTAAAAAATATCAATATTAGCTAATATTTTGTAATAAAACTGTGGCTACATATAGATTGGTGTGGGCTCAGACACCTATTGATTCTGTGGTGGCTGCTGACTTTAGCCATGGAGTTATTTCTTTCTACCTAATGGCTTAAGTCAAGAAATATATAATCAGGATCTACTTTCTCTTTGTGCATTTTCAGACGTTCTTTGAATTAATCCAACATCTATTGCTTTTAATTTATCACATCTTCTTTAAGTGCCACTGAATCTGTTTTCTGCTCCTGACAAGCCGGATGTTAAATCTTTATACAGTGTTTGGTATTATCCTAATTACATGCACACCTTTTCCATCCTGTCCTTTAAATATTCTCCAGCTTTTATGGTCAAGAGAGTATTGCTGAAATCTCTTACGAGCAACACTGGGATTGCATGTGTAGGTAAGATTCTGCCTCGACTTTTCTCGCATCCCTTGAACATACACCTTTTGAAAGGATTAGGCAAGTCAGTGATTCATATGCTGGCCATCCTGGTAGCACTGTGGATCACAGTGGTTCCAATTTTGCTGCTGGTAGTGAAGGTATTTTATGGTTTCAAAGGCAGAAGACTTGGAGGAAAAATTAGCAGAGGCATAGGTTTTGGTGTTCATAGAAGCTTCACTGGATCATCTTCCATAATGCAATATTTTTGATTTTTCAGATCACAGTGTTTAAAATAGACCCTGATTTTCCTAAAGGAGCTTAAAATTTTAAAGGAACAGAAGTAATTTTTAAAAAATCAAGAAATTTATCTATTTTTTTAACTCAACCTTGCTGCCAGCTGAAATAGTTGCCATTAAAAACAGTGATTACCATTGAAGTCTATACTTATCACCAGTTGTCACACAGCAATACTTTTCTAAGATACATTAAACAGATTAGAAAATAAACACAATGTTGCTATTACTTTAGTATGATACCTGTTGGTTACTGATAACTGTGGGTTTTTTAATGGAAGCTCCCTAAAGTGCACTCAGACGTATTTACAGTGTTTAGCAAAAGACAGCGTAATGCAATCAAACCACACGAGATGCACTGGGAGATTTTGTGTTATAGAGTTGCTGCTCAAGCGAGGACAGCAACTTCAGGAGATAGGGAATAAAACACTACAGCGATTTGTTTCTTCAGATAGAGTAGAGTTTCTGTACATCTGTCCACCCACTAGCTAGTAAAACTTACCAGAAAAGACTTTTATGAGAAAAGGTATATGAGAACTAATTTCAAATATCTCAGTGAATGATGTCTAGAAAAGATTGTCTTCTTAAGGCTTTGAAAAAGTAGGCAACACAGCAGAAGAAAAACTGTTTAAAAGTAGAAACAGTTTAGCCTGAACTGATGTTGGAGTATTTCACCTTAAAATGTAGAAAGATTAGTAAAAAAATACTGCACTGAAAACTTAATTGGTAAGGAATCAAGCCTATCTGAGACCTCATACACACAGGTGGGAGGAAAACTGGGGGAAAATGGTGAAATTTTGTGTCTCATTAAATTAATTTAGAACTTAGTGTTAACTAGGCACTTGCTTCTGCACATCTTCAATGTGTATTTCTACCCATATAAAACCAAAACAGATGTTCTATGCTGTTTTATTTATATGCCTGTTATCATGTATCCCATATAAAGAATTCAGGCTGCAATTTCAGAACAGTGAAACTGTACAGATATATATGTGCGCACATGGATTTATAGCGCACGTCTTTAAGGTAACTCAGGATTCTCAGCCACTCTTCTCAGAGAACTTGATGTGCTATTGGGACATGCTACAACCGACGTTTAGAAAACAATCATTGACTACATCCTATATAGTTCCTGTGACACTCAAATTCTGAGCTTTTAACAGTGAGGCAGCTATGCATTTAAAGAGTAACATGCACAAGAGCAGCATGTAAAATGTTTCTCAGGCATTCACATCTCAGCAGGTTTTGGAAAATATGACAGTTTGGAAAAAGAACTACAACTGTGGGGATTTATTATGAATTTTGAGGAGTGTCCTCAAATAGTTCATGTGATGTCTTGGATATTGATCAGCACGTAGCTTAGTTTAGGTATGAACGGGAATACTTTTTGATGCAGATGTTCAAAGATGCAGCCATTCTGTTTTCAAGATTTTGTAACCAATTCTTGTTTGTAGTAGTATTCAGTACAGTTGGGACAGCATACCAGAGACACCACTCGTCTCAGAAGCTGAGCAACCCTGTCCAGTACTGTCCTGGTTTGAGGTAAAACAGAACCAATTTTGTTCAGTATCTTTACTTTTTAGCTAGGCCTCTTCTGACTGCTGAAATTAACAGCATATTGTGCAGATACTGATCGCTCTTAGAGTGATCAGACCCATGTTTATAGTTGATGCCAAGGAATGGTGTGCAGAGAGACTATTGCTTATCCTTACTGCTGTAACAACCAAGGGCAGCCAACTTCGTTACTTGCCCCGTTGGGGTCGGAAGCAGAAAAGTGCAGAGGGGTCACACCTGCGGGGAGGAGCGGACAGGACAGGACAGGTGACCCAAAACTGACCAACAGGGTATTCCATCCCATCTGCCTCATGCCCAGTATAAAAGCTGAGGGATCAAAGGGTCAGCCCTCTTTCTTCAATGGCTGGCGTCCGAGGAGGACTCTGTTTGTCTGCCTTTGATCCCGATCCTGAATCCAGATCTGGAATCCAGTTCCTGTCTGTCACTGAGTCCAGTCTGGGACTTCCCCAGTGCCTGCTGGTGACGTGATCGTCATCCTGGGAGCTTGATCCAGTTTTGTATCTATTTCATTATTTTCTTTTTATTATTTTATTATTAATATTTCGTTAAAGTAGTTAAGTTCCTTCTGAACTCTTAAGTCTCTCTTTTTCTCTCTCTTTCCTGCCTCCCTTTGAAGTGGAGCAGGAGAGAGAGAGCATCTGTTGTTCCACCTGATTGGGCCAATCCGGCCCAAACCATGACAAGTACTGAATACATTAGTATTCAGTAAAAATGCAACTGCAATAGAATAAAAGGTTTCTAAATGCCCATATTTGTTCTTTGCAAGTTTGCTGTTACTATCCCGTCTTGCTCTTTGGAGACTTCTTTTTCTTTGTTTTTAATTTTTAAAGTCATTCATCGCAGCAAGCATGTAGTCATACTGGTTACAGAAAGGAGACATGAACTCCCTGTCTAATAACATTCTCTACATGACTCATTAAAACTTCCAAAGTACAGGATTTGCTGCAAAACTTTAAAAATTGCTGCAGATGATGTCACTAGTGTAGAATAAGACACAGAGAAAGGAAAGAAAGCAATAGCAGATGAAATCCTAAGAAACAAACAGCATGCTTTTATCTTAACAATAAAACCAAAGATAAATGTCAGAAATATGTGCTCTGTGTTCAGTTTGCGCTCCATATGTTGTTTCAGAGTTTTCCTTGAAGTACGTTCATTAGAGACGCTAGTGCTCCTGTCTCTGAAGAGCGTCCCAAACATTTTCCGTGAGAGCATTTCCGAAAATATTGCAGATATCACTTAAGACTCAAAATGCCTTTATGAGGCAAGGAATATTTATCCTCTTTTTGCAACTTGACTTCCCTGAGAAAAGGACACTGGGGCAAAGCAGGAGCTATTGCTGTGCAGAAATTCATGCCCATAGGGTTTTTTGAATGTTGTATGCTTACCATGAAGGCATTTCAGTCTCTTACAGTGCTAATTTTGGGTTAGAATGGTCTGGAACCGCAAAATGGAACAATTTCTGCTGCTCTATACCCTGTTTTCAGCCAAACACGGTAACGTTCTGGCATTTCCTTCCATGTAAAATTAGCAGTAGTCTCTTGACATTTTACAGTCAATCAAAATATTAGGGAAAGAAAATAATCTGAAGAGTATTGGCAAAGCAGTATTCCTGAAAAGAAGAATTTTAGTTTCAATTTGTTCAAGTATTATTTGTTTTCCTATCCTATGTCCATCCATCTTAGCATTGTCTCCACACCTTCTTCCCATCCATTAAGAAATATGACTCGTGTTTGTCATGTGTAGCTTTTCCTTTTATCAAGGGAGAATTGTGTCTTTGCTGGAGCTTAGTAGGGTATTTTTTTGCTCTTTCTCTCTGTGCTACTCTGATTTTATATGAGTGATGACACTGTTGAAATATGTTTCGTATTTGGAGTAGAAGAAAGCAGTGGTCCTTACCTCCTCCAGGCTTATTTCATGCCATTAAATTGCCTTTACCTCCTCTTCCAAGAAAGCACAGTGTTCAACAGAGTTGGATTTCAGTTCCACTGTACAGATCCTGCCAGGGACTCTCAGCTGCAGTGGCATCCTAGAGCCTTCTCAGTCCTAAAGGTATTTTGGGTCTCAGTCATGGAGTGCCTTGCGGATATGAAACTTCATTTAACTTTATATAGGATATCCTCAGGATATCCTCAATCTTTATGTACTCCTTAGACCTGTCTAAGCACCAGTGGCTTCCTGCCAAGCTACACTGCTTTGCTTGATTAGGAGAAAGGCAATGAATGGATGAGCAACTAAGGACAGTTCATTGTATATCAGGGGAAATAGAGTATTTCAGGCAATATTTCTGGATATGGTTTAGGATGGTACTTGAGGATAATATATTCAGGGAAGGCTTATTCTAGTTTCACTTCCAAGCTTTTAATTCTGGATCACTTAAAAGTTTTCCTCTGTTTTTGAAATAGTAACTGCTGGTTTCATATGTATTTGACCAGTTGCAGGGCAGCAGTAGCAAGAGCAGCTCCACATGTTTCCCTTAAACTTCTTCTGTCTGTGTACCAGGACTGAGGCTGGCATATAACATAAATATTTTCTTTGTTATTACTTTACATTTTTCCCTGAGGCTATCATATTGATTTCAAAACCATGGTCATCATTATACTAAAATAGTGGCATTAATACATTGGTCTCTGTGAGTAGATTATAATAGAAAGTTTTGAAATAATTGCCCACTAATATGAGAGGTGGAAGTGTGTATAGTATTATATTACTTGTAATGTAACCATTAAAATAACAATTATGTGATAATAAAAAGACTCGTTATGCTTTAGTTTGTCTTTACATAATGTTAATAGCTAATGAAAACAGGGAAGATTATATCTAATTGCATTTTACAATACTATTGCACTTCCTGTAAAGAGAACATTTTGCACAGAATTGTAGATTTGCATGCTTCAGTAAAGTTTGTGTCCACTCTCTATGTACTTCAAAATGACTATTCTAAAACCGATGGTTACAAGTTCTTTTTTATCAAATGGTACATATAGTCTTCCTAAAGAACATTTTTGAAATTAAGTTATTGGGGATAGTCAAATCTTACAACATGGCTGCATTGAACAAAAATTTAAAAATAACTTTAGGTCCTTCAGGTTTGATGTGTTAGAAGAATGAAGGTAGCTTGACCCTGAGTCATTCGGTAGAATACTGTCTCTCTTTAGGTGAATGAGAAATGTTAAATGTATGCATTATCATCTGTGGCACTTTTGTTTTAGTATTGTCTACTACTGAGTAGTATTATCAGCCACATGAGCAAGTTCCTTTTCTATTCTATCCAGAAGTGGAACAAATAGAAAAACAGCGCTTTGACACGGATAGAGAAGCCTCTCATTTTGTATGTTGGGATACTGAGCTCAAAGCGCTTAGCTCAGGAATGCATGGATAGAGCTCCCAAATTATCTTAATGGCAAGAACATTAATTAGAATTAAGACATTTTGGTATTTGTATATCCAGATCGGACTACACTGATTTTTAAAGATGCAGTAAGATTGTCCTCCAGTTTTCAATACTTTGCATATTTTCTAAACATAATGGCATGGTTGAATGTTACCTTTCAATGCCAAACTCATGGAAGTGGGAATTACATAATCTAATCCATTTCACTCCAAAACAGAATTAAGAGATATGAATTAAGCAGTTATGAACTAGGCATTAAAAATATAATTGCATTGATTTTTCTTAGTGTTATACCAAATGACATCAATAGAAAATGTCTTTGGTCTAACAGTGTGATATTTAATTAGTTTACATTAATTGCCTACATTTCAGAAACAAATGCCTTGATTTCTTTATTAAATGAATGAATGAATGACTTGGCCTTCTGCCATTCCTCCACTGCCCAACATCCTCTCCCCTGTACACCCAGGGAGTGCTCCAGATCTGTCTGGGAGGTAAAGATGGTGATAGAAGGGGGCAAGGAGAGCCACAGACACAACTGGCAGCCTCACCGCTGCCAGAAGTCCATGGCAGCCTTGCCTCCCTGCCAAGGAGGTAGAGAAGCCTTTCCCATCAAGGGGAGGGGATCGTGGACTTCCAATCTTTCTACCACATTCCCTGCTGCTCTTGCCCATAGCCGATGGGAAGGCTAAGGCAGCTCCAGGCTGCCGGGGTGGCAGTGCTGCAGAAGAGAGTGGGGCCAGAGGCCAGTTGAGTTGTTTGGTGCATCCACCTACAGGACTGAGTCCTTGGAGGTGGCAGTTCTTGTGCCTTTGCAAAGGTAGGGTTTAATTTTCTGTTCCAGTGAGCTAAATGGTGGGTTGAATTTGTGAGCCACAGTGTACATGGTTGCATGGTGGTGTTCAGAGCCTGGTTACTGTCTGAGTCTTTGTTTGGATGCCAGGAGAGCCCAGTACCTACTAAAGCATATGTTGTCTGTGAGGCCTAAGGCCTGGGCCCAAGCAATTCCTGAAGCGTTTCAACTTTTGTGCCTTCTCCTTACGCCCATCTTGGACTCTTCCATTTGTATTAGCTAACTCAAATCACGGGCTGTAATGTCGTCGCTGTACTTTGGTCACAAACTCTTCCTTGTTCATGTTTCTCTTTAATGGGGTACTTGTTTCCATTTGGCATGTTTCTTGCTTTCCTTCAAATATTTTTTCCTTCTCTATCATTACTTTACTGATATTTTCCACGCTTTTTCCTCTTTGATTTCCTGCCTCATTGTTTGTAACTATGTCACCTATATAGCTTTCTTCTTTCAGCCTCTTGTCCTTTTATTGCGAAACATATTGCCTGGAACACACCTCCTGTTTTCGGCATGATCTCTTTTAAAACAGCTCACAGACCTGCAAGGTGTCCGATGAAGAACAGCTCTCCCCTCTGTGCCTGTGCCCTTGTGCTCGCTCTTTCACTTGAATCCTGCAGCAGAACAGCTGAAAGTCTGATCTGGAATTGCAGATCCTAGCTCAGTACATCCAGTACTTAAAACAAAACCAAAATATCACAGTGGGATGTAAAAGTTGTGCGTGATTATTTATTGATGATTGTTGGTTACGGGAATTAAAACAGCAGGGAGCTCAGATTTTGATCAGAAACCAAGTGATTTTTCTGTACACTTTTTATTGTAAAATGTGAATATAATATAAACCCATTGTGCTTATCTTGTTAAATGGTAAGCTCTGGCATGACCTGCTGTATGAGCAATTCATGTTCCCTGTTACTTGAGTATGTAGCTCTATATGCAAGCATTGATCAAGGCTTGGAGCTGTTACACAGCAATTTATACATATACGAGCTATCACAAATGCTTCATGTCCAGACTCAAGTGACCAAACACCCAGCACAATGATTTCAGTGTGAAAAGCAAAGGGATCTGGTATGCGGCTGCCCGACTGGAGCTAGGACAGCCTTTCTGTGAGCTTCCAGCATAAGGGGTGCTCACACAGACTCACCTCCTGTGTTCCGTAGTGTTAGCAATGAGCGAGGTCCATGTGGTTTGGTTTGGCTTTTTCTAAGTACTTTTCAATTATGACAGTACAAGATAGCCAGACTGCCAGTGACTTTTAGGTCTTTATGTGCTACAGATATAATTTATTTGCTTTTAGTTTTTGTAACATCACCAGCTGCTAAGGGAATTGACGTTTAATATGTTTCTAAATAAGTAAAACTAAAGTATAAATAAATAATGCCTGGTTTATTAGTCCAGGTGTTTTCAGCATTGCTGAAAGTGGTTTGATGACAGCCACCAGCACTAGCAGTGGAAAAAAACTTGATTTCCCAGCGATTATTAACATTACAATAAACCATAATTGAAAGATTACCAAATTGATTCTTTTAAAAATTAATGTTGCATGAGTGAGCAGGCTCTGTGGCATTCAGATTTTTTCAGTGTTACTTGGAATGAAAATGGCTTGTTTTATTTCCTGGCAGAAAACTGCTGATTTTCAAACAATCACATTAGAGAAAACAGTCCCAGAGGGTTACAGGAGACAACAGACCTATGTCATTGTGCTTTACCCTTTCCTGATGGGTTCGAAGAAGAGCCAGAAACAAAAGAAAGTTACATTCATTATTGAGAGCGCCTTGGGAAAATCTGTTTGGCCAAGCAATTTTGCATGAAACGAGTGAGGAAATATTTGACTGCAAAGAACATAAACTCCTTCCATCAATATGCAATTTTCTGGATCCATTTGTCCAAATGATTATTAAGAACAGTTTCTAAATCTGCAGTGCTTTACAACTTCAAAGGGCTTTGAAAGCATTAACTAGTCAAATGGATGGAAGTGTTTTTTAATAAATAAATAAATAAATAAAAGACCAAAGTCAGTTGTAAGACAGTTTAAAGTGCAAAGTATTGAAAACAGCAGGAAACCTGAGGACCTGGAATAGCAATCACACAGTACCATCCGCCCCAATCAGTAAAGTGGAAACCACAAATTTATCTTTGATGATTTCCTGTAAATATGCCCTTTGAGGACAGATTGCCCTGCCCAGTCTTGTGGAAAAAGCTCAGAGTTACATCTCTTCTCACCACAACATATGGATCTCAGCAAGCCCTGCTTCTTCATTTCCGAAGTCATTCCTCAGGTGGAAAAGTCTGAGCAAAAACGTAGGGAAATATTGTTGCAAAAATGCTGGTTAGCATCCTTCAAACCTGGTTATTTCAACTTGAAAACAACTTTCTGAAGGTTTTTTCCCTAGCCATTTGCTTCAGTAAGGTCTGCCCAGTTTTCCAGACCTTCTGCTGTCCTAGTGGAAGTGGTTTTATTGATGTTTTCATTCCAGAATACCATGTCTCACTTTTCCCTAGGATGCAGCAGTATAAATAGCTTTATTCCCCCTAAGCGTGTACCAGTGTGTGCTAAAGGCCGGAGAAGGTACATTTGGATCTCTCTCTGAGTGCCCGCAGCCACACACTCTATGAAGGACTACGTCTGCCTTGTGATATTGTGATCATGAAGGTTAGGGGTAGCCTTGGCTGCAGTCACCACGAGATGGAGTTCAGGATGCTGCACGGAAGCAGCAACGAAAAAGTAGAATTACGACCCTGGACTTCAGGAAAGCTGACTTTGGCCTCTTCAAAGACCTACTTGGCGGAATCCCATGGGTTAAGGCTCTAGAAGGAAGGGGGGTGCAAGAGAGCTGGTTAATATTCAAGCACGACTTCCTCCAAGCTCAAGATTGGTGCATCCCTATGAGTAAGAAATCAAGCAAAGGATGGAAGAAGGAAGTTTAGAGAATGTGGAAAAAGGGACTGGCCACTTGGGAGGAATATAGGAATGTTGTCAGAGTACGCAGTGACGCAATGAGGAAGGCTAAGGCCCACTTGGAATTAAACCTGGCAAAGGATGTCAAGGGCAATAAGAAGGGCTTCTTCAAGTACATGAGTAGCAAAAGTAAGACTAGGGAAAATGTCGGCCTGCTGCTGAATGAGGTAGGTGCCCTGGTGATGGAGGATGCAGAGAAGGCAGTTACTGAATGCTTTCTTTGCTTCAGTCTTTACTGCTAAGGCTGGCCCTCAGGAACCCCAGACCCTGGAGGTAAGAGAGAGAGTCTGGAGAAAGGAAGACTTTCCCTTGGTCGAGGATGATTGGGTTAGAGAACATTTGGGCAAACTCGACACCCACAAATCCATGGGCCCTGATGGGATGCACCTAGGAGTGCTGAGAGAGCTGGCACATGTTATAGCGAAGCTGCTCTCCATCGTCTTTGAAAGGCCATGGAGAACAGGAGAGGTGCCCGAGGACCGGTGGAAAGCCAATGTCACACCAGTCTTCAAAAAGGGCAAGAAGGAGGACCCGGGAAAATACAGGCCAGTCAGCTTCATCTCCATTCCTGGAGAGGTGATGAAACAGCTAATTCTGGATGTCATCTCTAATAAGCACGTAGAAGAATAGAAGGTTATCAGGAATGGTCAACATGGATTCACCAAGGGGAAATCATACTTGACCAGTCTGATAGCCTTTTATGATGGCATGACTGGCTGGGTAGATGAGGGAAGGGCAGTGGATGTTGTCTACCTTGACTTCAGCAAGGCTTTTGACACTGTCTCCCATAACACCCTCATAGGTAAGCTTAGGAAGTGTGGGTTAGATGACTGGACAGTGAGGTGGATTGAGTACTGGCTGAATGGCAGAGCTCAGAGGGTTGTGATCAGCAGCACAGAGTCTAGTTGGAGGCCTGTAGCTAGCGGAGTTCCCCAGGAGTCAGTACTGGGTCCAGTCCTGTTCAACATACTCATCAATGACCTGGATGAAGGGATAGAGTTGTACCATCAGCAAGTGTGCTGATGACACAAAACTGGGAGGAGTGGCTGACACACCAGAAGGCTGTGCTGCCATAGAGTGAGACCTGGAAAGGCTGGAGAGTTGGGTGGAGAGGAACCTAATGAAGTTCAACAAGGGCAAGTGTAGGGTCCTGCGCCTAGGGAGGAACAATCCCATGCACCAGTACAGGTTAGGGGTTGACCTTCTGCAAAGCAGCTCTGCAGAGAGGGACCTGGGAGTCCTGGTGGGCAATAAGTTGACCATAAGCCAGCAATGTGCCCTTGTGGCCAAGAAGGCCAATGGTATCCTGGGGTGCATTAAAAAGAGTGTGGTCAGCAGGTCGCGGGAGGTTATCCTCCCCCTCTACTCTGCCCTGGTGAGGCCGCATCTGGAGTACTGTGTCCAGTTCTGGGCTCCCCAGTTCAAGAAAGACAAGGAACTACTGGAGAGAGTCCAGCAGAGGGCTGTGAAGATGATCAAGGTGTCAAGAGGATAGGGGGCCAGACTCAGAGTCCAGTCCAGCCCAAACCACGACACTCTTTTCAGTGCTGCTCAGCAATAGGGCAAGGGGCAACGGGCACAAACTGGAACACAGGAAATTCCATCTCAACATGACAAAAATCATCTTTACTTTGATAGTAACAGAGCACTGGAACAGGCTGCCCAGAGGGGTCATGGAGTCTCTTCTCTGGAGATATTCAAACCTGGCCTGGATGCATTCCTGTCCAACCTGCTCTAGGTGAACCTGCTTTGGCAGGGGGGTTGGACTAGATGATCTCCAGAGGTCCTGTCCAACCCCTACGATTCTGTGATTCTGTGTGATATTGTTAGCAGGATGGCTGTTCTGTGTTTTGGGGGTGGCTAGTGCAGACACGAGTGTCTGGTCTCTCTTACTTGCTACCTCTTTGTAACACTTTTGCCTCTTCTGATGCTGCATTTTTGGGTCTGAAGGTCTGGAATCTGGGCTGCAGCCAGCAGTGTTGCATCTTGGTAGCCTGAGGTTTACAGTCAGTGCCACATCCCACATTCATGAGACGCAAACATCAAGGAAGCCCAAGAAATCAAGATTAGCTGTGGCTTATTCTTTTCCCATATATATTCTGAAGACAGCCCATGCTATTCCATTGTAAAGCTGATGTTTATGTACCATTTCACATTGTCCAGATAGTTTGCAGTCTCTGAAGAAGTTTTCTGTGCTTGAATTTACAGTAGACATATAATCTACCACATTTCTTATTTGATGACAACCTCCTGCTGGCCTTATGCAATATTTTATTAAATAGAGGGATAGTTCCCAAGCCCATTTTCCTTCCCAAGATTGAAGTCAGTGTTTTTGCTCCAGTTAGATTTCATTAATAATATTTAGCATTTCATAATTTATATCATCCACAGACCTTGAAGCACTGCAGAACGTTAAATCAGCTTTAATGTCCTCATTTTCCTGTGAAACTCATGCAGGGAGTAATTTGTCCAGTTGTACACAGGTATCGCCCTGCAAGTCTACGGCAGAGCTATGAAGATATCCTTCAGTCAGAGTTCCCAAATGGTCCCTGATGCACTACCCTGACATTCAGTAAGCACAAGAGTGTATTCTTGCCTATGTTCATGCTTAGCTGGGAGGGAGTTCTGGATGACCAAGTGATGTTCAAATCCATATCAAGTGCATTTTTATAAACAGGCGGAAGTGGAACTTCCTAAATGAATTCACTAGAAATTGCATGTTTCCTAAAAATCTGTATGACTAGACCTAGCTCTTGTGTCTTGGTCTCTGTGTGAATACAGGCTCAGCTGAGCCTTGTTTAAAGATCACACTTTGCAGGAGGGAGGGGTGACCATTAGATTTGGGAAGGAGTCTTACAAGACATGTTAGAGCACTCCACATCTGAGCAGTTGCGTTCCTGCCACTTTCCAGCAGTCAGCACTGCCCATCAAAGAAAATTGCTAAATAGCTCTGCTACATCATTCTGCATTTGCATTAGAAATGGCTCTAAGCAATAACAGGATTACAGCCAAAAAGTGCCAGCACTTTATCATTCATTTATTTGATTTAATATATAGAGGTACCTGTTTGAAACAGCATTTACTTTTCTTCAGCTCATCATAAAACCCACTCCGAATGGAAGTGTTTAAGGTAATGATGACTCCGATTAATTCGCTTAGAACAGCATGACTGGAATCAGATACACTATTTCTCTTTTCATTAGGCATTTCTGAGCTGCTGTGAGTGATCTTATAGCATGAGAGGAATGAAATTAGCTGAAGAAAACCTAAGGAAAATAGCCCACAATATGCTGCTACTCTTTATGCTCAACATGGTGAACTGTGAGCTCAGGTGCATCCAGTTAGTGTTAATAGAACCTGATGCAAACTTTCGTTTCAGGAAAGGTGGAAAAGCTGTGCTTGCTGTGTGCTACAGATTTCCCTTCACCTGCACTGTGAATTCAACAGTATTACAGCTTTCTCAGCCAGCCATTACCACCTTCTTCCCTTCTCCTCACTCAACCAAATCCCTGTAAATCCAAGCCTGGTCTGAATAGCAGATCTGGTTTTCAACATGTACATCCCCCACCAAAGTCAGGAGGTCAGATGTTGTGTTGCACTTTTGTTCACAGACAGGATTGCTACATGGCATGCTGCATCAGGGGCTGGTTTCTCTCTTCAAAGTGAGGAAGGTGTATCAATTGGTTCTAGGAAATTTGAGAGCTGGCAGTTAAGTTTTGCCAGTATTTTATTCCTGTTTATATTTCTTGATCACCACTAACTACTGTTTATAATCAGTGGACATGGCACAAACATAGGGAAAAACATTTTCCAAAGCACCACCTTGATCAAATAGCCTGTATTACATGTGAAAATGAAACAGTTCCCTGAGTAAATTAGTCATCTTGAATTTTTTTTTTTTTTCTACTGAAGTATCTGGAATTCCCATGAAATATCTAGAAAGCAGAGTTGCTTTGGAACACTACTGCGGGATGAAGAAGCATTAGCTTCTTCATTAGTTGAAGAAACAGAGATTTTCTGGTAACATTTGTCTAAATCTCTTGTGCTGTTTTTCCTAAACATGATTATGAAGTTCAGCATGATTGCTGGTGTTGCAGGTATCTTGGTATTATAAAATGCTAGTAGTAGTAAATGAAAGATGTATGTGCTGGGAATATACTGAAGACTGAGGTTTTGCACTGTATCCTTGTCGTGGTTTGGGCCAGACTGGCCACTGAGGCGAACAACAGATGCTCTCCCCCACCTCTGTCTCCAAGGAGAGGGGGGAGAGAGACAAGGAGACTTATGAGTTTAGAAGGAACTAAACTACTTTAATGAAATATTAATAATAAAATAATAAAAAGAAAATAATGAAATAGATACAAAACTGGATCAAGCTCCCAGGATGACAAACACATCACCAGCAGGCATGGGGAAAGTTCCAGACTGGACTCAGTGACAGACACGAACTGGATTCCAGATCTGGATTCAGGAACGCACAGATCAGGATCAAAGGCAGACAAACAGACAGAGTCCTCCTCAGATGCCAGCCCTTGAAGAAAGAGAGCTGACCCTTTGATCCCTCAGCTTTTATACTGGGCATGAGGCAGATGGGATGGAATACCCTGTTGGTCAGTTTTGGGTCACCTGTCCTGTCTGCTCCTCCCCACAGGTGTGACCCATCTATGCTTTTCTGCTTCCAACCCTCCAACGGGGCAAATAACAAGCTGCCCTTGGTTGTTACAGCAGTAAGGATAAGCAAGAGCCTCTCTGCATACCGTTCCTTGGCATCAACTATAAACATGGGTCTGATCACTCTGAGGATGAACAGTGTCTGCACAACATGCTGTTAATTTCAGTAGTTAGAAGAGGCTTAGCTAGAAAGTAATATTACTGAAGAGAAAATTGGTTCTGTTTTACCTCAAACCAGGACAATCCTGTCCATGTTTAAAAGTAACGTACTCACAGCAGAATGATGCATTTAAATATCCAGATACTATATTTTAAGCAGAAAACATTGTTTCTAATGTCTTGGTCTCTCTGCCCATTCATTCCGTTTTAGGCTATCATAAAGGGTACTTTGAGAGGCAGGATGATTTCGTGATAGGAGCATTCCCTGCTTTCTGCAACTACGGACAACAATTCATCTTGCATGGAATTGCCCATCTAGTAATAATGATTGTCTGTCCCTGTAAACTGGGATTAGATTCCTGATCTGCTTTGGCAAGTTGTATCCTTCTTACTCTTTGAAAATCTTAACTTATGTGCAAATAACTTGAATAATTTGAGTGCCCATAAAAGTGACAGACTAATGTCGTACACGAAGACCTGGTAAAACCTTTCCAGTTCTGTGAGTTCACGTCAGACCCAGTTCACTGTAACGCTGCTGTCCCAGGCTTTGGCTTCTCTCCTGAGCAAAGCTTGCTGGTCCAACTAATGTAAACTGGTCTTTTACTATGTACATGAAGCACTGCCATGGACTGGTGAAACTGTGAGGTTACAACAGTTTGTCTAATCTAGATTTGACCTTAAGTCTCTGGGGTAAAAGACTGGTATAATAAACCAATGTAGCGCTTTATTGTTTAGTAATATTTTTAAATATTCTGAAGAAATTTGCAGTAGCAATGTATACAGTTCAGTCATTGCTTTAAAAGTGAAAGACTCCAAAGTGTAACAGTCTCTGATGTGCAAAAGCAATGAATTGAAAGGAGTGGTTAGGAAGGCAGTGTGATATAGAGAATCTCAGTAGAAAAACTTCTGAGAAAATATTGTTTAAAGTAAATTTACAAAGTACATGCTTTTCTAAGGACCAAACCTATTGGTTTGAAATTAAAGGCTCACACAAAAGTTTTATCTGCTGTGTCTAATATGCAGTAATTGATTCTTCTAATTCCTAGGGGAGCTCTATTTAAAGTACAATTGAACTCCAAATTACCTTAAAATGTTGCAGTTTAAGAAGTCATATCAGCCTAGCACTGAGCAGTACCGAGTGGGCTGCAGATGCACGCAGAAAGTTTAGACCCTTTTCACTTCTTTTTTATGTGCCCTTTGGATGCTGAGTAGTCTGATCAGCAGCCTTTCCCACCTTGTACTTAATGGATGCTTTAATTTTTAACATTCCTGTGCATGGCAGCAGAACAGGAGAATTCAAAATGGTGTGGTTTGCTTTCGTTCAGACTGGCTTTTGGGGTGGTTTTTCTTTTCTGCTTTCTTGTCTGATTCCTAAAAAATCACCTGTAATCACCCATGTAACATCAAGGCTAATACAGTAGTGTGATTTTCATCATTGTTTGAATAAATTCTCAGGAAAAAGTTAGAATTCTGCTGGACCATTACCTTATCTATCAGACGAAAATGTATTTATAAGCCGCTGTACCTAAGATTATACGAAGATAAGTTGTATCTCATCATGTGATCTGCACCGTTGTGGATTATAGAAGTACTGGCCTTACAGAATCAGTTTTTAGCATTATTAATGGCCTTAACTTTAGTTGTCAGTTCTACAAAAGAGTCTGGCTGTAACTAACAAACTGTGTGTATCTGTATTTGTAATGACTGTCTTGATAGTTTCACATATCAGTTCAATAAAACATCTTCCACTCAGGGGAGACATTTGGGCAGGAATATCTCAGTGACATACTTGCCATCCCCATTACCATCACTACACTCTCAGAGAAATATATGTTTTAAAAATTGATTGAGTGTGTATTTACAACATAGATCATGAGACATGTTTTTTTAATGGTGAGAAACTCCCAATGATGCATTCTGTGATCTGTAGCATTGATTTGGATTCTTTGATTTTAGTGCTACAGAATACAGTCATAAAACTTTTAGACCCTTAATGTCATCGGGTGCAGCTTCTTAACACAGAATGCTAATGTAAAAGGAGATAGCTATTGCAGGCAGGAGCTCCCAACCCAGTGAAAACCAAAGGCTTGCATTAAACAGAGTTATCTGACTGAATTCATATTCTTAACATGTTAAATACAAAATATAGAGAACTTCATTGAAATGACATAAGGTTGAGATGTAAAATCCCTAATGCAGGTAGACTTTCAGTGGGTCGCTTTGGCAGTGTGGAGGATAGGCATTTGATTTAGGTAGTTCCTTCACCTCCCTTCAGGCAGTTTTCAGTAAGCATCTCTGAAAAGTATTTTTCCGAAAGAGTGGTCTAAAGATAGGTGAAGCAAATTTTCTGCCCTTTCTCTGTTGACTGAAGAGAGTCTAGATGCCTGACCTAGACACTTAACTGTTCATTAGCAAAGGAAGGTGAGGTAAATAATGCTTAAGTGTCTTCTGGTTATGTGTTACATCTTCTAATAGGTATGTGCAGTTATTTAGCATGCTATTGTACTTAGTTCGAGGTTTTGGTAAAGGCCTGACAGAGGTGGTATCTTTCATATTCTTAGTACAGCAGAAAGTTCATCTGTTCTCTGTTCGGTTGGGTTGCCGTCCTGGTTCTTAAGGATTACTTATTTCTGGAAACATAACACTAAGTCTGAAAATTAATCTCACCCTGGGACAGAGGAAAAAATTTACATGGAAGAGTGAGTGACAGTGGTACAAAAAAACCCAAAACAAACAAACAACACAACACAGAAGTTTGCCCAGATAGCTGAAGTGCCTTTTCCAAGTGCAGGAATAATAACTGTGAAGTATTTTTCCACAGAAGTGGTTATAGTGAACAATATTGGGAAGCTTTTAATTGTTATACAGAAGTCCTACAAACATGCTAGATATATTAGAGTTCACTTGGATATAGAAAAGTCTTGACATATCTCACTGCAGTGAGATTACTGTCTAAAGTTATCTGGAATCTTTCCAGTGCAAAAATGAGGTTAGAAATGGCTGAAATTGCTTTGTTCTAGTTGTGTAGTGACTAAACTCAGCTGGGACAGTCAGACCAACAGTATTGTGGACTTAAGTATGTGAGTATGGTTGGCAGTTTTAGCTGACTGCCTTTTCTTCTGAAATTCATTCCTTCCATTGGCACAATAGTATTTGGTCTTCTCAGTTCTTAGAACATTGGTCAGACACAGACTATTTTTCACTAAATTTGCATTTTCTTTTTTAAGAGAGGGGGAAAAGCTAATTGTGTTTGTTTGGGGGAATGCCTTTTCCACATAACAGGTAGACTGAAGACTGAAGTATCTGCACTGAGAGGTACACGTTTGTTTAGGAACTCACATTGTAAGCCTTTAGTACACCAGTAAGTTGATAATTTGTCAACAAGAGTGTGGACAGAGCTTGCTTTCTCTGTAGCACATTCTCTCCTGATCTTGAATCTTGCCCTGTGGGGCCTGTAGAGCTGTAGCTGGGTCAGACTTGTCTGTAGAGTGTTGCGTGACTCTACCTAACACTTAACATCATTACGTGTTCCCCCATGGGATGTGGGATCAAGGGCAGAGCAGTGAATCCACTGGAGGGAATGACAGAAAAGAAAGCTCTTCACAAAGGAATAAGATACCTTAAGCTGATGCTTAACTGTATTTACAGTGCCTGTTCAGACCTGTGTCTCTGTGAGTAACCTTTTGTGGCATCTGCTGTCCAGGAGTGAATTAACTTTCCCATCTGTCGTGAGCAAATTTCAGCTCTGAATGTTACTACTGCAAATATTTCCTGCTGCTCACCAGCACTAAAGCTGCTAACAAGAGTGCACCCACTGGCCAGGCTGGGGCCTCAGGAAAGGCTTGCAGTAAATCCTGGTGACATTGCTGCCTTCTCTGCACGTGGGCCCAGGACCCCTTACCGCCCACCCCCTCCCAACGTAGAGCCATCGCTGGGTTGTAGCAGCCCAGTGGATGGCAGCTGCCCCACAGTAGTTGGGGATACTTGAATCTCTGTCACCTTCCCATGCTTTTGGGAGCTTCAGGTTTTGCCACAGTGGTAGGATAGTTGAATGGAGGGGATCCAGCTCTAGCAGGCTGTCTTTCCTTGTCCCAGCTGTTCACAGCTGCTCTACAGCTGATTGAAAAGGCATTTACTCCCCTCATGTGAATAACCTTGAGGGATCAGAAAGTCAATTGTGCAAAGCACATACAGTCAGTGTGAGATGTGTGTCCAGGAGCCACTGCGAGAAAGCTGACATTGGGAAGAGCTTGGTGGTGTTTTAAGGACTGGCAGGTAGCTGCAGCAACTCAGGAGAATCTGGAGCTGGTGAGAGGGGTGCAGAGGTTACCTAGCACACAACTATTAGGATTTAAAAAGCTCTGTTTGCACCTCCTTTCCAGAGCAATACTGAGCGTACATCCCCTGTAGTTTTTAGTCTGTCGGGTTCATCTGTGAATGGAGCAAACGTTACTTTAATTGTAGTTCATTAATTCCATCTGGTGCCAGGGTGGGGAATGGAGACCCTTTCTTACCTTACAAAACATTATATAGCTTCCCTGCCAAGCTGCTCTACTGAATAATAGTTAGAGCCTAAGGCTAACTCTAAATGTAAAGATTTGGAATTGTTTCTCCATTGGTCTTCCCACAGATGCACACTTGGGTCCCTAGATGTGGCCGCTGTCTAAAGAAATTAAGACCAACAGTATTTTATTTAAAGCAGTACTACACCATATGCAAGGCCAGAGATGCTCGGTGTGATACCCACAAAATTGGGTATCTGTCTGCTTTTTTTCGTTCCCTTTAATCGATAAAAATATGATTTCCCCCTAGTTCAAAGGAAATTGAATTTTCACATAGCAGGGGAAAACAAATGCCCTTCAGCATTGCTATCAGTGAATTGGGACACCAGATGTCTTTTAAACAGGTCCAGCATATTGTCTCTCCATTTCCAAGTCACTCTTTTATGCTTCTATTTATTGTAGGCAATTATGCTTTGACCCAAAGATATAATCCTTGTGGAATTAAAAATCACGTGCCCTCTTTGTATAAAAAAGCTGAGTCTTATTTTATGGAAAAGAAGTGTAGAGAATGAATCTAATGGGAAATTAGGCAGTAGTATTTGATGACTGTAAATGTATTTATTTATAACAGCTAATCTTGGTGGAAATGAAGAAATAAGATGAAATAATTAACTTTACTATTTATAAAAGAGTCTCTTTTATCCACTGTGAAATGCAGCCACCTCTGGGATGAAATGCAATGGATGCTAAACAGCATGTAGACATTTAAAAATGAAAGGAGAGAACAAATGTGTGTTTGACACAGTGGCGAAAATGCAGCATGGAAGGAAAACATTTTCATGAAAATGTTGCCCCTTTTTGTTGAAACGTATTTTTAACTGGCTCTTGTAATTATTGAAACTGGAATTTGGTCATAAAATTAAAATGTCTCTGGCCTTGCAAGATGGACTATGACATTTTTAATAGCTTCAACACAGAAAAAGCACTTACTTCATAGTAAGAAAGAACGCTTACTCTCTGAAAGATAAAGGACTTCATTTTCCTCTCACAAAGACCAGTTTTACTGCAGATTTCACTGGAGTTATTGCAGATGTAGAACAGTGCAAGTGCGGGAGGAATCGGGGCCATCACTCCAGCAGCAGTGGGACAGAGGTAAGAGTGCTGCCTATAGAATTAACAGCCCTTTTCATAAACCCAGGGAATGAAGGAGTAATAAAGAGGTTGGCTGGCTGTTGATGAATTCTCTGACCGTGTGCAGTGTATCCTGGAGCTCCAGTTAAACCTTTATATATCTCAAGAGAGAAAGAGAACGAATGATATTGTAAAGAGCACTTTGCCAAATAAAATAGAAAGATCCGTGGGATTGTTGCACTATTACAAATGTCAGCGAACAATTAGGAGTCAGTTTATATATATAAAATGTTTCACTGAGCTTGTTGAGTGAAGTTTACAGTTTATAACAGGAGACCTATTGAAACATAAACTACTGCGCCATCTGTGATACACGTACTCAAAAATTCCTCTGCTTAAATTAGATCACTAAATTTAAATACAATATATGCTATTTCACATGTAACTATTACCCTCAATTCAATCCACATTCAACCATTATTATTTAACTTACATGCTGACTGAAAGTTGGAGGGAGACTGAGTCTTGATAAATTGAAAAAAGGCAGCAAAGTTATTTTAGTATCTTAGCATCGTTGATTAAATGTGTGAAGCTAACTAAGAAAATAATCTGCAAGGAGAGATGTTGTGATAGCGGTCACGTTGTGTCATTGATTTGTATTAAATGCTAGGGAAGACAGAGAGAGAGACAACTTTGAAGATTTGCTTTTCATTATGGTACGAATTGATGTTCAGCTACTAAAATGAAATAGGTTTGCATAAGAGTTACGACTGTCAAAAACCATTTGGAATTTCATTCTGTGCAGAGAAATTAAAATTTTGAGTGATTATGGGAAAGACTTTCTCTTCTGAAACAAGATTATAAAACCAGAGCTCTCCCTTGTTACCGGATCTTTAGATTAGGTGAAATCTTTACTGTTTGTTTTATCTCATCTCAAATGCTTTTTAAGTGACTTGCTGAATTAATATCATATTAAATTCAAGAAACTATGGTGATGGAACAGTATGCTTGAGATTTTAACTGCATATAAAGATACTCAAAGTTATAGGTCATGCTGCTAATGTAAGTCACCATCTGGGTGTATACATACAAGAAATATTTATTTCAGTTTATAAAAGCAGTGTAATTGAGTACACTGGGCAGATACACCATTAATTACATATTACAATACAGTCTGATCTGCTATCAGGAGCAGAACACTTGAAATTCAGAATCTCTTGACATTTTTCATTCATTTCCATAACAATGAACCACTCAAACCACTCAGTTTTGGAGGAAATAATGACACTGGAAAAGGACTGAATTTTACAGTATGCTTTCAACATCCGAGGTTCAATTAAAATAGAAGAATATATTCTGAAATCGTAAGACTTTTCCTTTGAACTAGCATCTGCAGATGAACATGTATGATTCCCATTGGCATAAATTTCCCAGATAAGCTTAGCTAAATCTTGAAAAGCAGAGCAATTTTGAGGGGTCTCAAAGTTATGACTGTTAGATTTCACAGCTACGGTGTTTTACAGCATTTGAATATTGCTAAGTAGTTGCTGTAGGAGTTATGGGCCTATTATTATATTGCATTCTAGAAATAGAGAATTTGGCCATAGTTCTTTATCCTCTTAGAATGATTAGAACAATCAAGACAGTAGAATTCACGGCAAGATCCTAATGGACATTGTAACTGTGGATCTGAATGACTGTCACTGAAGAGCTGACAGATAGTGATGCGCCACAGCAAATGCATAGGTAAGCTTTTGTGCATTTAAAGCTTTTAGCCTGATTTTGCACTGTTTGCAGCTATCATCTGTTTTAAAAGAAACAATAAAACAACAAAATTACCCACTTGATGACAGAATCAAATATTGCTTTGCATGTGTATAATCAGATGTTGAGATAAAAGCGCAAAATGTATGCACTCTTTTGAATGAATGCCCGCTGAAATAAATGCACTTGTGTATTCTTTTCAGGAAGGGTTTCTAGACATGTAGTAATAAACCTTACACTTTTTCACTGGCACACAAGGTCATAGCTTCAGTCAGCTGTCTTACCTTCAAGTCCCGAAGTGTGTTGGTTTTCTTGCTTTTTGAACTTCAGCTCTTTGGTGCAGTAAAACAGTACTGTTGGAAAAAACACCAGATGCTGCAAGATGTCTCTTCGGAAATGGCTCATGTGCTTGTCATCACATATTTTGGAGCTTCTCCTCTGAGGCGCTGTGTAGATTCTGGGCCAGGAACAGGAGCTTGTTTGAGGTGTCAGTAAGTGTCTTAATGCCATCATTCCCAGGTGTCCAAGGCTGAGTCTCCCAAGAGGATGAGATTTCAGAAGGATAAACATGGAATTCTATTAATTTGTGTTCCTGTTCTTGGGCTTCCAGAGTTTATGTTTTCCAGCTGTTCTCTGAAATCACGAAGGCTAGAAAATTTCTTCTGTTTTACCAAAAGTGGTACGTCCCATCTAGTCAATTGATTGCAGAAAGCAGGGCTCAAAGAATGGTGGATATTGTAAAACTTCCAATAAAATTGTGAAATCTCACAGCCCTAGGGTCTTGCCATCGAAGCAAAAGATGTTTGGATCAAGTTTTCCTATATTTATGTAGATGGTTTACTGTGCTGTAGAGGACATCCTGGAAAATGGTCTTGCTACATTTTTAACACAACGGCCCATATTTGATTAACTTTCCTTTTTTCGCTGTAGAGTCATTTGCGTTAAGGTTCCTGCTGGCTTTTCCCCTGACTCTTAGCAGAGGCAATGAGTGAGGCAGGCACAGGCCTGTTGAGAGATCCTTGAACTGTGCCAAAGGTTTAACTCCCCATGCTCTTTAGGCATGACTATGCTAATAAATTTGCATTTCCTCCGCCAAGCTCACATCCCTTTCATCTTAACTGTAGCCTCCTGTACAATTTGTCACATCCTGTGAGGCTGAGGAAGGTGTTAAAAAGACAATAGAGCAAAGCGGAACACTTCAGTCCGAACGGTGCAAACTTCCTCAGAAAAAAATGGGCTTTTAATAGCTCCAACAACATGGTGCCCTCTCCACTCTGCCACACCAGTTACTAGTGATAAAACATTATAGAAGAGACTGATAAATTTGTTACAGAGCTCAGCTTCTCAATACATTTCACCAGTAGTAGCTTCTTTCCTTTTATCAGCTCAGCTGTGTTTAATAGCTTTGTACTCAGATGACAATTTAAGTGATACTAGACCATTACTTTTGGATTATGATCCAGGGACCTGATGAAAGAGAAGCTAAAGCGTTAAACCTTAGGAAGGGCAAACGGATACATGTATGTAGTCAAAAATACATTACTGCATCACATCCTGATGACAAAAGTAACCACAAACAAACATGAAACAGACCATACTATTTTTCACAGACTGTGCCAAGCAAAATGTAGAGGCCTGTATAAGAGGCTTTTAAAAAATCCTATTATTTTCAGGAAGTCTGCAGATGCTCACTCTGGGACTGTACTGCTGAGATACTGAATTGGCAGTATCACTTTGGCATAACTGGGGAAGCTTAGGGTAATTTTCCTTTCATACCTACCTTCCAGGATGAATTGGTCCTCTTTGATGACACTGGAGACCAGCTGAAACTGAAAACCAACCTCACATACTTTGAAAGCAGAGCCTTAGATGGACTACATCGCAGTGGCTTGAAGTGCTCGTATTGTCATTATGACACTTACTTGAATTTCAGCTAAGGCAACCTACTGTAATTTTTATCTGTCTGTTTACATCAAGCTACCTAAAAAAGGCTGTCTGAAGTCAGCATCTTAGGTCTCCATATAGAAACCTAAAATATACCCCAGTTTTTCAAAGCACGCATGAATCAGTTTCTGTATTTTAAAAACATGGGTTTTTTTTCCTTTTAGTGTCATTCAAAAATAAGAAGAAAATTAGGATGATAATTATACAGTAGAATGCATTGATTACCAGTGCCTGGTGCTGGGTACTGAGCAGAAATACACTTTTAAACATCCAAGCAATTAATTTGGAGATAACATTTATTGATTGTGTAAAAAGTTCCTAAAAGTCGATCTAAAATGTGTCATCCAAAGATGTATTGTTATAAATACAATAGTGAGCTTTGCACTGGATGTGCAGTGAATGTAATGTTTTTTGAGTGATCCCAATTGCATTATTTATGTATCAAGTCCCCTTAGATTTCACAAAGATATTTTCCTTGGAGGACTGAAACCATGGCAAATAAAAGCCTGGCAAACCTAGTCTTTGATAAGGTGACATGAAGGGGAGATTGCTGGAGGTTTCTTTCCTCTACTGTGTAGTTCCTTCATAGCCAGCTACAGGTTATCAGGGCCCCTCTCGTACACAGGTTGGTATCATTCTAGCCCAGCTGCCCCCTTTCTATAGTAATTTTCACTTTCAAGCCTGTCAGACATGGTTTAGAGAAGAGCGGCTGCAACTGTGGCACAAAGAGATGAAAGAGATGGTGCGCAAATACCAATTAAAGTCTTGAGGCATTGATTGACGGTCTTGGAGAGTTGCCACTCTAAGTGTGCATTCAGTGCACCTAAAACTTGAGATTTTCTGTTATCCCCCCTAAGGTGAGGACTGTTCTGCAGCAGGTATTGCCACAGCTGAATTGCGGTTCAGGAGTTCTTCAGGGAAGTGAGGTGTGGATTTCAGCCCTTTCCTCCTTTCCTCTCAGAACTATTCCTGAGGGTTTGAATGAGGATATTTATTTTCCTTACCTCTGTTATAGCTAGCTGCATTCCTATACTGAAGAATTTCTAGTTTCGGGGGTATCTATGTTTAGTGCAGACCTCCTTGTTAGCCTCTAGATGCACAGCCAAGAGCAAAGTAACAGCATTAATCTCCACAATGAAAATGTATTTTGGGACATTATCACACATATGGTGAGGATTTTTTAACCTACATACTGTATGTAACTTTGCAGCTTAATTAATCAATTAGGATTAGTGCAGTTTGTAATCAAGTCCAAGAGTGATTGATGCATGCCGTATTAATTGCAACATTCACATGAAGCATGTCATATACACAGTCATTTTACAGCTGGATTTCACATTGGGTTGCTCATAAGCACTTAATGGCAGGAATATTTTAGACTTGCAATCAGGGAAATTGTATTGCACAATATGCTTTATATGTTGTACACCCCGCTTAGATAATAACTTCTCCATCACTGATGTATCCTCTCGCTCCTCCCTCCTGGTTCGATAGTTGGCAAAGTAGTCCATTTTCAAAGGCTTTCCTTTGCTGTGGAACAAGAGGTATAATTAAATTGTATCCCAGTAGTGAAGGTTTCTAATGATGATGAGCCAAAACTAATTGTATTGATTTGTTTATTACTGGCTTAGGAAGCTCATCAAACAAATGGACTGAAACTATTTCCATATTCTTATCTGTTTGGTAAATGAGAAACAAATAACACTTCCATATGTCTGTTGCTTGGTGTCACGGCATTAATACTAATTCTGAAGACAGACTCAAGCACAGGAAGGGAAGTTATCCCCAGTACAATGTTTCTACAGCTAAGAAATGACACTTTTTTTTCCACATTTGTGTCTTGGGATGACCAAAATGAAGTTATTTTCTTTTTTTTTTTCATATAAATGTTATTACTAATGAAGGCTTGCTGACTGCCAGCACTGGAGAGTAGCAGGCTATGCCCAGAAAGCATAAAAGATTGGGGCAAAAGAAAGGAGACTGCTATTATGTTCTTGCCTCCATGCACGTTTGTTCCTTGGCCTCTGTATTAAACAAAGCTAGATGAATAATGTGAACTAAAAACTTCTATGAATATTCATTTTAATTCTTAAATTAATTTACTTCACACTTACATTAACTCTGCAAACAGTCAAGCAATCACATCTGGTATAAACGTTTGCAGAGAGTAAATGTCAATATTTCATGTATGAGTTTTTCTAGGAACAGAGTTTAAATTTTGAATGCGCAAAAATTCATGTTAATGCTCACCTAGTTGTGGGCCAGGCACAAGTTTCTCTGACCTATGTGAAAAATCAGTTTTGTTACATAATGATTTTAAAATGCTGGGCTTTTTATTACTAAATATTTGTGGTCAATTCTTAGAGCAAAAAGCTGTCCAAGTTCATTTAAACAGGTGCTGATCTAAAACTGTTGAAGCCAGCAGTGGTCATTCGTTGGCTTGGGTGCGTTTTAGATCAGTCTCCTCATGGATGCAGTTGAGAATATCCAGAGCTCAGAAAAAAAAACCCAAGTAAATGGAATAAATTGTTATCTTAATTGAATTTGGGGGACTGATTGTGTTGATGCTGTGAGAACGTGGATTCCTCTACAGTGACATGTTGACTTGGGCCGTGTTTTGCTCTTACAGTAATCCAAGAAAAGTGACTACCCTAATCAATTTAGAGCCTGAATCTGCTTCCAGTGGAAGGAAAAGCAAGCCTTTTATTCTTAGGAGCTGGATAACGTTAGTGAAAACTGCTATTTATACATGTGGAACCATCCCATTCATTTTCTGAAATACAGCTAGCTTTCTCTTGCACTCAACTGTATGTTTTCAATTACAAATGTTCACCACATCTCACATCTCTTATATGCTGTAGCATATGACACATTGTGGCAACTTTTGTTCAACTAGCAGGTTTTGGTCCAAAGAGGATTGAGTAAAGTTAGAGGGTGAATTGCCCTTACATCCCTTGAGAAGCTGATCCTGTCAGCTTGGCAGAGCATTGCTCGAACTGCTGCACTGCATATTATGTCTAGACTGTGGATAAGTTAATAACACTAGAAGTAGAGCTAAAGGTAGAGGGAATTATACGCCACAGTTATTAAACTTTGACCTTTATGATGCTTTAAAATCATAAAACATTTTAAAATAGCTATGCTACATCCAGGATAGCGCTACTGTAGGGAAAACTGCCTCTCAGTACAATGCACAGCATTTATATCGGCACCTCTCTTCATATTCCAATTTCTGTATGTAGCAGTGAAGGACTGGTAGCGCCACCTTCTTTCTAATTAGGTTGTCTGTGGAGATCTGCTTTTAGAGACAGAATCCAGTGTGCTGCCATGAGCCAGCAATGTGTCCTTGTGGGCACGAAGGCCAATGGCATCCTAGGGTGCATCAAGAAGAGTGTGGCAAGCAGGTCGAGGGAGGTCATCCTCCCCCTCTACTCTGCCCTGGTGAGGCCGCATTGGAGTACTGTGTCCAGTTCTGGGCTCCCCAGTTCAAGAAGGACAGGGAACTGCTGAAGAGGGTACAGCAGAGGGCTACAAAGATGATTAGGGGACTGGAACATCTTTCTTAGGAGGAAAGGCTGAGGGACTTGGGTCTTTTTAGTCTGGGGAAGAGAAGACTCAGAAGGGATCTCATCAGTGCTTAGAAGTACTTAAAGGGAGGGTGCCAGAAGGATGGCACCAGTCTTTTTTCAGTGGTGCCCAGTGACAGTACAAGAGGAAATGGGCACAAACTTGACCATAGGAAGTTCCATCTAAACATGAGGAGGAATTTCTTTACTTTGAGGGTGGCAGAGCACTGGAACAGGCTGCCCAGAGAGGTGGTGGAGTCTCCGACTCTGGAGACATTCCAGACCTGCCTGGACGCCATCCTGTGCAAGCTGCTCTAGATGAATCTGCTCTGGCAAGGGGGTTGGACTAGATGGTCTTCAGAGGTCCCTTCCAACCCCCGTGATTCTGTGATGTGAAGCGTCACATCCTGTCTGTTCTGCCTCTTGTACTCCCATTGCACAGCCGCAGTGCTTTACAGGCGTCAACATTAGCCTCACAGACCTGGAGCCAGTGGATGGAAGGGGCACCAGCTCTCCCATTTTGCAGATGAGAAAACTGAGGCACCTGCTTTTTGCCAGACACACAGTCTTGTCGAATAAGGAAAAAACAGGACTGAAGAGATTTGAACTCCTACTCAGAAACCTACATTAGGAGATTTGGCTTTCTTGCTCCTTCTGTATTCATTGGAGAGAAAGCCTCTTTTCACAGCTATTGGAGTCCTTTCGAGAGTCATCGGAGAGAGAGGTGATTAAAAATAAAGGCCTACTTAGTGCCCCTGAGTTGCCTTCTGAAGTTCTCTCTCTTCAACGGCTGTCGAAAGACTGGGGAAAAGTGTCTCAATTAAGCTGTGTGAATGTCCTCTCTCCCCATGCTGAGTCTTGTGCTCTAATTATAAGGCAGCCTTTCTTCCCTGTTTGTTGCATTATTATGAATACGGAAGAAATACAGGTATCAGGGAACAAAAAAAATCAAATTCTAGACCTCTGATCTGAGCCTACCTGTTAACAAATATCTCAAAGGTAAATGTTTTTCAGAGTCAGGATTTACATTTGGCCCATTTTAAAGATCCAAGACTCTTTGCAAAATGTGAACTTTTCCTGGTTTAGATCTCATATGTTGCTGTCTTTCCTTGTCCACACAGGGCTGAATAAGTACATACTGGTCTCTGGTTGTCAGAATTCACCACCACCCATAACAAGTTGACATTCACAGAGGAAAAGAGGTGCTTTTTTGTGGCAACAAACACAGAGTGCTTTTTTCCCCAAGCCGTCTGAAAACTTGTCTATACATTTGTGCGCACACAATTATTTTTTTTAATATTTACAAAACTTGTGGAAGTTTTTGCATTTAAAACGGTAGGTGAAGCCGAGGTCTTAAGAGCACTAATGAGCCAATCCTGAAGGAGCCATTTCCATATGTCATGTCATTTGACTGAAGTTTGAGTTCAAGGAAAAACAAGCTCTCAGCCACTTAGTATGCAGACATTTGCGTGTGCCCTCCAGTTGCTGAGCTTTGCTCCAAAAGTCAGCTCTGTGGCCACTCCACGCATTAACAATACAAACTCTTGAGAGTTCCGTTTTTTCTTTCACCTTGCAATAGTAAAAATAAAAATGATGAGATTGGTCCCACAGGTACAAAGCATGTGCACTGAGCACCAGAGTTCTAAAGCAATAGAAGTACTTAGTACCAGGAGGGGAGCAGCCAGCACTTGCAAGATCAGATTTTCTGCATGCAATTAAAAAGATCTAGTGTCATTTCATTTCAGAGCTATTAGAAGAGCATCAAGCAAAACTTCAAGCCTTTGAATAACACATTTGGATTTTTTGCTTTCACTGTTTTTATGCCTTTGCATTGCTTTTGTGTTGCACAGATGTGAGTGTTAGACTGCAAAGCAGTTCTCAGACGTGTATGTGGCTATTCACTTTGCCCACTGTACCTCAGAACAGAAAAAAGCTACTGGCAGTGTCTCCTTGTAATACTGAGGAGCAAGAGAGACTTTGTCACCTGCCAAGGCCGTGTAGCACAAGTGACCCTCTTGGTGGTTCACTGGAGAGCAGCAGACATTACAGGGAGAATCTATCCTGTACAGCAGACATCGCCATGGCTAAGATACGAACTTCTTATGCTCCTTATTCCGCGAACATTCTTGGGAAGAAAAACCTGGGACATGGGATTTACTATCAGCAAAGGCTTATCAGGGGTCCCATTAGGTAAGGGGCACTTTTACCTCACATTGCACTAGCAGCAAAGTAAACAATCACCTGAATGCTTTTGAAAATACTGTCTTTTGATGCTGGGATGTTTGTAAATATGCAAACAAAGAGGGATGAGAGTAGGAGCAGAAGTGTCAAGGGATTTTATTTATGAAGCTATTGACAAATACCTTTTCCTCTGTTTACTCACCTCTTTCCTTAAGGAGAAAGTAGATGATGCCAAGGACCTTTATGAAACCAACTGAAATTCTAATATAGTGCCAAAGCCCGGAATTTTGTCTCTTAAATTTCACTAAGATTGATATGCTGAGCATGAGATAGTGGAGGAGACATGAGAAAATAACAGAAAAAAACCCTGAACACAAGGGCAATTAGAGATGGCAGACAGTGTTTTAAAGATTAGATTGGTCTGAAAAGTAAAACACTTCAAGTTCATGGAAACCTGTGAAATGAAAGAATCAAAACCCAGTATTTTTCCATTCTTACTATCATAAAAATCAATCTTCAGCTGCCCATATTATAGCTACTGTCAGTGGGAACAATTCAAACTCCTGTACCCTGCAGATGAAGAACCCAAAATTTCCTCTTCCTAAATATATCTCCATGGATAGCTCAAAAGCTTGATAGCCTCTGTGAGGCTCGCAGGTGCAGTTTGCACAGTCACAGTGACTGTACTAGGACCAGCAATGTTCCGGCATGCTTGAGCGCCCATTCCCAGGGGGATCACAGAGTTAGTGACTCTCGATGCAGACTGGGTAGCAAGGTGTGTGAGGACAAGCCTAGTTTGGAGGTGACCTGATCCAGGAGGACTCGCTTGCTTTCAGGGCAGCCTGTGCAAAGCTGAAAACTGCCTTTCCTAGTGAATCAGCCAGTGATAATTCTTTCCCCATCTAGCTTTCACTGACTTTTTCTGCAAAAGAGTGAACACTAATGCTTTCTTTACCTTCCTGTCACAGAGGAGAAACCTTGGCCTTAAGTCACAGCCGCCTGGCTCTTTTCCTCTTTATTTTTGTTCTTACCCAGCCTTCTCCTGATGATTATCCAGCTTTGCTGTTGTAGGTTGAATAATTCAGGTGGAATGAACTGAGTTGAAACAAGTAGACAGTGTTCCACCACTTGTCCACTTAAGTTATTCACAAATTGTCTTGAAATAAGACCTTTGCTCTGAATCTTAAATGATTATAGTGTTTCAGATAGACTTACTACTGTATAGTAAGCAGTTGTGTTCAGTTTCAAATACTCAGGCATGAAATACATTAACAGTTTTTCTTTACTGTATAACTAAACACATATTCTTTAATTTTAAGTGCTATTTTGGCCTGACACTAATGAGTCATGTCATTGTACTAGATTATTTTAAGCTTTTTTTTAATGTTTCTTCAGTGCACTTCATATTATTAGCTGCTCACATTAGTTCCACCTGCAGTTCCAGTTACCAAGTTCATGGTAAGCCAAGTTATGCATTTGAGTGTCATAGAGTCAATGTCTTATTTTCTAAAAATCTTAATTTCCCCCAAACTTCCATCAATAACATCTTTAAAATCCATTTGCAATGTAAATGACTCAAAGTATAATCCATCCTGCTGTGTTCCAGAACACTTCCTTCTTATTTAATTGCCATAGACACTTTAGTTACTAATTAAACTTTATTGTTTATGATGTTGCATTTCATTAATAGCTGTGATAAAAATTGCATGTTCCAGCAGATTTTTTGCATTTTAATGCCACTAGTGGGGTAGAATTCAGAATTGATGGGAAAGAGTTCATCTTAGAGGCTTCAAGATTGCACTCTTATAACCACGTAGTGAAACTGTCCCACTGGCATGATCTTCAAAAAAGAGGGTGCATGTTTAGAGTGTGGAGTCTTTCCCTTCTGGTGTGACAGAATAAATTAAAGCTTCTTTAATTGTAATGAAGATACTGGAAATGTCATCACAGTCATTTGCAGAGGAAATGTTTCAGATTACATACACATATATGTATATGTATTTGAATGACAAAGTGAATGATTAGGAAAGTTTGGGACACAGTTTGAACTAAGAATTTTTTAGGCTGAGGAGCTACTAAGCCCATTCACCCAAAAACTGTATTTAAAGATATTACGGCAAACACAAGGCTGAAGCTTTATCACTAGGTACAGGAAGAGAATGGGGAGTATCTTTGATGGAAGGCAGCCGAGAAGTCACTGAATAGAAAATATATAACTCAGTTCTGTGATAAGGAACGTATCTTAGTTTCTGAATAGATAAGTTTTCCACCTCCCAGTCCCATGAATTCAGGGAAAGGATCATTTAGGTCCAAAAACTCTGAAGACTCCCTGTCCCCACTGTTTCAGCTCCCTCCACAATACCAGTATGGCCCCTTAGCTTTAGTTCTACCTCTAGCAGTAGTGAACTAGCATCTGGCCTGTGCTGGATCACCCAGAGAAAATGGTGCAATGCAGTACTGATGGTATTTGACAGTACAGAAAGCCACATTGGTCCAAGTTACTTTCTACAGCAGAGCATGTTTATACTGGAATTTTGTCCTAGTGAAGCTATGTTTGCTTCTCTGTACAGAACAGAGACCCTGTCCCTTCTCAGACTCGTGCACAAAAATCCTCAGGGATGACAGTAATGAGGATCACTGGCTGTAATCTCTGCAGCTTCCCACCCTGGAAGGAGGAACACAGGCAGAGGTTTCCCTGGAGGACCCTCCCTCAGTGTTGGATGCAATTACAACACATTCTCTCATTTCCAAATTTCAGCTGCACCTGCACTTGAGTAAACAGGCTTGCTGATCTCAGACATTATTTCTTAATGGAAACTGATCCTTTCTTGCAAGTACAACAGGTAGACTCCTCCTCTAACCTGCCAGGGCCAATTAAAGGTAAAGAACACAGTCAAGTGAGACCAACTAATTTTGTATCCTCATTCATACAGTCTTGCTCCAGACCTCAAGTACTCACTAGCGGCACATTCAGCACCTTTGGCAAGATGCTAAACAATCGGCACCGTCTTAACAAGAAGTTACTTTTTCTGGATCCAGAGTAATTCTTTCAGGTTGAAGCTGTATTGAACTGATTGTGTGAGCAGAGCAGCCCGGTGCTGGGGACTCTCCCAATCTGCAGTGTGTAGGATTTGTCCTGCAGCAAAACAATAGCTCTCCTTCATCTCTGCGTCTCTCATGATGCAGCCTTTTCAGCTCAGAAGGAAACTTTGGTCTCCTAATGACTTGCAAGTCTAGGCTGGCTGTGTGATTAAGAATTATTTCTTTTGTGCCGTAGCAGAAAAAGAATTCAAATAGATGTGCTAATCGTATTGCATTCAGCATGTAAAGATCATTGAATGTAAACGTGGAACAGAATGTACTTCTGTCTCACAGAAAATTGCATTTAGAACTTGTTGCTACTTTGCTGCTTTTGTAATAATGCTTCAACCTCAGACCATGGATCTCAACATAAATATTCTGACATTTCACACAAAGGAGTCAGAGAGCATCTATTATCTCCCAAAAGCTGAGAAATTTTAAAAGGTGCATTAAGACGCGATGGGATTCTTCCCCTTGTGACTCCACAGAAAGTCACAAAAAAGATTGTTTTGGAAGAACTAATTTTTGAAGAGCGCTTTATGTAACGGGATTATGTCATGATGTTTTTTGCACGTACTAGCAGGGTCCCATTTCTCCTGGAAGAGGAAAAGAGGGAGAACTGGGGAGAGGATAAATGCTGGATTAGGAGTTGTGATTTCAGCATTGCCCAAGAGAGTTACTAAGTGTCACCACAAATTAATAATTACTTTTCATTTGTCAGCCATTGTGTGTAAAACACAGTGAAAATATAACTAAGATTTGCACGCTTAGGTACCAAAAGTTAGTTCCCTCCAGAGTTTGACAGTGATGAGATTTCCCAAGGTACACCTGGCATTTCTGCTCCCATAACTGCATGTTTTCCTTGGGAAAATCTTCCCCTTAATAAATAGCTTTAGTTTAAATGAATTCTGAGGTACGGCAACTTCACTGGTAGCTGCTGGGTATTCATTACTTTAGAAGGTCAGGCCACTTGGATAGACATTTCTTGCACTGTTTTATTACTATGCAGACAGGGGCATAGAACTTGTTTGCACTTCACTCCTCTAGCTAAAATTGAATATCTATATTTTGCATTGCACTGCTTTGTGCTACACAGTTGTATCCTTCATGCAGAAAAGCAGAGGAATACTGAGTATTAATCAGCCGTATCCATTTTCTGAATATAGGATGATTCTTATAGGTCATATTTGAAGTACACTCAAAATAGCGCATAACACATCACTGCTGCTTTACTACAAAAATAATAAAGGAAAATTCAAAACTCATTTTGAAATGGAAATCTAAGGATAAAAAATGGCTGGTGACATAGCTTGTAGAGTTCTGCTTTGGAAATTATCTCCATTAGTTTACAGTGAAATTGAATTTTGGACTGTCAAAAATTCCCATAAGATAGAAATCAAACTCTGGCCCTGTCTTTTTGTTCCAGCACATCCTCATCACTCCCAGAAAGACACCTCATGGGATATGAGCTCTTCTGACTATAGCTCTTCTCTTTCTTCTGGGAACTAAGTGTTCTACATCAATGTTGATACTCCACAAAATTAGGGTGCTGGGCAGTTTGCCTTGTCCAGACTGAAATGTCACTCTGAAGTAGAATTACGATCTTTGCTTGGCTTTGTAGATTTCAGCAGATTTTTAATGAACATTTAGGGAGAAAAAACCCCACACCTATTTTTGTTTTAATCTAGCTACTCTGGTAGCTACAGAGTAAGATGTGTTTTAAAGACACCAGGACCATATCTTGTACGCACATTTTACAAATTTGTTCTTTTTGGTATAAAAAGATCCAACAAAATAGTGAGTAGAAACAGAGAGTTTAAGCTGAGATGCCAGCATGTGGATGTCCTTATCCATGCACATTCTAAATACGGTCTTTTGTCCTTGAAGATGTATTCTGAATCAGCTTGAGCTAAGGCAACTTCCTAATCTGCAAACCTGTTCTCATCAATTCAAACCCCTTTCCTATGCACAAGCTAGTTTCAGCTTCCCACACCAGCCATCCTCTGCCACCTCTCCTTGCTTGTAGTCACACTTCCAGCCTATTCCAGTAACTTCCAGAAGAAGATCCTTTGGGATATCTGCTGTCCTGGCAGTAGCTTTTCTCTTTCTTTAGGGAACAAAGTGCCTCATCTTCTTCATGCCTCAAGCTACCAGTATCTAGAGTCCCCTGACGCCTCCCAAAGGCAGTTCAGATTGGGTTAGCAGCTGAGCCATTAGACTGACAGCAGAAAACAGACTTTTGTTTAGACAGCATGAGAAGTGCACAGTGATACACAGTAACCCCCTGAATGCAAATATGTATGACATTTTCATTTTTGCAGTTTTCCGAGGAAGTAGCAAGCCAGGTCATTGTAATGAATTGGTAAACATCACACTGTATTATATATGAAATTCATCTCCTAGAGCTCAGAAGTGGGGTGTTAATGCAATACTCCCCACTATGATGTTTGCTTTGTGATATTGGTATGATGCTGTGTTCTAAATATTCGTATCCCGGTCATACCATACCACTGTGTTATTAGCCTAAATCTATGAAGATACAAAAGACCAGGAAGAAAGTTAATTTCACTTTTGGTTTTCAATTCTTATGCACTGTAACAGAATGTGAATAACCTCATTACTATACAATTTTTGTGTGTCGCATAATGACCTCTATACTAAAGACCAAAGTTTGCATAATTGAGGAGAGACTCACCTACAACAGTGTTGGAATTCATTAGCATAAGGCTGAAATAATGCTAAGAAAATAGCGTTTGGTGTCACCTATTTAAACTGAAGCACTAGGTGTTTTCTTTCCTTTGGGCTTCTTAAAGGTATATGCTCATGACGGGGAACATAACTTGTCTTACTGAATCTGGCAAATAGTGAGAGATGGTCCTGTAACTCATCAGCTATTTACATAACAAATGGAAAAGGACTATGCTTATGTAGCTTTGCAGTTTTTTGCAAATATCAGTGAAGTACATGTTACTTAATGGATTTATTTTTATAGGCGATGTATTCATATATTTATCTTGACTTTTAAGTGTTCATCCTTCATGCTAGGCTCTCTGTGGTAATTAAAATATACCATAAATCATATCCACTGTAATTACCAAAATACACTGTAATTATCTGTTGATCTTTTGCGCCTATTAAATAACTACTGGGATGTTTCAAAGCTGAGTTATTTTTGTATTCCTTGAGACAAACCTACTGCAAAATGTTGGTAGTTCACTTAATATTGCGGCATAGATCAGCTCTGGAGCGTTTCATATCTTCTCCCTCTCCCCACTGTAATGTTATGGCAATTCTATTGACTATCATTTTGTTAAAAATCACATTTATGAATGATACCTGAAACCTGAATGCTCGTCCAGCTGGTGACAATATCCTGTGGTATGCAGTTATCACGGATCACTCTGCAGGCAGCTATTCCTTTCATCCTGCACTTTGTCTTTACCATGACTGCAGACAGAAATTTTACATGAATTGAGGGAATTCAAACCTGAGCTGGAAAAAGGAGCGACTCTTATCTGAAACCTGCAGGTAGTTAAAACTACTTCAGTGCATCTGCTCAGAATGAGAGAGAGTTGTGAGCCCAATGGTAATAAGCACAAGTATACAAAAACAATCTGAAAAATGGAAAAATAGTTGTGTTTGCCTTCATTGAAGTTATAAGTATCCATGTATGAATGTGTGTAATGTAGTTTTCATGAGCCTTGGGACAAATTTACCTGCCACTGCTTACTGCAACATTTCCTGAGCTTTTCCCTTTTCAGAAGTATTAATTCTAGCTAAAACACAGGCACCTTACCAGACTTTTGAATATTACTGTTTCCATGGTTGTATAAGAAGTACGAGGATGCAATTTGCTGTAGTGTTATATCAGAAATGAAGGTAAGCCCAAGTGGAATTATATAGGTGTCAGGGTTAATTTTCTTACTCTTCATGGAAAAACCTTACATCAGTTTCCTGCAAACTTGAATTTCCACTGGTAGTAATATCTTGCAGCCATGGTCGTGTGTAATGTAGCAGTGGTAAATTCTTGTCTTCAGAGATTTATGCAAGTCATTATTTAAAAGTAGAGATCTAGGAGTCACAGCTGGGTAATTAATCTGTACGAAGGAAAGCTAAGTCCTTTCAGGCATCCCAGTGATGGCTGAGTAAGCTTGCAATCCCATCAAATTGTCACTTCTGTGTTGTTTCTTTTTTTCTTTTTTTCACCCTTTTTTTTATGCTGTATAAGAAATAGGTGCTGAAACAATCAGCTTATTGCAGACACAGTTTTCAACTAATTGCATGGATCTAGTTCAAAATTAGAAAGTAACTAGAAATAACCAATGTACCTCTCGCCACCATGGACTGAAGATTTGTTATGCATAAGCCTGTGAGGAATGTAATCAGCCAGGTATCACTTTCAGATTGTATATGATACCAATTTACCACTACAGCCTTACTAGCCGATATTACCATGTTTTGCTTTTGATCTTGTCATGCCATCTATTTTCATATTGCAGTTAATTTTAACAGCCCTATGGCCAAACCCGAAAGCTGCCCAGTTGTTAAAATAAGACCAAAAAAAGACAGATTGTCTATTTATGTCAATATTATAGTAATTCATACTGTCAGGAAATAGAAAAGGTACAACCATGTAACCATAATAGCTTGATTGGAAAAAGTAATTTTCCCATAATGACTGATAGGTTGACTAGCGGTAGTTCCCAATTCCCTGTAAACAGAAGTAGTAAGTAATCAAATGGCTCAAGTTCAACTAGCAGAATCTTATTGGCTCAAGATAGTCCTTTGTAGGTTAATAAGCAACTAATTCTTTTTACAGTCATAATAGCATGCACAGGAATACTCCAATCTTCATTTAGTTGTAGCCTGAATGACACATGCTTCCTGCCATGCCAAACTGGGGATATGCAGTTCACAGGAGTGGATGGATTTCATGATATCACTCACAGCCTTGAATACAGCCTCTTTACTCCAAACAACTATTACCCATTGTTTGTTTAGGTATCAGTAACTCTAGTGAAGAATTAAATGAATTAGGTTCTTTAAAATGTATGTATCTATAAATTAAGGCTATCAATCTACATGTAAGCAGGAATTACCATCCTTAGCAAAAGATTATGCGTAAGTTTTGAACATCTAAGCTAAGGTTTGAATTTCTAGAACAGCTGCAGGGAGGTTTAGATCTAATTGTAATCACATAAAGAAATCAGATATGAAAAGGAGGTTCATATCAGATCATTCCCTTCAGTGAAAACAAGTGCCAGAACCATAAACTTGCTGAATCCCACACAGGGCAGTGGAGCTTGCTAGCCAGATGATAAGGATCTGAACATAGGTAGCAAAACATGTTTTCTGTGTACTACAGTAAAACTGTGTCTAAACTTAGCAAATATTTTGTGACTTTTTGAGCCTCTTTCTTCTATATGTTTACACAAAGAAAGTCCCCTCTTTCCTATAACCTTTTCCTCCCCCCAGCAGAACTGGCATAACCTCTGTAACAGCCTTACATGTTTAACATATTCCAGTACATTTATCTTCCAGATGAAGGCAAATGTATTTGCTGGTCTCTATTCCCACAACTGTTTGGAAATACAATATCCTTGGATCAGTAGGCAAGAAACAACAGAGATCTTACACCAGTCAGCTTCTATGATGCAGAAGAGATGGTTATGCTCTTAATCAATTCTATATCTAGCAAACTCAAATGACAACCCCTCAATAATTGCTAATTTTTATCCTTTATCTGAGCACCAAGTCTTGTTTATCTCACATATTGCCAGTCTTTCCAGTATAAGACTGACTGAATCTTAATCAATTCAAATGATTCAAATTATACAAATGGCTTGTTCTGACACAGAACTGCATGAAGACTGCTGTTTTATACCCATGCTGTATCACTGAGTAGTGCCAAGTGCAAACCATAACCAACTACCTCATTTAAAGATAATTTTGGTCACGTAATTATATGCAATTGTTCAGATGTTTTTTCTTATGCACAGTTTTAACAATTTTTAAAGTGAAGTGTAGTACACAGGGCTTTCCTGTATTTGAAATCAAAATTATTGAGGTCTTCAGTTTTGTCAGCAAGAGTTGTCATTTGATCCAGAGCAGGTTTTTTAACTTACTACTCCTTAGTGTCAGATGAAAGGAAGAAAATACTTGTGTAAAGGTATTTATGGATCTATAAGGTAGAAGTGAGAATAATGCTTGTTCTTGCGGTGTCCTTTCAGGAGTATTGATAGACATTGTGCTAATTACAGTGTGACCATAACTACCTGTAGGGAGGAAAAAACTAATGGGTAATGCTAACAGGTGTGAATAGTTTCCTTCTCTACCTGCTTATGGTGGATTTAGTCCTATGTGTCAAAGTTGATGGAAGGAGACTCCATAACTCACATGGGAATTGGATTAGACTGTTGTGATCCAAGGCAAATTTACCTCAGACTGTGCTTCTAGTGTCCTACATCAGTATTTGTGAAGATTTCATTCCCTCACCTATCCACGTACCTTAAATACAGTTTTACAATATTCTTTTCATCTAGTCTCCTGTGGGAAATTCTGTGTGGATATTGGCTAATATTGATATCTAGGTTAATTTAACGAATTCAGGTGTAATAACACGTTTTCTAAAAAAAACCAAAACCAAACCTGTGGAGCAAACTGGGATGCTTTTCTTTTCTAAAGTGCTAGAGGAATACTGATATGCTGCTGGATGCCCAACATAGGCAGATGTATTGCCTTTTTTAATAGTAAATCATATTTATACCTTTTTAGGGAATTTAGATTTTATCTGAGATAGCTGATCCTTCTGGTGGAAACCCAGTCCAGAGTGGCCTCATTGGGAGAAATGCTTAGTTCAGTAATTACGACTAGGAAGACTGACCTACAATATATACATTCCTTCCATTCTTCTATTTTACTTCCCTCTTTGCTTTGGACCATTTATGACAAGTCTTATGTAGCCCAATGTAAACAACTCTGAGCCCAAAAGAGCAAGAAATGCCTACAAATAGTAACCAGAAAATCTTTCACCAGAAGTAAATGTGTGCATAAATATTATTCACATTCATAAAATAAATCATGACACGTCTTGATCTGTTAGTTTTAAATAATCTTGTGAAATTAAAACCTTTAAATTCATCTTCATGGAGTGATATGCTGCAACTCCCAGAACTTTTTCCTGCCAGTGGATAGAGAGAGCTTAGAATGACCTCTGGTTACATTTGTTTACTTTTCATTTGTGAAAAATGCAGGGAGGAATGATACAAAACTCTTGGGAGTTCACTCCGTGATTAACTGTGACGTAATTGACAGAGGAAAACAGCAACAATTCATACAGCCGGTAATTAATCTCTACCTTTATGGCCTACATTTGCCAACTGTCTCCATATTTGACAGGGAGAGTGACTTGCTGAATGTTTAATTTCCTCAGTGACAGCTAAGGTATGAAATCAGATTTGAAGATAAACATCTTTTGTGGTTTCTGCTTACAAAAAGAGTAGCCAATTAAGTATGCTTGCTCAGTTCTTGCAAATATTTGCCATGGGATTGACACTGGAAATAGAACTTTTTTCCCTTTTTAGGTAGGAACTCCACTTCACTAGCTGCTCACCTTCCGCACTATGTGTTCAGGAGGATTCCTTGTTTCATGCACATGAACGATGCAAGTATTTTATTTTAATTTTCTTCTTCTTTTTTTGCCTCTTGTGTTAAGGGCTAAATCATGTGAGATGCTGAATATCTCCCATGAGGATCTGGATACCCTAGCAGGACGTGAGAAGTTTGACATATCCCAGGAGATGATTTGCACCTCTTGGGACGGGTAAAACAAGTAACTCAGAGATCAGGCAGTGAGTGGTTGCAGTGGATTCTTTCTGGAAAGATTTTCTACATATAGTGAGGGGAAATGTTTTGATTTGCATGGTTTTCATGAACAGGCGAACTTGCCTATCTGACCCACATACAAACTGCTGATCTGCAGGAGAAAACTTGTCCCCTCTGCTGTCCCCTGAAAATTTGAGATTCTGTTCGCATTTTGCATCCTCTGGACAAGTCAAACAATCTGCAAACAAACTGACAGCTGCAACCCAGAAACAAGAGAGGAATTTTACCATAAAAAAGAAATTAAAGTAGTGTCCTGCTCACCTGCATTTGAGTTTTAAAGTAAATACACTTGAGGTGTTTCCCATTTAGTACTATTGAAAGGGTAGTTTCTTGACACCATTTCTTATGAAACAATTGGGAATGTGGACTCAGGTGGCTGTATATATAACAGGACTGTGCTTGTCAGAATCTTCTTTATTAAGTTGGAGTTGGTAAAGGAAATAGATCTATTTTTTTTCTTTAAGCTTTAATGTGCTTTTGTTTTGAACTTGTCATTTTGATTTGCCTGTGAGCTTTGTTTTGATTTTCCTTGAAGATTTCTGGTAACAATAATTGTTTGCAACAGGAAGATTCATGTGAACTGACTTCCATTTTAGACTTCAATTCCTATAAAATGAAAGGGGATTGCAATGTGGATGTGAGCAGAGAGAACTGATGCTTCTGTGCAATGCGCTTCTGCTCCAACTGTAAATATATTTTCATGATTAATAAAAGGACAGTAGAAGTCATTGTACTCCGTTAGGGTTTTATTGATGGCTGCTCCCCAGAATACTGAAAAGATGCTATCAATACTCTTGACACTCTGCTTAATCAAGATGTGACCCTCCAATGCAACCAGACAGTGTGCTTGCTTCAGAGACAGAACAATGCTACCGGTTAGGGGAGGGGTGGTGGTTGTTATTTTTGGTTGAGGTTTTTTTGAGTTTTTTTCATTAAAATGTAATCAGTGCCATTAAATAATATTTAATGCCACTAAAGTGCTGTTGGACACAAATAGGAAATCAATCAGCTTGTTCTCTAGTTCAGTGGCCTTCAGCCATGTGAACTGCATAGGTACCTCGGGGGAAAGGCTGCACCTTGCACAGCAGACAAAATCAGATCAATAATAGTATGTTCAGTTTAGTTTTTAAAATTGCTCTTGCTTGGAATGTGCCAACGGGCACGTTCAATATCAGATATCTGGGCTTGGAACAAGAAGTTTTCAAGTGCACCCTTAATGGTTGCAACTTGCTAAGTATTTTTGTTCCGTAGGTGCTGCACATCAAAAGTCAAAATGATAAGAGTGGAGGTTCCCCTGGGCAGGCTGGAAAGACTGTGTTCACTGTCAAACACACTGCATGATCTTAGCCCAGTTGTGGAATTAGTTAGGCATGCTCCTTGATGTGCTTTAAAGTTTGAACAGTAGGTAATCTTCATTGGTTCAGTGCATTCGGCCTCATTTGTGTGCAAAGATGCACTGGTAAATGGCGCCCTAAGAAATACTGTGGCAATTGAGATAGGTTAGGAATTGAACCACACTCTAGCCTCTGTTACAACCAGTCCCTGGTGCGTTAATGGAGTAGGATAGTTGCCTCTGAAGGATTTAAGATGATCCCATTAACTGCAGTGGATATTTGTTCACATTCCCTACCTGTGGGGGCAGGGGAAAGGGATTACAATCAGTAGCCACTAGCAAAGGAGAGCTCTGTTGAGTGCTAGTAATATCTTCACAGGACTGGGGAAAACAGAGGAATTCTGTAAAATTTTAAAAAATCCTGACCAGAGACTCGTATCTTCCTTCAAAAAGTCTGTGTGAGGTGAGTTTTCACATGAACTCAAAACTAATTTAAACAATCCCGCTGGGTCTGGCCAGAACGCGTTTGATCATTCCTCGCAGCTGTTTAATTCCAAGATAATTGCCTTTGAGATTTCCTTCCTGATTTTTCTGTGTAAGATGCACTAAGCTATGTAGATAAGAAGCAATCTATACATTCTGTGTATAGGAGTAAATCAAAGAATATAATGCAGATGGACAACGGCAAGCAAAAGACTCAGTTCTTGTAATTTAAAATACATTGCAATGTGAATCCCACTGAGTTGAAATACCTAATTTCCAAGAATTTCCTGGGGCAGGAAGCATGAGGTCACTTTAGTCTGCACCAGTCACATCAGTCTACAAATTAAAATCTAATGAAACATGTTTGAAACAATTACACACACCTTTTCTGAGTTTTTCACACAATAAATTTATACAAGCCATCCAATGACTAGCAATTCTTGCTGACAAATATGATAATAGTTAAACATGATGCTACATAATTGTGCTGAAAATGTGTTTTTCCCCTCTGATCATACAAAGATGGCTTAATCAACTTTCTGTCATCTATTGGTGACAGATGGAAGGAATTACTAAGCCTGTCCCTTTTGGATGTCATTCCTCTTGATATTGAATCCTCCCCTACTCTATGTGCACTTTAAACCTTGCCTTACCAACAGTACTGATTCCAATTGTCTTTTTCAAATACATCCTAAATCCTAAATGGCATATTCAAATATTCTTGCCAGGGCCTTTGAGCACTCACCCTGTTGGAACAGAGCCATGGGCTACACAAACCATTGTTTTAGACATTTGGTCCCTGACAGGTAGATGCGGGAACTGTTGAATATGATTAAAAAAAAGAAGAGGGAGGGAAGGAATGGTGGAAGCTTGGATCAGAAGGAGAAGGATCGTGTTAGTGAAGGGGAAGAACTGAGTACCTCACATCCCCAGGTCAGCCATAGCTAATCTCTGCAATTCTCTAAAGAAAAGCACGGTGTGCACTGCGTGCAGCTGGAAGAGCTAGTCAAACCATGCAGTATGAGCACGTTGCTCTGCTTTGTGAATTTAGTTCCTCACACCATCTCCATCCCAGCATGAGAGAAGTCTGTAAGCTGAGTGCAATTGTATCATAATTTGGATCTCTACAGGAGACTGAACTCGCATCACCAGAATGCATCAAGCCAATGTATGTGTCAATGCACAGTTACATAGACACACAACAGTCCCAGGCCCACGGTGACATTTTTCAAACTAATATATTGACGGGAGTGCCAGGATATTTTTTAAGCATATCCAGGAGAAAAAAGAGCATTACAACGAGGAAGAAAACCCAGCAGAATGCTGACACCCAAGTACATTACTTAGTGTGCAGTTGCATTAATGAACCATTACTTCAAATCCCAGGTTTGCCAATAGTGTCACTGTTCGTTTATCAAGGCAGAATCATCCTGTATGTGAACAGAATGCCTGTATAATAGATAACTTCTCAATCCTCCCATACCATACATTTCCTGGAGACCATTACAAAAGATTTATTTTTAAATTGGAATTTTTTTTTTTTTTACGGCTGGACAGAATGAGACTGTTTGTTGAACAAATGGTGTTAAAATCCCCAAGGGTCTGACTTACTTCAATAACAACCAAAACTACTGCTTGAGCCAGCTGATGCTCTTTTAATGAGTGCTGCTTGTCAGAGGATCATATCTGCAAGTTGCTGTATAAAATAACCATTTTCCATGAGTTCATAAAGCAGTCTCTCTTTTGAAATGGATGAGGTGTTGTACCAATCTCTGCAGCACAAAACAGACACTTGTTTGATCTGAAAGGGTGGGGGGGGAAACAACCCAAAGCATATGACAGGGGGTTTTTTCTTCTTTTTTTTCTAGTTCTTTTCCCTTTCTATGACAGACAGCTTTGTGTTTGTACACAACAAGCTCAATAGGTTCAAGAAGAAAAATGCTGAAATACGAGCTTCAAAATGAATTTCAGCTTTGGCCTGAGTGAATTAATACAAGCATGACAGGTTGCTTATTTAGCAAACTGGGTGGACAGTAAGATAAAGCCTTTTCATGTGACAAGACATCCCGAAAAGGTCTCTCTTCGTCCCTCATAAGGTTTTTCAAGGCAAATCAAGAAGAGACTCCCAGACAAATCAAACTGACAAGTTCAAACAAAACATGAGTCCTTTTTTTAAAGGAAGATCATCCCCATACCAAGCCCAAGCTTATTAATGTTACTTTTTGACAAGCACAACCACTTCATGATTTTGCTGAGTCTGTGGACTTGATTGCTTTTAAATAAAACTGTACCATGTAACTACTGTACTATTACCACTACCAATGGATTCAAAGCTAAGATCATGCAGTAAAAGAACAGCATTTAGTAGCCCTGCCATCAACCTGTTCTTTTTAATATATGTGTTATTTATGGCTGCAGGTTAGGTTATACCCTTGAATATCACATTTCTCACCAGAAACAGCAATGAGTAATTGGGTACTGCAGGGTTTAATGCGCAATACTGAGTCATTTTGATTAGACCCATATTTTATCGCTTGTGCTATTAACATCAAAGATTTTTTAAACTACAATACTATATACATTTGGTTTTAATGTGAATGAAGGAAATCAGGTTCTAACATACTCAATTACCTTAGGGGTTTTTTGTCCCGTGCATATCAAACCAGCCTAAGTCACTGATAAAATTCAGTTTGCACTTGTGTACAAACTAACTCTGTCCTATGAAAATGAACCACTGAAGTTAATTCAGATTTGTTCAGAGCCTTGAACTATGTAAGTAATGAATCTTTCAGACAGTTAATTCAAGAAGAACAGAAATAGAATCCACTTAAATGTTACTACTGCTTGGATTGAATCTTACCAGCCTGGATAGGTCTGAAGATGCAAGTCTCAGTGGGTGAGATCTGCAAATCCTGACTTTGACCAGAGCAAAGAGAGAGGTGATGACTTGGTCTTTGTTTATTCAATGAAATGACTGCCCTGGCTTACTTTCTTACCAGAAACATAAATATATAATTCTATTTTGCTCTAAAAGTCATTTTTACACTTTGTAAACCTTTCTCCGTTTTGCAGATCTTACATCCAGGCTGATAAAATCATGAAGCGGGAATAATAACGATTTCTTGGACAGAAAAATGTGTATGTTAGGCATGTTGGTTGAATGTTTCACCTCTATTAACCTCTCTTCCAAACCAGCAGAGAAGTGGGAATATTTACTTACCATACGAATTCAAACTAAGATGCTTTTTCTGTGAGCAAAAATGCTCCCGAACTTTATTTGCAAGGGTAAAGTCTTGTGTGGTTTGCTGCATATATTACTCTCACTGTAGTTTTTCAAATTATTTAGTGTTCCTAATATTGGGCAGATAATAGGAAACATTCTCTCTGGTATTTAACATTTTACTTCAAAACGGGTTAAACTTTTATTCCTGTCTGTCTGTCTCAAGTTGTCACAGATTTTCCTATAGTAACTAAGCTGCTGTGTTACGATGCAGGCTCTATATATGTATTTAGCATGCTGCTTCTCTTTAGCGTTCAGGCTACACAGAAAACAGCCTCTAGCATATTAACTGCCAGTTTCACCTGAAGTAAAACAGGAAAGCATTTTAAAAGATAAGTTTTCACTTGTCACCTTTCCTGCTTGTACTACAGATTATCAGAGCCTTTCCCTCCTCAAGTATAAGCAGAGGCAGATATAGAGAAAAATGTGTTCTTTAAACCACAGGAACATTTTTCTTTGCTGTTCTATTAATATCTGACTGAAATAAAAAGGAAAAATTCTGAATAAATGACTACAGGCTTCTTAAAACCTGTAAAATGATTTTTTAAACAGGACTTTGGCTAACAAAAATGGGATCTGAACACGTGTGTAATGGACCCAGACTCACAGAGGAAAATGATAATGTCTTATGTCTGGCACCTGTCAGGTTTCTTTAGGAGTCTAAATGCATGTGTTATCACTGATAACCACCCTTACTCCCAAACAGACCAATCAAAGCTTAATTTTCAGAGGTAAATCTTAGAGTCCTTTCGAAGTCCAATTTCAAAACATAATCCCGTGTTACCCACCAGAGGCCATTATCAACTAGATTTGTTTGCACCAAAAGTAGCTTTGAAGGATAGTAGTGGTAGGAAATCACAGAGAATCTCTCTTCCAACACTGAACAAGGAGTGATAACAGCATAAGAAGTAGTACCAGTCCTAAAACTTCTCTCTCTGCTCCAGTGGTTTTACACCAGGGGTTTAGAGACAATACACATAGCCTCACAGTTGCGATTCTGCTGAAACCTATGGTAAGATACTAGAGCAGCGATCAGAGCAGGTAGCAATCATATTGCCCTATATATCATGATTAGTCCAGGACATAGAACAGATGGCATGAGAAGGAGATGGATTCCATGAATATGGAGTGGGTGGCAATTGTAGCTGGTCCAGGCTCTGAGACCTGAGAGAGTGGTATTGGTAAACAGTGATAAATGTGAAGGGGTTGTTTCTTGGGTATTGCAAGCCTACAGGAAGACAGAATGGAGTTGTCAGCTCTCTGACAACTAATTTTTATACATGAGGGGTTTTTTTTATGGCTGCTTTTATTCTGTGATGTGTTGTTTCATTTGTTTGCTTGCTGCCAGGCACTCACTGTGAGATTTTAGGATTCCCAATTTATGAAGAGATGGCTTTCTATGGGAAAAGCCTGTGAAACCAAACAATGAACCTGTGGTTTCACAGTTAGAAAAGGTGAATTCACAACTAGTAGTGAATATTTAAGCCCTGGGTTTTGGGTAAAAGAACATAAGCAAATACATTTGATTTTCCTTTGAGTTTTGTCCCACAAAGTTAATTGTTTGATGTTGAATTTTTATTGATGGTTCCTTTTCCACTCTGTACTTACTGTATCGGGAAAAGGAGTGCTCTGAAGGCCAGACAGAAGAGGAAAGTACTCCAAAGGAAGCTGGACTATTAGTCTCCTGAGACACCCAGTGTATAGATTTCCTTGGCTTATGAAAGACACATCAGTCACACCTCCATTCAGGATCAAGTCTAGCCTGTTTCTGAGACTTAGTGTCATAGGCAGCAAGTAATAACTCTGCAGTGGAGAGATGACATGTTTCAACAGAGATGCCAAGGTGTAAGCACGGATTAGTTCAACTGACCTTTTCTTGGCAGATGCCTCAGAAGGTGTAAAATGGCTCAGCAAAAAGCACGGGAATACATCTGGGATTTTAAGAATTTTATTCCTCTGCCTTTACAGTTTAATTAATTAATTGCTGGTTTTCATCCTTTTAATCACTGTGATACTCATTTTCATTCCAGAAGAAACCAGAAGGGTAATGTTGTACAGTTTCATGATTAGAAATTTTGACTAGATTTTTTCTTACTGTTTTCTTAGGAGAGTTTATCTCTGTGCCTAATACATATTTTGGAGTGTAATAGTTATAGACTTTCAGAAGATTTTTACTTCTCTTTGCAGGAAAAGAAAATGGGTTTCACAGTTCCTCACAGGAAAGCTATAAAATAATTTCTGGTTTGTACCAAAGAAATATTTGCAATATTTACAATACTTGCGGTGGTTTTCTAAATAATCCCTGTCTTTTGTTAGAACTTGGAAAAAGGCTATCAGTACATTTTTTATTTCAGCAAGATTTTGTTTATTTCAGGTGAGGCTCAAGCTCATTTGTGGATGCCATATAGGTTAAAATTAAGATACTGTTTCTGAATGATATATATATTCTGTAATGAAAAACGGTTATTTTTCTTTGGCTTCAAAGTTGATTTCTTGTTGATTTCTTGACCTTTCTAGAGCAGTTCAGTTAAATTTTTGAAGATTTATTCAAACTTTATTGAAAAGGACATTTTGGAAAAGATAGAGAACAAGAAACACAAAAGCACCAATTTATTGATGGGAATCCTGCATCATTTTGGGAGATGGGGTTGAACAATATCTGGCTCTTTTCTGTTTCTTGTTTGTAGGAGCGTGGATTCTGTGGCATGGCAGTCGTTTTTATGTCTGTTTTGTAGTACAGTTGCACTCATTAGTGGGAGGAACGTGCAGGGTTGGCTGAGAAAACAAACCTCTGAGAATTTGAGCCACTGAAGGATGGCACTCTGGGAAATCAGCTCCTCCATATTTCAAACCTGTGTTGGGTGAAAGGACAGTCTGCACAGTGAGGCACAATGAAAGAGGATTACTGGGGTTTGATCTTGTTTGAAATTCTGTACCTTGAAAAGTTCTCCATGCATTCAAGCCAGCAGGAAGGTTTTTCTCTGCATGCAAAAACTAAGCATACATCCCACTTAGTTATTTATGATAATTTGTGGAATATGTTTTTCCTAATAGGGAGTCAGCAGGTTTATCAGGTCTACTTGAGATTCAGGGGCAGAAGCAAACACGGATTTTCACTTTTTAAAGGGGCCTCCAATTGCTTTTCCGTCACAATTGCATGATTACTGGCACATTGCCCACCTGTAAGGCGGACATTCAAGAACTGCTGGGAGAGATTGTATACAGGTAGTCATGTTGCAAATGCCTGCACACTCCTTGTGCCATATGCTGTATTAGCTGTTGCTCTGTGCAACTTGTGTTTGCCAAGCACATTGTCTTCCTGTTGTCCTATAGTTTACTATGCATTGTTAATGCAATTGACTGAGAATTAGATTTATCTTTTGTCGATTTGCTGCTTACTCTGGGCTTGATCCTATGACTCTGAAGACAATGAAAGTACTGCTGGTGGTTTCAGTGGGAGCAAGAGCAAGCCGTTTGGATATCTCAGATAGCTTCTGCGTGCTTCAGTTAATGTCAGAATGCCTACTTCATTTACAGGTGTGCTAATAGTGTAATTCATTTGGCTTTCAGGAAGTACTTTGAACAGAAACTGAAAGATTACAATACCATTAGTGCTATTTATTTTGTAGCACTCCAAAATGTGAAGGCAACTTCATAATTCAGTACAACTTTGCAAATGCTAATTCTTAGCACTTGGGCAGCTGAGGCCCTCTATAAACAGAGTCATTTAGATATGAGTACAGTACAGTGTAATGTCAGACCATAACCCAAAAGAGATCACAAAGAACATAAATAATTTTACACCTTCATTTTATAGCATTTTGGAAAAAATTAATTTGAATTGAAACTTTTTTTTTTAACAAATAAGAGGAAAGAAAGGGATAGATCATTTTCTAGAAGGTGCATTGAACTCATCTTCTACTTGCTGCTACTGAATGAAAACCGTAGTAATGTAAGCCTCCACCTAACCACTCTGTCAAATATCTTTTCTGCCTCTCCTCATGATTATTTTTGAACAAAGTTAAGCACCTAAGGCAAAGTACTGAAAAGCTCTCACTGTTATTTGCTTAGGGAGGAGTGCTTTACTAGTGGTCTTGTCTCAAGTTGGCAATACTCTGTTGCATTGTATAATATTTGAATTGTGGGGGTTTATAACCACTGTTCAGGTAAATAACAATGTGGTGTCAGGTAAAAGATACAAAGAGGTGAATTGAATGATATTTAATCATAGCTGTGTCTGCTACTCAGGCTCCTGGAGTGGACTCCTGGAGTGGCAAAGCAATTACCATTACAATGATGATCTTTGTATGTGGATACTAGGCATACTTCAATCCAGGCTTCAAAAAGATGTGGTTCCAATAATTGTCTTTATAGGCACAAAGTCTTTTTGAAGCTATTTACTTGTTCGTAATCAAAATATCAGATACTTTGCTCTCCTCAGATGCATTTGTTTTCCCTGTTTCCTGTTAATGGAAAACTCTAGGAAGCTGCTTTATCAAGGCTCATGAATGCACACTCCTGGAGGGTCAAGATACATATTCCTGCCCGGACTGCTTTAAGACACAGCCAATCCCTAACTGCCCAGTGCAAAGTCAGCTATCTGCTGTTGTGCTTCCGATGTACGTGGTCTAGTCTGGTTATTTTGCTTGAAGCAGGTTAGAGACCTGCATCATGGGCTGCCAAAACTGTGGGATCAGTAACGTCCAGTTGTTTGGTGGTGATAAAGAGTTGGAGCAGTAACATCATCTAGCACACAGCTCGGCTCAGGCAGTGTCTGACAGGCTGTAACATCATCTACCACACAGCTAGACTCAGGCGGTGTCTGACAGGCTGCTGAGCATGAGTGAGAACAGTACATAAGTTCAGCATAGATTTAACTGAGCTGTATAGACCTAGCTTTGTCCACCCGAGTCTTAGCTTTTCTGCTTGTTGGTAATATTTGTCCTTGCATACCTTGCATAACACTGTGAGGTCTCATTTACTTGCAGTATTAAACTGCTTACAAAGGAGCATGTCAGCAACGTATATTTCAGTTCATGATTGCAGTGTAAAATGCATTTTTCCCATGGTTAATTTTCATGCATTCATGCAATACAAAATTGCATTTTGTGCAACTTATGCACTAGTGAAATAAGTTACCGAGAGGAGATAATTTTGTATTTGTTATGCCTTCATCTCAGACTCTCTTCTTAGATGGAAACTCCGGAAATCTCTAGGAAAGTGAGTTAAAAAAACCCTTCCTGGGAGAAATTAGGTTTGTCTTATGTATTCATTTACTGTAGTATTTGAGGACTGAGTGAGATAACATCTAGCATCTTTTCAAACACTGCTCTATACAAAACACTTCCACTCCAGCTGCTTCTTACAGCCTCTATAAACTCTGTTTAAATGTTATGGAGGCTGCCTAGTCTACATTGTAGTTTGCAAGTTAGAAATGGGCAACTCATTCCACAGTGTGTGAAAACAGGCATCATTTCAAACTAATCCTTTGCATGCACTTAAAGAAACCAAACAAAAGTACAAAGGTAAAACAAGCAAAGTGTCACTCAAGGCCCAGAGGAGAAGTGACAGTTCCCTATTTGAAGAGCAGCTCTCTGCTTATGCTTGTACAAGGAAATGGCAAACTTGAATGATCTCAATTGAAGATGTCCTGTCTTCTTCCTCCACCTCTATTGTTGTTCTCAGGTACTTACAAAAGCTTTTGCTCTTGAACAATTGCTGAAATTTATTGTCTGAGTCATTTTAAGGAATGGCTTTCATAAAATAGTTTAATTTATATTCCTTCCCCCTACCAGTAAATTTTTATTTCTTACATCCTCTTAGGAACAAATTGAAGGAAAACAAAGTCATAATGTCACCACTAAAATCATTTAACATTTACAAAGAGTGATCCTCCAGTATATATAAGATAACTCATTTGCTTTGTCCTGTAAGGATAAGGAATGCCTGTGATAGACCAAAGTGCAATGTATGTCTATGGTATCAGTATATCAATTAGCTTAGTCTGCAGAGGTAGTGCATAACCAAGTGTGTAGTAATGAATACTGCACAATGGAGGACAATACTACGCAGCATAAAGATAAAGGATAATGACATTACTCTAAAATAGCAAAGCCCTGAGCAATGCTAGTAAACCTATGAGGAGACTTAAGATGTCTGCATTGTTTCATATGGTAATAATCTGTGTATCCATGTAGTTTTCATAGTGATAGATGGATACAGACTATTATATGAGCAGTTCAAGAAGAAATTACCTGTTTATATTGAGTAATTTCCATATGAATGCTTTAGGGTTGTGGGTTTTCTTGCTTTGCTTTTCTGAGATCTGCAGTTTATTCCTAACACTGGCTTCTTATCACAAACTGCAGCCATATAACCTGATCTCATCAGATCAAACAAGTTAAACGTAGTTGGATCCGGTCAATACTTAGATGAGCGATTTCCAAGGCAATTCAAGAGTGCATTAGGAAACTGCTCCATATCAGTATTCCTCTCTTGCCAGTGTTGAACAAGCATCTCCCATGCCGTTGGGGAGTTTACTTGATATGTCGTTCTTCATCTTCACCCTAAATTGTCCTTTATCATTGCCATGCTGTTAAACACCTTCCACATTCCCCCACAAGTGGCTGCATTTGTCAGTGTGTATGTAGTCTACTAAGACCCTTTTGGGAGGAAAGGGACTACATAAGCAATGGTGCCAGCTCAGATGCTATATTTTATATTAGCTTTCTGCAGCCCTGATTTTAGTACATCCCAACAGAATATTAGTTTTGAAGCACCATTTAGGTCAGCCTTTGACTGCAGAGTACAGAGCACTGTTTCCTTGTCAAAAGTTCTTACGCAGAATCAGGAGAAGTGCTGAATACCTGTCAGAAGGGCAAAATAAACCAGCATTTCTATTATCATCTTCTGTGAGGTGAAACAGAATGATCATGACTACTTTTTATTCCTTTGTAAACTGTGATTTAATTGGCTTATTGGACTTAACGGCGAGCTGGACCTGGACATTGCATCTTGAGGTTTCTGTTTGCTTTTACTCTAAGCCAGTTGATGTAACGTTTCTTGATCCAACTGAACACGAAAGGTGAAATCTCACACTGTGTAGACTTCTTTTTCTTCTCAGTTTTGTGTAACAGCTACAATTCTACCCCTCTTGGAGAAAATGTATGGGAAATCCATACATGAGGACTGAATATTGTAGTAGCTAAGAGCTATGATAAAGAATACCAACTCACTTGTAATCATCAAGCTATAAGATAGCATCAGCACAAAATGAAACAAGAGGCTATCAAACCTATAGCCAGAGGAAAATACAGATTAAATACAAATACACACAAAATACAAATGAAAGATATGAGTAGGCTTGGATAATGAGAAAGAGGAAGCCCAACAAGCTGAGTAGCTTCTTTACTGTTTAACGCCATACTCCAAAGACAAGTATTACAGCTAATTTTTCAAAGAAGAAAAAGTCATGCTTTTCTTCTGTACTTTTTTCCCAAATGAATAGCAAACCCATGGAACAATTTCCTTAACTGAATGCACAGAACGGGACATGCAGCAAAAAGCACCATGAGTGTGATCATAATTGTGATTAGGTAATCACAATTGATTTTCTTGCTCTAAGACAATCATCATCCACCGTTTTGAAGGAAGACAGTGAGTGGCATAATTATATAGGAACTGTGTATATAATAAAGAAATCTCTGAGCCACAAAGCTAGAATCTAGGTGTGTCCTTTCCACAGGTTTAGGGTGGGCCCCATATCAGGGGGCCTTATCTCCAAAAGGTACTCTGCCTGTGTACCAGACAATATACCAGTCTCACAGAGAAATTCAACTTTGGCAGAACTGGTTCCAGTGACTTCACTGAAATTCTGCCTGACCACACCAGAAATTAGTTATACTCACAGCTATTAATTTGAGGATTCCACCTGTATACTATGTCAAAATGCTGATGCATGTGCTCTGAGAACTTCTAGTGAACATATCTCTTCAGAGCAAATGGTAAAATGAAGTCAGGTGTCAATCATTCATAAATCTCTTGTATTTATATATAAAGCTGGGTAGGAAATCTGATTACATATCAAAAGTATGTACACTTACAGAAGGAACAAAGGAATGAAATCTCTGTTGATGTTTTTTCCTTCAGTTTGGAAAAAGAAATATTTTCTTAAACATTCTGGATACTTTGTAACGTGCACTTTTGCACTATTTCCTTCCTCTGGTGCTAAATGAGGGTGCTCATTTCCGAACCCCCTAAAGCATAGACAAGTTTGCCTATGACTTTTAAATTCAGATTTAGGTAAGGAAGTCCAATTTATACAAGCTTGGAGAGGTTTTGTTAAGACCAAGCATATCTGAATATGCCTGTCTTTGTACATTTGCAGGATTTCACATTGCCTAAAATAATGTTCGTCATGGTTTTAATTTTTCCTCAGAATGGATCTCTTTTATGTCTGCTATTTACCATCCTTGCCAGCGTCATTGAGCACAAGAAATACAGTATCTACAAGATGCAGAAACTGCTTTCTTCCTTGCACTCATGTAATAGGTAATGGATGGTTTTAAGAAAGGATCTTTACTCTGTGCTTTACCTATTCATGTGTAGGATTTTGATTTCATTTGAAATGAAAGGCGTAAACCTCGGGTCTGAAAACTAATAGAATTTCTGCATTTACCTGCTGATCCATAGCCTTTAGGTTAGATTGTGTGTCAGCCAGCAGTCGGCTTGTTGAATGAAGCAATACTTTAAAACTAAAATGAAAAGATTTCTGTTATATGTAGCCTGACAGCAGATATGAAGGCAGATTTCTGGTGGCTTATTATTGGAAATATTTTCCAGTGTGTCTGATAAGCAAGACTGAACAAGCCGTAGGAAGTAGACCTAATCAGATAATGCTGACTTGCAGACCAGAAAAAAGAGAACAAATGTATTTTGCCTAAGTGCTATGCCTTCTCTCGTCAAGACTGAGGACAAAATGGCTAGTGTAGTGGCAAAAGGCACTGTTGAGATCAGGGAGTAAACCTGCTGGTTGGTGAGTGTGGCTGTTGCATCTAAGCCTATTTATTTGTATATATTCATTGCCTGTATTAGGGAAGGTTTATGTCTAAGTGCTTGAGTGAGTTGGAGCTCTGGAGATGGGGCATATATACAAAGGACTGAAAGAACGTCAAACTGGATCAGCTATTAATTTTTTCAGTAAGTCTAGGTACTTTTTTGGAACTTCAAAGGCATTTAAGACAAGACTTGTGAGGAGGGTCCCCATGAAGGATCAGGCACTGTATTCTGCTTAGACTCTCAATCCATGCACATCCTTCATGGAAATACATTTGAACACTGGGGGTATTCACAGGATGAGCAAATTCTCAGTATGATTTGAGGAGCATTCATGATGTTGCAGAATGGAGGACAAAGGAAGGTCTTGTAGAAATGCTTAGAATGAGTTCCCAAAGAACTGAAGCAAAAAGATTCCTTCATGATTTCCATGCCTAGATATGAAGTGGTAGTTACCACAGATTGATGTTTAACACAGAAAGATACATAACACAGCTTCATCTTCTTCCATCTCTTCAGACTGCATGCAGATAATAGATTATATCAAATGCAAACATAGTCAGTGCCACGTTAATATTGCATGACAAACATGAATACTTTTATTTGTTGGCCTGGACACTTTTATTTTTAACTATTGTTGGAAGATCTTCTTAGTTTTAAGTTTTTTTGAAAACAGCTCAGCTCCTTGGCTTTGTACCTTAAATGTCTCTGCTCAGGGGAAAAGGAATTTAATTGCATAAAACCTACTCACACTGATTTTTCCAAACTACTGTAAGATTAAAGTTTTAAATGGATTGAGTGTCTCTGTAAGTATATTCACATTCATACATGTCTGGAGTAAACATGCCATCTGGGGCTTCTGCTTTATTTTTCTTACTGTATATTTGGAATTCAAAGTAAGGTTTATTTTGTGAGGAAAAATCAATAAATCGTTTCAGTTGTCCCACACTTTGTATAACTAATTGTAATTAGTAAAATGTCTTTGTTGGCAAGGGCTTATCAGGCAAATAGCATGAAGAGGCAAAGAAAAAGCCTCATAAAGAATGATGTTGTTTTGTAAAGCTAATTGTGATGCTATCTCTGGTATTGTGTGTGATTGAACTCTTAATTTGTAATCTGGTATTCCTTCCAGCACAGTAGCTACTAGTGTTACCTGAGGTTCTCTGTAATGTAACTATATAACAGATTTTTGGCAGTTTTAAATTTTACAATTTGGTGCCAAAAAGATGTAGTGTTGAGTCATCTACATTGTAACAAGTGCGCTGTAGTTTCTAGTTGTAATAAATTAGCTTGTTTTAATGTCTGTTATGCAAATCTTATAGATAAGAATTCAGTTAACTGTGCTGTCCTGAACTTTGATGCCTAGGGAGCAGCAACAGCCTCCTCTGATGTATGCAGTCAGTTATGTGGCCTTCTAAAGAGCTGCTTGCCTGCAGAGCTTCATTGGCAACATATCCAAGTTTTAACTAGCTGATACTGGGAATCATTGAAAAGATGGTGTCACTAAGAACAATATAATATCTGGAGGAGAAATCAGAGCATTTATTTATAAAGCAAAGAACCACTGTCCTGCTTCATGAATGTGTTCTCGTAACTTTGGTTCACTGGAAATATCAAATCCCTGAAGCTAACTGCACTCTTCACCATACTTGGTTACTAGGCATTAGCTTACACTGACAGTGAGCTGGCTAGATGATTAGTCTGATAATTCTTGAGTTTACTATTCTCAAAAAGCTGGATTGTGAAAGACTTGGAAAATTAACTAATTTGCTACTTCAGTTGATAGCAGGGAAGCCATAAAAATTCTCTTCTAGAGCATTTCACTGCCATTCTAATAAGTATGGAGATTTTTCTCCCAGCTTCCATTTGTACAATTACCCTCCTGCAGTCTATTCAATGAATATGGGAAGAAAATAGTCTGAAATTGTGCAGCATTGAAGGAACCGTGCAGTGGGCTAGAAGGGAATCTCTACTCTGATCCACAGTTGTTCTTCCTATGAGCTTGTCTGTGGCATTCTTCTGCTCTTCTAATTTTGCTGTGTCATGCTTTTTTCTAAAGGCTGCCATCTGAGAGAAAAAAATGCACCATTCTTTGCCTGTTCTGCTGAATATGTCTGTCTGCAATCAAGGTGCTGCCTTCAGTGTAAATATTTGTGTCAGTGGCTGCAGGCATCTGGCCTTCAGAAGACCCTGCTGCATAAATGTAGTGGCTCCTGGTGAACAGAAGGGGAAAGACAAAAGTTAATCTTGCATGTCCTGAGGACTTGGGACCCTATATTCCAATTGGGACTTTAATTAGACCTCAACCTCTTCTGTCCACAATGTACATCAGCGAGAGGTGCCCATCAAAAAGCCAGCTACTGTGTAAACAGAGCAATGGAGAAGGTAGGGGAAGTTTCAGTAGCTCAGAGGCTAGGATTATTTGCTTCTTTCTGAATAGGTGGACAGAGGTGAGTTAATTAAGAAAGCAGTGAAAGACTAGAGATATTTGGATGGAATACAGAGAGTAAGCAAGACCCTAATATTGATACTAAACAGTAACATGATACCTATATATGTCTGTGTGTTTCATTAAATTGTATGTTAAAAAAAGAAAAGGAAAGAGAAATATTTTGTTCCTTTTTTACTTTAAGGAAAAGTTAATCTGGAGAAAGTTACAGTAGTAAATGGGAAGGCAACATCTGTATTAATTAGCAGTTCATCTTCAAAGCTTGACTGATGGGTTACATTACGGCCTCTTGCATTTGAATTAAAATTCAGACCCACGCAAGTTCTATTTTTACCTCCATTTTTCCACATCAGAATAATTTGTCTGGATTTAAGATTTCATTTTTGCTAAAAATATTGACGTTCCATAATCTAAAATGAACTTTTGGTTTGTGCAAATAAGCAGTGTAAAGAAGAGCACTATGGCTCTGGATTCAGTTTCAGAGAATGTGGCTTTATAACACAATGCAGTATTGTAGGAAGTTTCTATGGGACAGTAGTAGAAGGTCTTGCATTTCTTTTATTCCATTCTACCTACTGTGCTTGGTGCAGAGACTTTCGCATGCATGTTAAGTTACTACTTATACACATGCCTTAAATGTAAGGGAGAAAATCTCAGTATGCATCAGTTCCCTGTGAGAACTAGGGATAAGGATATGTATGTTCTCCAAAGAATCTTTTTCTCTTGATTATTTGACAGTTAAGCTCTTTGGGTCAAGGGCTGTCACAGGTGGGTGTATAGTGCCTTGCACAGCGAGGATTCACAGTGCTACTGTAATGTAAATAATCAGTGAGCTATTTAGCAACAAATTAGGAATTAATTTTAGAATACCAGAAAACACTTGTATGAATACCACAGTTGGGGAGAGACAAGTTGTTGATAGAGGGATGTGCACTGATGAAGGCCTTATCTGTGGGGTTTGAGTTCTCTTTTTTCAGTGAATATCTTCCGTTCGGAAATGAAACTTCCCATTAATATTATGGCTGGCCCTCCACAAGCTTTTTTTGGATGAGCATCCATCCTGGTGCAAAGCAAAGTTCTCAGATAAATGTGAAATGTTGGGAGAAAAACGTAACACTGCCTTCCCTTCCATGTTAACATCAAAGAGGTAGTGATTGAACTGACACAGTGACTGAAGAATGTAGAAAATTTAAAAGGATATCAGCTGATGAACATCAGTGTGGCTTCTATCAGCTTCTCCCTACTCAAATGAATAGAGTTAGGGTACAGTCTCGTGCTAGCTGTTCTTTCATTTTCACCATAGCAGTAAAACAAAATACCTTTACAAAAGCCTCTGCTCACATCCCAGTGTCACAAACACACAATGTGCACCTTTAGAAAGTTTTTTCATATTTTTTTCTTTAAACATTAAAAAAAAAAACTAATAGAAAATGTTTATGAAAAATTCAAGCTGCTTTCAGCCAAGGTTAAATGAACTCCCTTCAGTATCTTGTCTTGATAAGAGACTTGTAAGAGCTAATCAAGAAATTTCTTCTGTATTCACCTACAATAGATTTCACTAAAATATGCAGCTAGGAGTAGTAAGTGCCCTGTAATACCAAAAGAAAAGGGTGGGAAAGCCTGCTTAATTAATTCTCTTTGGGGATCCTGGATTAACTGCTGCTTTGTTTAGTTTACATCCTCCCCAGAGAAAAATGTGCAGACCCAAGACAGCAAGTATTGACTTAAATGTAGATGCAGGAAAAAGTCACTGTTGTCTTTTTTAATTCCACTTGGCACATTTCTGAGTTTTGATTCATTTTTGGTTACAAAATCTAAAATCTAAATCCTTCTCTACTCTCTTTCATGCTGTGGGAAAATGTTGAACCGGCGCTCAGTAAACTGGATGCAGCTACTGGTGAAGAGAAGAGGGTGTAATGCTGCCCCACGGAGGCCTATGGCACAAGTCGTGAAACCTGTGTCAAGGTTTCAGCCATAGCTCCCTTTGTCACAGCCATCAGGGACTGCAGTAAGTCTTTGACCTAGCATAGGCCAATGGAAAGTGGAGAACAGTGGGATAGGAGTACACCACGGTGCCACAACTAACTTGCAGGCTTGAGTACTGGCCAGGGAAAGCAGATTTGACATTACCTCCCATTTGCTTCAACCACTGCAAGCGTAAGTGTACTGTGGAGCAAGCGCTATGCTGGCATAGACCAAAAGAGTTGCATTTCCTGATAAGCTCAGTCTTCCGAAGGGTGGAGTGAATTTTACTCAGGTGATTTTTGAAGTGAAAAATGGCTGTGTAAAGATGCCAACAGCTTAGCCCTCAAATCTGCTTGATTAATAAATCAAATAAATCAAAGTTTCCCTTCATTCCAAACATAATTGCATGGTTGTAATGGTACACACTTCTGTGCATCCTCTTCTGATTTAAACATCCATTTGCTCATCAAGGAAATCCAAGTGCAAATGGAGATGTGAGGTGCCATACACTTCTCTTTCTGCACAATACACCTCCAGTGTATTGGGTCAAGGTTATTGGTAATCATTGGTAATCATGCATAAACTGCTTGACTTCACATCTCAGGTGGCAACTGCAACCAGTGCACTTACAAAAGGCATCGTTTACTAATAACTTGAGCACATGCAACAGCATGGGCTGTGCCTCAGACCACAGTTTTGTGCTTAAGAAAGGGAAATAAAGAATTCTTGATTTCATGAGAAAACAAAAGAATATGTATTTCTGGAAACAGGAGGACTATGGAAGAGAGTGGGGGAAAAAAAATACAGGGATTTACTGTTCTGTAAACAGTTTGCACCAAGAAAACAATTTGTATCTGAAGAGTCAGTGAGAGCTGCGGAAGCCTAACAGCTGTAAGAAATTTAGCTAGCAACTCTTGTTCTCTGCAGAGGATGCCATTCAACTTGAGAAGATTAGCACAGGTTTTCTTGCACGAGAATCACCTCAAAATAACACATTTATATATATATATATAGGCTTAGAAGCTAGGGTTTACAATTATAATTCTTTAGTCTTGTTTCTTTTCTGTAAGCTTTGCGGCAAGCTGGACCTCTATGATTAGTCTTGATAAAAAGGAATTCTCCTTTTCTTCTCTGAGCTCAGCAGCACAGGCACCTGAAGGAGCCCTCTCTGCCTGGATGAAATAACTTCCTTCTCTTGTTGCCTGAGTTCACAGCTGAGCTGAGACGCATCAAAGTCAGGTCAAGGAATCAGAAATAAGGAAGCTACAGAAGCCTGGGCAGCAGAAGTCAATTTCTTTAAGCTGCCTTTTTTTTTTTTTCTTTTTTCAGGTTTCCATGCGTATATTGAATAGAGCAGAGAAAGAGAGGAAAGACATACAAAAATATGTACACACCACAAAGATTGGAACTATATGCATAAATTACATAGCCAAGCAGATGCCACATGGATTTCAGTAATTGCAGTAACAGATTCTTCCTTATTTCTAATATTGTTTTTGCCTGTCTTGCCAAAAATTGTAAATAGTAAGTCAAATAGTTGTGGGTTTTTTTAATTAGATGCAGTTAAATACAAAGCCATCATTTCTCTGTTCCCTTTTGTGATCATTCAGAAGTGTCCTTCCTGTCTTTTTTTCAAGGCCATTTTGACACAGGATTTACTAATTGTTACATGTCTTTTTAAATCATGTTGTGAGGGGAGATTCTCATGGGCTAGTTTGTGACCTAGGAGCAGCCTTTACTTTGGGTTTGTAGCAAATTCAGCTGAAATGGACTCTTGTCCTCTGTGTTCCAATGGTGCAGTATTAATGTAGATAGAAAACCTATATTTCTGGAGATTAATTGGACAGTATGCCATCTGACTGCAGTTTATTTTCAGTATTCACAGTAAGAACGATCGACCAAGAGTTTGGGCTGGCAGGAGTGCATCACTTCTCCATTCTCAGGTACATCTTTCTGGGCACAGCCACTGTCTGAATCTGGAATGTGGTCTGTGCTATTCATAATGCATTCCACTTGTTTAAGCTTTGCATAAAACCATACATGGTGGATAATAAAACATCTGTCCATATATAAATGTTTCACTTTTCAGAATGACCTGAAGCACTGTGTGGGCTTTTGAATGTGCAAGACAGTCTGCTCACTGCTAGAGGGGCACGGGTATTTATTATTAGATGTCCTGCATTGTTATGGAATGCAAAGCAAGCACATGCATGCACACACAAACGTACAAAAGAATGAATAATTATGATAAACAACTGCCTAACAGGTATCTTTATAATGCACAAATAGCAACCATTTTTTACCAGGTGAAATCAATTCTCTGTGCTTGCATCTTCATTGCTCTTCTTGTGCTATTTTTTCTGCAGCAAGTATATAATGAAATTATTAGCAACAAAGCACCAAGTCTTACAGAAAACAGAATTAAATCTAGGCTAGTGCTAATACTCTTCAGCATTTAGAGTCTTGCCCTTCTCCTGTACCAAATGTACTTCCCTTTGTCCTTTCAAGACATCAGCTTTCTGGCATGAGAAGTATATGTGCTCCTCAAAGGAGAGGTGCTAGGAAACTGAGCCTTGCCATTCTCTCAGAGGTGGGGGCATTTTTCTGTCAGCTCATTCGAATCTGTCATTTACAAGTCTACTTTTGATACGAAGAGGAAGGCATAGACCAAGCCTCTGACTTGGGGAATGTGGGCGTTTAATTTGGCAAAGATGAAGAGTTGTTCAGCAGCTATATTCAGAGATGCTTCCTCAGAAAAAAAGAGAAATCTCAGTCAACATAAGTACAATGGTAGCATTAATTTGGTTAGTATAGAATTAAGTAATGGATCACCAGTCTGTGCTGGTAGATAAATTTTCCGTATTTTTTGTTGTAGGGAAACATACCATTTTTCAGCAATGCAAAAACCTACAGTAACCCAGGGAGAAAAAGAGCTGGCTGTCTTTAACAAGAGAGTGCAGAGGGGACATGTACATTCTAGCCTCACTCCCGAGGGTCGGTCACAGTTGAGGCTGACATGGGGCAAGTGGCAGAGAAACAGGCAAAACCAGAGTATACTGAGCCCCTCCCAGAAGATTAATGGTATCTTGATGCTCTGCAGATACAAATAAGTACCAGAGATATGTCTACCTGAACACAGACCAAGCTAATCTTGACGCAGTTCTTGAAAACATTTCTATTTATTTTCAATCATTTTTACAAATCTTTGAGCATGTTGGAAGGACATCTCACATTATGAAGCCACCGCTCTGTGAATTACAGGTCTCTTAAGTTTCTTTAGACCAATACCCTTATTTATACTTACTTATTAATCAAGGGGCCGGACAAGCTGCTGCAAATAAAGCTACTGCTGATTCAGTAGTTTGGTAGTAGGGTCATCTGAGGATTAGAGTCTATAAACAGCCTTTATGAAAAGATAATTTTTTTCGTCAAATAATTGGCCTGGAGAATCTTGTCATTTCAATCTGTCATTGTTGAATTTTATTTTACTGCAATATTTTGAAATAAAGCAAAGAAGGAAAAGTGTCTAGATAATGCTTTTGGCAAGCTCTCTGTTACTTAATAGCTTCTTGAAGTCCTAAATTTCTTCGGTTTTCATCTTAATTAGTACTCTTAATTGACCTTCTGTGCTCTTTAATTTCTCCCAGCAAAGAATTAAAAAATAGGCTTCTAAATTCTTTTCTGCAATCAGATTGACATGAAATTGCTTGTCTACAGATCATCTCCACCTTAACAAACTTTTTTTTTTTCATTTTTATTTTTTTACCACTGAAGTCCCCACTGGAAATTACAGTCCATTGAACCATGGAGCTAGAATTGATAGTGCACGTAAAAAATCCTGGAACAACTGAACAAAGAAAAGAACTTCCTGGAATTCTATGGTAAAATCAAAACGCAAGTGACAACAAAACTTTACCCAGTTTGAACTCACCTGCCCTTGATCATTAAGAAAATGTTTGATGTTCCTCCATTTTCCCCTGATGAGAGAAGGAACTAGTTTTTCCTTCATTTAGCCTACATCAAAGCATGGTTATAGATGTCAAAGAAGATGAATTTCAGTTGCCAACATTTTTGTGGGGCACTCTATTCCATCTTCTTTATATCAATTTCTTATGCTTTTTGTAGAATACTGGAAAGCTAAGGCTAAAGAACCCTGTCTAATTGCTTTTATTTTTAATTGATTTTTAATTAAAGCTTTATGTATCACACATTACAATTCTAGTAATCTTAAACATGATTTTTACCATTTCCTTCTAAAATATAGAAGGCAAGTTTCCTTTTTAAGGTATTGTGAGAAACTATAGTCAGTTCTTTCTACTGGAGTTTATGGAAAGCATTACTAAAAATGCAAATTCTACGTTTTGAGACTTGAAACTATTAATCTTGGAGCTTACTTTTATATTCTGAGATGAAATAATGACATTTTAAGCACTGAAATCTTCACTACGAGCAAGATAGGCAAGCATATACTTTGTTTCAAGCATCTTAATTAAGTTGGTTCCATTGGTATTTTCATGTGTTTAATGTTAAGCATATGCCTATGTACTTTTCTGAAACGCTGGATCGTATTTAACAGAATGAATTACATCCCAATAACTAACATTTCTTTAAGAATCCTAATAATGTAGGAAGTATGCCAAATAAGCTTTCATTTTCAAGATAAACAGACAAAGTAACTTTTTGTGAGCATTGCCTTTTTATTGCTGCATCCAGCTGTAAATCATGTCTTGAAAGCAAAACCATCTTCTTTTTAAATGCATTTTTTGAAAAACAGTGCATTATTTTCTCCTGAGCTGTTGAGACAATTTCCTGCCTAGATATGGTGCCCCATTAATTTTAGAGTATAAGAAAAAGTCACTGTGAGCCATAGGGAACAATTTTGGATTTGCTGCACACACATATATCACAATAGATTTGCCTATAGTGGTTCTACAGATGATCTTTAACAAAGTCCTGTTTTCCCTATTTTGGGATTAATGTCCTCCTTCCCTCAGATTTGTGCAGTAACATAGCTTTATGCTACAAATAAATGGAGAATTCTTTTCTTGTGTAAAATTTGAAATTTGAATGCAATTACAGGAACAAGAGGAACTCTTTCTAATGAGTCTCAAAAAGCCCTGGCCAAAAAACATGTAAAACTCTCCTGTAGAGAAAGAAATTGAGTGCACGGTGTTAGCATAATAGCAAGGGCTGAGACATTGCTTTGCATTACAGTTTTATGGGATGATATTTTAAAAGGTGTTCAGAGATTTATGACTTTTTAGGGACAGCTAAAATTGTTTTCACATTTCTAATATTGCTTTCATTAGAATGTTGAAAGTATGTTTACGGTATCAGATTGAATTCTAAGATGCTACCAAATCATCCAGAATCCCCACTGCTTAAGTATATTCCCTTGTATCCCTATGTATCTTCAGAGGAAAAAATGAGAGGAATGTAAGTGCTTTGTTTTAAAGTATATAATCTGTATTCTGTCATGTACTTCATCTCCCAGGGAAGGTATCTGGGAACTCACTCTGCTGTTTTTATTTATCCTGCCAGTGTAGTATATAGATGAGAGGACTAAGGTCCAATGGTGTTAAAACAAGACATGAAATATTGATTAATTCTTTTTTAAAATTCCTTTTTCCTCCTGAGTATAGCAAATTTCAGATGCTACTGTCAATATAGTACTCTCCAATAAACCTCCATTATCGGAAGGGTCCTGATCTTCATAGTGTTCTTATAAATGGTTATTATGATTCTAAATGGCTTTAGAAGCTCAAGCAAGGCTAGTGTTCTTCTGGCGCAAGAGCAGAAAACAAGTTAGAAGCAATGCAGCTTCTTATCGTGGCAGAACGTTACTCTGAAATAACGTGAATTGGATTGGGAATTCTCTTTGCTAGATAGTAGCAGAACATTCTGTTTGAAGAAATTAAGATCCTAACGGGACAGATAAACAGATGTACAGTTTTGTAGCTATAAAGGTGTCAAGTAAAGAAGTACAATTATAGTTGGTGTCCACTTAATGAAATGCGGGTATTCGACACCCTGCCTTTTGTTCCCACTTGTCATTCTTCAGTGCTAAGTTAACCCTTTATTTATTGTTTCCAGAATGGTCCTTTACAAAAGCAGCTAAACAGATATTTAGGAGTTATCCTAAGGATAAGGATAGAAGTTCACACCAGCTAACCCATGAAGGATGATAGACATGGGCAAGGAAGACAAGATGTAGCCCAAACTACTTTGAGTGTTCTTGAGTACAATAGAACTCTCTGGAAGTTGAGGCCATTGTTTTTCACTAAAAAAATAAGATTTTTTTAAACTGGAGTGTACTGGAGTTTCTTTAGGAATGTAAAGCTCTCTGAGCTTTTCTACTATCCGTAATACAAGGTATTCATCAGGGAAGGAGTTTGAATCTCAGTCCTGTATGTGTCGGGTAAATGTCATTATAAAGGTTGTACAATTACTTTTTCACCCATCATCTTAATTAGTATTTAGTCAAACTTCAACAAGAAAGAGCAAGGAATTAACACAGAATCTGAGCCAAAGCCACTGATTGGCAGATTTACCTGGGAGGCAGGAGACCATAGTACATTCTTGCTCTGACCCAGAAAGAAACACCTGAGGTTGGTTCTTCTGTCTCACAGGAAAGTTGGGTTTTATAGGCTGGATGAGTTGCTATATGACATTTTTTTCCAAGCTTTATTTCTACCCCAGGATGAAAATGTTTTCAGAAGATTTTGTTGATGGGGATAACTGATTCGCACATAGGCCTACTTCTGAGTTCTTTTGCAGCAAACCTTAACTGCGTGCAAATCTTACGCTACTTCAGCTTATGATGGAGAACAGACTGCTCCCTGCTGTATGCAAAAGCTAAGGGCTAGAAGATGTGCATAAAGCTAAATTATCCCCTCCTCTCACTCACACCCAACTCTCCCAAACTGAGCCAAAGTGGGGGCTCCATTAAGATGGTTTTATGATCTTTGTGATATCTTTCTTTGGAAATAGGACAAGTTATTTATAATTTGAAGGTAATTATTTTCATTTATTTCAGTCAAACTGAAAGCAGTACACGCACAAAGCTGGACTTCAACCAGTGCGTAAGAAGTGAGGACTAAGCGTGTTCTTATGAGGTTTTAAAGCATTCAGTTTTGCTTGGCCAGGTTATATGGGTAGCTCTGGTGACTCCCAGTACCCGATTGGTAACACCCGTGTGAGCACAGTGACCGGGTCTGGTCTGCAATTAACAATGCATACGTTTGCTCACATAGCCAATGCATGAGATGAATCCTTACACATGTCATTTGTTCTCACTCATGCAGGTAATACTTTTGGACTGATTGAATGCAACTAGTTATTTGAGCAAAGGTTATTGATCTGGGCAGTCCTTTTGTGTTTTTCTCGCTGCTATGTTATCTTAAAGAATGATAACACAAACTTATGTAAGGGGATATGCACAAAATTTTGTTTTTCAAAGCCTTGTATTAGATGGTTTTCTACCAAAATGTTCATTACTGTGTGAATTTTCAAGCTGAGGATAGCCCACTGCAAATTAAGTTTCTGCTTGTGGAAGAGGATGGTGCACACTCACATGCACATAGCACAAACCCTGCCAGTAGTCTGCTTTTTTGTGAACTTTATCTCATTTACACACTCTACTAATTGCTGTCTTTCGGATGTAAAAATAAATTATTTTCTGTCTTACGGGAGATGCATTGTTTGACTTTCAGATATTTAACATGGTATTTTTTCTGTGGACAATAGCTTGAGGCCCCAAGCTGGCAAGAATGAGAGCATATCTATAAATAATTCAACATAATTGCACGGTTTTGACAGATTGTCAAGTTGCTTAATGCCTTTTGTCCCAGGTAATAGATTATATTTCTTTGATAAAGTGTTGATAATTTCTCATTGCAATTTGTTTTGTGTATGTTCTATTTTTACAGAGTCCAGTCAGGTTCATATCTCAGTACCGGTTGGTTTACCTTAATTTTGGCTATGGATGCCTGCTATGGAATTCACGTCTATGGGATGATAAATGACACCTACTGCAAGTAAGATCACAGGAAATTATTTTCATGCATCTACAATTCTGATGTCTTGTCAAAATTTCACAATTGATTTTAATATCATAAATCCAAAAAACAGATCAGGCAGTCATTTCCCAGCGTTTTGCATTGATGTGACACTATTGTCAGCATATTTAGTCCTGATACGGCATTTGCTGTTGATAAAATAAAAACATTTAGAAAATCTAACATCAGATGTCATAAGGAACTATTTTTAATCAAAGATCTTTCGCAGTTTCTGAATTAGTTGGAAAGAAAGTATGTTCATACAGTTCTGACAAAATGTACTTCTACTGCTAAAACAGATCTATAGAGGAAATACCAATATATTAGTTCTCTGAATACCAAATACACCTGGAAGTGAAAGAAACTGATTAGCCCAGGATAGTTACCTGAAATTACATTTCACCACCATTGAGCAACCTACGTGAACTTTCTAGGTTATATATGGCTTGTTTTGAGTAGTAGGGGGGTTCTAATTAGATAATAAAACAAGTCCTGCAAGCTTTATCACAGTAAACTGACATAAATTTCAACCAACTACTGTTAGTGACCTTACAATGACAATGGATTCATCCTATTGTCAGAAGTATAACTCTAAACACAATTTTTAAAAGTCCAAGTTAAATGCTTTAATCTCCAGTATATGGTAGCAAAATATAAAATGAAACTATTCCTCATGCAGAAAAGCAGGATATGTCATAAACAATGTATGATACTAGTACAAATCTATTCTTCTGTACCTAGGCTGGTTCAAGTCCTACATGTTACCAGTCCAGTGGGTCCTCAGCTCCTAGAGCAAAGTCTTTGTGCAGACCCTCACTCTACGTGGGGGACTTATTCCTGGCAGACCCTAAAAAAAAAAAAGGAATTTGAGTCACAGCTGTTTAATTAGGGTATCTTAACATTAGATACTGACTTTTTAGGACTTGCAGGTCTCATTGACTGAGTGAGTCATCCGGATGGAATGAACATATGTTGTTCTTTGTTTATGAAAACACAGTAGATGCCCTGAGATGAGGGCTGACAGGACTAAAGTTGTCCTCACAGAGTTCAGCCAAGCTGGCATTGCATAGCCCTGATGTAAAACCAGTTAACAGCATGACAGCACTTCAGTCTGTTGGCAGCAGAGAAGGATGGGTTTCCTTAAAGCTGCAATTCTGACTGCATTACCTACTTAAAATGTATATTATTCTTATAACTGCCTTATTTGGCCAGTTCAAGAACCAGTTTCAAGAGCTGGGACTATCCAATGAGACGACTTTGCTTAGGGATGGATCCTTATGGACTGAGTTCTCCCAGGCTAAACAAAATGTGCGGTACCCATAAGAACTGGTCCATCACCTTCTTACTGACTGATAAGATCGGTGTATTTTGAGAGATACATGTAGCTTCATTTTCTATAGGAAAATTCATACAAATCATGCTGTAATGAAAGCCCTTATACAATTTAGCAAAGGAGCTCAGGTGCTGACACATGGAAAGGATTTCAGTGAATTCAGGTGCAGTATATATTAATGTTTTTCTTGCAAATAATACTTAACTGTATCTTTTTTTTTCCCTAGGTCAGAAGGCTTTCGTAAAGTACCCTACCACTATTATGAACCAGGAAGAGATGAGTGTGAGGAATACTTTCTGCATGAAAATGCTCCATACGGAGGCCATAGGTTTATCACGGAAAAGAAAGTATTTGCTAAATGGGCCAAGAAGCACACAATAATATTTACACACCCCAACTGGACAGTGTCTTGATACTGGTTTTCTTAACTCTCCCTTAACAGCATATTACAAAAACATCTCAGTTTACAATAATTTTGCTTACATCTGGCTGGCCTTTCTCAGCCTAGGTAACACTAAACTAAAAACTAGAAGACAAAGAGGGTGATGGTTCAGCTGTTAAGCAAAATTAATCAGTCTGTGGAAGGCAGACATATTGTTTGTTGTTTCTTAGGGTTTTACTCCACACAATGCACTTTATACTTAAACTGGATTTTACTTCAAGGCAGTAGCAGTTAAAGGCAGATGAGACTTCCTGTATATACAGGTGCACACAGAGAACATGGTGGTCCTTTGAAACTCATCCATCACCTTAGTTAATTAAAATTAGTATTTGTAGCTCATCTGCAGTACTGCAGCACTAGTTCCATTCGTGGTATCAGTAGAAATTTTCCACAAAAGAAATATGAGGAAAAATATAGACCTCCAAGGTCTATGAGTGAGTAAATTTAAAAAAACACCTGAATACATTGCTATATGTGAGCACTTGCATATATGGCAAAATTAGACATGAGCTAGATGTGGTTCTTGAACTGCACACAACTCTCACATGAGAAGATATTATTTACTCAAGGCTCCCGAGTAATTCGTAACTTCTGAAATGCAACTTCCTTCCACTCTGGTCAGGCTGCACCATTCTGGGTGATGTGTTTTGTATATTTTGAGGCTGTTGTCTCACAGTTTAGCTCTAGCAGCATGGCACTTAGCAAAGACGGTGTTTTGCAGCCCATGATGAACCTTTGGCTGTTGTACCAAGCCTGCTCTCAGTACCCAAGATGGTTAGTGTAAAGTTGTCTCATGAACATCTCCATTTGCTCCAGCTGTGCCTTTGAGTTGCTCCAACATCCAAATACCAGTATTATGACAGTATTTCCCATCATAATTCATTTTAAATCTCCAGTTTCTCCATCTTTAAAAATGGGGATAATATCTACCTACCTCACAAGGGAGTTGTGAGGATTAATTTAAGTCCATAAAACACTTCCCTGATGAAGAATGCTACAGAGCATTCAGTCTTAACACAAAAACAATGGTACCTGTCATTTATTCTTGTCTGTTCGGTATTTAAAGAAAGTGACAGCATGTCTGGATCTGATGGAGAATTGTTCTGTACATCCGCTTTCCTAGTGAGGATAATTTGTAATACTGACTTCTCTCAGCTTGCATTGCTTCAGATGGAGTTGAAAGAACTCACCACCTTGCAGTATTATCTGCACATCAAGGGGCAGTTCAAGAATTTTAAAATACACTCATCTCTAGTTGAAATATGTATTTCCAAGCTTATTTTCATGGAAAGTTTTCAACTGCAGCAGACTCATTTATAATATGACCATAATTCAACCACACATGTGAGTTTTATTTAAACTGTATTTAAATTAATGCTTTAAGTTGAGAATTTGTCCTATGAATATTTTAACATCTGGAATGTCAGATTTAACACTGTAATAGCCAATACTGTGAACACTTGAAAGAATTATGTGTGGAACAAGACACACAGGGTTTACTCACACTACTTAAACATTAACCAACAGGAAACTTTGTATGCTTTTGTAAATCATGAAAAGGGGAAAGTAAACAGCTATTTTTACACGTAAGTATTTGTATACTGACTCTTTCCTATTGTATATTTGTATATATAAATCTATATTTTATATGTTCATGGCATATATATTCTCTCATCAGCAGCTGCAACTCTTAGGATAAGGACGAAATCTCTTTACCAGTGTTCCTCATCCGGATCATTGGTTTCTTGTTCCTGTTGGTAGGTGATGCCAGGGTATCATGCCTCTTGCTCCTTCTATTTTCTACAGTAAATGCAGCTTTCTGATTTTATTTTTAATATAGCTCAGTTTTCACTGCTTACTTTAGTGCTGTAAGTATTCATGCTGGTTGTCAGACAAATGCGGGGTCCCTGCTCATGATCATGGATAAACATCTATATTCAAATACAGGCTCTGTCCCAGACTTCTTGCATGACTTGATGTCTCACCTTCCTGTCTGGAAAAGAAGAACAATAATATTTCCCTACTCCCTGTCTTGTCTGACTTTTTTGTAAGCTCTTGGGACAGATAGTTTCATTTGCAATGTGTTTGTATAATGCCTTGCAGAAGAGGTGCCCAAAGTGTCTGAAGGCTACAGGCAATGCTATAATACAAAAATAATTTAAAGTGGCTGCTTCTTGTCCCTGGAGTTTAAAATCAATTGTAGGCTACTATAGCATGGGATGAAATCAAGAAGGGGAAGGGTCATGGATGGATGAAAAGCTGTAGTAGCAAAAGACAGTGAGCTAGATACATTGCCATATGCAACTTTTCAGTTCAGATGGATGGCTGGACAGATGGAAAATAATTTAAAAATTGTAATGCAGCATTTGAAGAATGCAGGACATGCATAATCAGGGAGAATGCTCCATGCATATTGTACAGGTCAGCCTGGGAAAACCTATAGCTCCCTCGTGGGAAGGGGAGCTGAAAAGAAAAACATCAGTCAAATTCAAATTGTATTTACAAGGTCTTTGGGTTAATAGAAATTTACTGTGAAACTGCTGCACATGGAAGTGCAGTTGGGCTGGACAGACTTACATGTGAAGTGTCCTCACGAAGCAGAGTCTTTCTCTCCAACAAGCACAGCATAAGGATTCTGAGTTGTGTTCACATGCGAGACAGTTTTTAAGCCTGAGAAAATTTTTAAGATAATTAAGACTTGCCAAATCACCATAAATCTGTTGTAAAATGTCTGCTTCACAGTGAAGCTCTTTGTACAGTGCTTGCATGCTATATGAAACAATATCTCATGCAAAGGCTAGCTAAGAAAAATATAGTTCTAAGAACAGCTAAATGTACAGCAAAATTGAGAACATCATTAGAGTGCAGTTGTCACAGAGCAAAGTAAAAGTGTTGCTCTCTGCTTGGATTTGCAGTAAGAGCAGATCCACTTTTAGAAACATTGCAGCAGGCTTCATTCACACTAAAGTAAATGAACATCAGTTCCCTTATTTAAATGAGCCTGTCTTTAGCATAAACTAAACACGTATTTGCATGATTTTTATTATATGAGTAAGGAACTGTGACCGCTGTGTTAAAGATGATTCTACAAAGAAATTACTTCATCAAAATCTTTGAAAAATCAGCACTGTGATACTGAAGAAAGAATCTCACTACTTGGCTGTGTAGTAAGAGACCTTGATGATTCACCTTCTGAGAGCAGTTAAGATATCAGCTGAGAATCATTTATTAATTATTTAAAAATAAAGCCTACTACAGTTTACCTGAATGTAATCAGATCCTAATTGCTTATTCATTCAAGCAGTCCTATTTTAATCAACTACTCATGTGTATAAAACAAGCAGGGAGTTTACCTGAGGTTTTCAAAATAGATCTTCACATTGCTGCTAACAGAGGATGTAGAGGAGTATTCACAAATAATTTGGCAGGTTTTTTTACTGTGAGTCAGCCAAGTAGTCACCAAATGTTTTCTCTTATAATTTAGTTAGTTTTCTAAAATACACTTCTTGAACAACAACAACAAAAAAGGGCATTTATTGTTTGGCTTGCTGTAGCCTTGGTTTTAATGAATGTTTAAATTTTAATACATTTTATGTTGCATTACCTTATGATTTAATTTTTTTTTCAAGGAGAAAAAAGTTTTAAATAGGAGTAGAAATTTTCCTAGGGGGAGAAAAAAGAATCTTTTTGACTAGCTAATTACTAATTCACAGGTAATTAACTGAATAACATAAAAAACCTGGGGTTTGTTTTTCTAAACAAACACAGCAAATATGATCCCAACCTTCTCATCCCCACTAGATGTCCAGATCACATCCCTCTGTTTATACCAAGGCCTCTTCACAAAAAGAAAAAAGTAGTCTATGTATCCAGCCAATTCCCTTTCCATCTGGGCTGGGAGGCTCCATCTGCAAGACTGCTCGTATCAGTTACATCAGTAAGCGGGAAGGACTGAGGAAGAGTTCTACTTAGGAGCAGATGGTGTTCCAACTTCTATAAAATGCCCCTAAAGTGCTTTAAGAGAGGAGTACCCATTGATCTCTCCTGGAAATACTTTTCCAAAGTATTCTGTTTCTTCAAATGCCTTTAGCTTCTGCGTAGAACTATTGTCCTACTCTCTCCAGTAGGAATTACCAGCAATGGGAAAACATGCCCTTTACAGGAAAGAGGCAAAATCTGTGGTGTTAAAAGATCTCTATATAAACACCACCAGGGATGACAAGTCAGCCTGACACAACTTACGTGAAGACTCACTGATTTAGGAATCTCTGAGGACTCAGTTCAAAACTGATGGAAATCACTTTGGCAAGTTCATGAATACAGCACCCATCCCAGTAAAATCTCTGCACTCCTGGGTACTAAGGTAAGCAGTGTTTTGTCTGGCAGGTACGATGTGCACATAATGTGTTGCATACCTAATAAAGAGAAGCCCATCCAACACTTGGAGGGCTCATGCAGATGATCTTTATTCACCTGTTTGTGGGCTGGACAAAAGTAGGACCCCACACAAAGATGGTTGGCAGCAGAGTACAGACGCTCAACCAGAGGATGTGTCCAGTGATTAAATAAGTAATCACTCATGAATTATAACTGTATGGTGCCCTTAGTAAGTAGAAAATCAGAAGCACTTTACAAACCAATGCTTATATTTTGCTGACTTTTTTTCTGCATGTGTCTCAGAAATAGCCTATGTCTTTAGTTGTGCTTGAGCAAGTCTGGGGTTTGTTTATGATGAATCTTCGGGCACCCACAACAGTGAAACCCTGTGTTAGTGCCAAAGGATCACACGGGAGCTGTCTGTGGTCATTGTGATATACTGGGTACAACAGAGTCATGTATTTACTAAAAAAGGCCTAGTTTTCCTGACTAAGCATAGTTCTTTTGAGGAGAAAGTGTTTCATTTTCAGTAGATGTGTCTCATTCTGTTCCTTCTTTCCTGAGAGAATGCAGAGGAATGTGACTTAACCATGGGGGAGTAAAGAATGATATGGTAAATAGCCAACCACCAGATTCATATATATTTTTCTGGCTATTGCTTTGATGCATAGCTAATGACACAAAGAAAAGCAAGCTTTTTGTAAACCTTGTATTGTATAATCTACAGAAGTCTCATGTGTCTGTTCTGGATTGGAGTCTCCCAGGCAAATCCTTCAGAAGGGGGCTGAAGGAGAAAGAGAGGGTCTCTCCCCATTGAAAGACAGGGCTTCTACAGAAGCCATAATAATCTGCATGGCACCCCTGGGCCTGCTCCCCCAGCTTTCATAGGCTCCCCACTCAGACGCAGCTTTGGGCCCCTTCCAGCCCCATTGGATGAAGTACGTTCTCCAGCTGACTTATGCAGCCTGTGAGGTGCACAAAGTCTGCCCCGTCCTCCCCTTCTGTGGGCCAGGGGAGTGGTGATGCTAACTGGGGGGTGAGGAGTGATGGATGTCAGAGCAAGGACGCTCCCTCAAGTCAGCAGCACGATCTTGCTTGGGGCACAGTCTCACCTCAGGTGCTGAACTCGGTTTCTTTGAAGGCAGTGGGAAAGATACCACTGGGTTTTTTTATTATTTGTAAGATTAACTTACAAAGAGTCACTATTTTATGGGTGTCTTAAACAGCTGATTTTGCGTCTTTTTGGCATTCCTTGCTGCTGTTTCTGGGAATTCCTCAAGATATGCAGCTGTGAGCATCTGCCATGGCTGTTCTGATTTACTGGCCATAAAGAGACTGTAAACTTGAACTAATGCATGTTCTTACCATGTATTATGCATGATAGCATGTTACACATTCTATTCTCGCACTATAATAAATAATGTAAGTTGTGTGTAAACTTAGTTTAAGCAGCTTTTCCTTTCTCTCTTATCATGTGTTGCCCAGAGCACTTTGCTGGAGCTCTGTAGGTGCCGTTAGCAGTTGGCAGCAAATAAATTGTTGAAAAGAGTCAGGAAATATTTACTAAATTTGATATTTTTCACTGGAATATCAGAAATAGTTAAACTTGCTTTTGTGAACCTACTCTAGTGCTCACAGTCACAATTCTGTGTTCTGTTATAAGGAAATCTCACATCTGACTAACATCGAGAATGACTTTATCAACACAGATAGTGTCAAGAGGTTGGCAGGGCAGCAATCAAATTTATGACATTTATGGGAGTATCTTTTTAACAGGAATTCCACATGTAGAAGATTGGCTAAGATGCCTGTAGTTTTTTTCATATTGTTGCTGCTGAAAATACTATTTCTGAGGATGGCTGGAGGACAAAAAAATTGTGTGCTCACTGCTCTTTTGGCTATTCATCTGGCCCCTCCTCATACACAGACACACGCACACACTAAGACTGTCTATAGGGAAAGTCTTTTTTTCCAGATAGTGGCAAGTAAGAACAAATAAGACTAATCTCTTACATGGTAAATATAGGTTATAGTATTCGCTGATTCATGTTTATTCTGTATATTTCCAAAGCCTGTGTCTACATTAGTGAGGAAGTAGCTCAGCTGGATCAGATCTGTAGCCTGAAACTGTTGGTGCTGAGGACCCGATCTCCACACCATGCACAGTCTCTAGTTTGGTCCCATGGGCTGAATGCCACTAGTGATTGGAGCACATCTTGTAGTTTCATCCAAAAGGAATCTAGTTCACATCCTCAGGACCGCTCCATCATGCAGACTGAAGCTTTTTAAGTGAGGCCACTATACTGGGCTGCCCCACAGGAAATGAAATTCCTGTTAGCCCATCTTTTGGCTAAATAGAAGCCCTTTGTTGTTTTTTTCACCCCCTCAGGCTTTGCATGGGTATTATTTTTATAGGTATTTTTATTTCAAATCTGAGATGCGATTCCTCCTTTCAGATCATGGGAATCAAGGGCTCCCGACTCCTCCTAAGATTAGTATCAAAATGTGCTCCATAAGTCAGGAATGTGGCATAGGACAGAGTAATGCAGTATGGGTACAGCATGGAAAGTGCTTTGTCTGATGAAGAGTTAACTGTGATTCCACTTGTAGATGCGATTTTATCACGAACGTGCTGGATGCTTGCTAATGCATACATTGTTTTTATATACTGCATCATACACAAAAATTCCCTTCATAATTTTTGCAGGGTACTTCTGTTCTTGGGGCCTTCCAGTTGTATCTGTATATGTGTGCATATGTGCATGTATATACAGTGTACAAGCATTCTTCTGTTCTTAGACAGTTGCTGCTATATGCTGCTAACATAAACTTATTTAGAAAGTTCATGTTATGCTATTTATTACATGTATTCTTTGGTTGCCTTGTAATGCTGACAAGTGTATTCATAGTAGATATCCCTGTAGACTTAGAAAACTTTCATACTATTTATACTTATTTTAGATGTTCTGCCATGTGTTTTCTTGCTGTATGATACTTAGTTTTTGCTCGCATTTGGAGAATGTGCTTCTATGTACTTGCAAAATTCTGCCTGGGTTATTTTAAAATATGAATAAATGTATACAATTTTCCAATTGTCTGACATAATTTATACATTATTTTGTGCTAAACACTTTTATTCTTGTTTATGTATATGCCACTATAATAATACCTGACAGTTCACTGAACTCAAAGAAACAAAGATCTCTGTTCTAGAAAGTATTATAATCTGCTGCACACAAACATGAACTATGCCTAAAGTATTTCTTACTTGACTTTAAAGACATTTTAAGGCATCAATCCTAAACAAATCCAGTAATGTTGGGTAAACTCAGCTACAACAACTACACTTATGAGAACTCATGTTTTTATTTCTGTGTGTTAAAACACACATGCACACAGGAATGGAGATTTGTTGGAAAGGTACATTGGATCCTATCTGTAAAGGGTACATCCTTCAAGCACCCTCTGGGAGCATAGCACTCTCAGAAGTCAAGTCACTGAAACTCCCAGGAGTGAACATTGAGCACATGTCTGAGAGAGCTGTGTAAGACTGAGGGGCTGGAGGAGAGATCACATCTCATGGAAAGGTGTGAACCTCTGCTTGCAGCTAAAATGTTGACAAGAGTATGAGGAGGACCTATGTAACTTTTCTTCCATTATGCTAAGAGAGGAAAGGAACTAGAACTCCTCTAACCTCTAACTAGCCTCTCGTTTTCTTGTTCTTTTGCGCAGCTAAGAACATGATGAAGAAGCAACAGGCTTCAACATGTGAATTTTAACTTGGTATATATGTGCTGAATTAAACACATATAGACTGACTGGGTTTCAAAAGACTGGAGATTCCAGGTGTGTTTCTCAGCACTGCCATATATAATGCAGCAACTGTTACTATCTAATTTTGGGCCAGACTCTGGCACTCAGGTAGTCATGGCAGAGATTTGTTTCCTTTACAAACTGGGCTGTTTTGTCAGCCAGTGCAATAAGGGGAAGGAAAAAGAGAATTTCTGTGGCAAGACTAAAACTAAGTAAAGGGAAGAAGTGCCGTTCACATGCTCAGTTTTGAGGGTCCTTCAAATTTAATACGCTGCCAAGGGGCTTGTTAAGAATTTGTGTGTTATTTTGCAGACATGCTCTCTGAATATACTGTAATGTTCCCTTCAGAACCATTATAGCGTGAGCTATGAATGCATACTAATAGCATGATGTAATATGGATTCATTTCATCCTTTTTCCATGCAGGACGGTTGGGTTTGTATATTACTCCTGAAGTACATTCATAGTTAATAGTAGTGGTGTGGGATGTGAATGCAAATTTTTTTTATTATTTGTCACTGAACCAGATACTCAGGTAAAAAAATAGTTTAATTATTTAATTATCCCCCTTAGACTTTTTCAAACCCTTGTAGAATAGCCAGCCTATCCCCCTGAAGGTTTTGTTCCTATGGCTTTACATTTGGATCTTATTTTATTAGTTTGCACCAGATCACCCTGTAATCCTTGTCAACTAGTCTCAGTGATCTTTTCTTTTTATTACTGACTTCTCCTGTAATGACTCAGTCTTCTGCAAACCTTTGGGTTTTCTTCAAAATTGTTGATAAAAATATTAACTAGAGTATGCCCAGGAAGCTATCCCAGCAGAATACCTATTCTGTGATCATTCCTCATTTAAATTCACATTCTGAAATGTCAGTTAACCAGTTTTCGATTCATTTAATGTGTGACATGTCAATTTTGTATTATCATGGCTTCTTAACTCAAATGTCATGAAAACCACATCAAATGTCATATAGAATCAAAGAATATCAACAGCGTTGTGTTTTGCTTGTAGTCACAATTGGAAAAAAAGCCAGCAAATGTGTTTGACAGTATCTATTTCCCATATTGCACTTAGACTGGCATTTACCATATTTTCCCTCTTTAATTAGTTAGTAATTGAGTCCCCTGTCAGCCATTCCATTACTTTGCTCCAGATCAATTTCAGACTGACAGGACTGTAATTATCTAGGCCATTAAGTTTATCCTTCTTAAATATTAACACAACATGTTTTCTTCCAGCTTTCTGGAACTTTCCCAATTGTCCCAAGACCTAGCAAAAAGCAGTAATAACAATAGAGATTCCTCTGTCAGCTCTTCAACAACTCTTGGATCCAAGTTATCTGAAGTTTGCTATGCAAATGTTTCTTACTTCAGTAGCTTCCATTTAATGTTTTTCTTTGGGGTTTTTTAGTTGCATGGTAGTTCATCATCCTCATAGAGCATCACCAATTGTCTGTCTTTTCCTTAAATACCGAACACAAGTACTTATTGAACACGTCTGTCTTGTCTTCATTACTCTCAATAAATCTTCCGCTTCAATTTGATAAAGAACTGGTACCATTGTCAGGATTCCTAACATATTTGAAAAATTGTCCTTAATTCTCTGGCCATAAATTTCTCCTTACAACTTGGCTACACTTATTGGAGGAATTATTTATGTAATTCCTTACTTCTACTCTATATTCAGTGTTATCAACGCTCCTTCTTCATTACATTATTTACAATTATGTAGAGGCTTTCATTAACCCTTTGAGCTAGACATTTTTTAAACACGTACAGCTTTCCTAATTCTTGCAGCTATGAAATAAAATATTTGTATTTTCCAATTATTAATCAGTTCTCTCTCACAGCTGATTCTCCTTTACAATAATTTTCAGTTTGGCAAAAAGACTGCAGCATCCATATTACTGTTTGGGCTTGATTCTCTTTATGCCCATAAAGAGCAATTAAGCTATCATCATAGCCACTAATATTTAGTTCTCTTATCAAGTCCTCTGATCTCTTGTCATTATTTGTGAGATGAGATCTCACATAAAATTCTCATTTTTGGAGAGTTTCCCTTTTTGATTTAAGAAATGTTCATATATAATGTTGAAAAATTCTGCAGAGGTTTTAGTACCAGCATCATGAAACTTTTAAGCATATGTCAGGCAGACTGAAATCTCAGATGATAGTGCAGCTTTTTTGCTCCTGCACATCAGAGAAGGTGCAAAGGCATCCAGTCATCCTGCTTTCTTCTATGATTTGGTGATTTGCAGACAGCAGCTACTATCCCATCTAGCCGTTGGAGTATTGATCCACTGCATTCAAGATCATTTGCTTCTGAGCTGCCAGTGTCCTGAAAACAGACTGTCTTTTTCACCATAGAGTTCCACTCTTCTTCCCCTTCTCTCTACTTGATCTTTCCAAAATAGGTTATAACCATTGATTTTAATGTTCCAGTTATGTAGTTCTTCCCATCTAGTGTCAGTAATACCCGCTACACTGAATTTATAAATAGGTAATTTTGATTCCTTTTTTACCCAGACTCTTTAGTATTGGTTTATAGAAAATCTGCTACTTTTGCATCCTTGATTAATTTTGGTTTTGCCATCTTGATTTCATGCTGAATGAGGACTCATTTGGTTTTTCGTTTGGTTGTTTGGGGTTTGTTTTTTTTTTTTCATCAACTGCCCTTTCAGCATTCATTTTCAGTCTATTGCCTAGCAGGCTGTCTGCCTTTCTACTGAACAGGAGACCACCCAAATTGTGCCATCCTTTCACCTGCATCAAAGACAGATGTTCCATCTTCAGAATCTTTTTTTCCTGTCTTGATTTGCTAGCCAAGGATAGTATCCTAGAGGATCATGCTGGCATTCTTCTCGTTCAGCAACATTCAGGGTTCCCTGAATTTGTCTAAGATCTGTGAAACAACCTGCTATGAAGCAGAGTCACTGATGCTTAATGTGTAATCAGTGATGATCCTTGCTCTCTGACAGTGGATGTCTGTTCAGTCTTAAAGATACACCTCGACTCCAGGCTGTGCAGGAACACTGTACTGTAATCTACTTTTCCTTTGCAAAACAGTCTTTCCAATCATCTTTGTATCTCCAGCCTTCTCCCCAGAATGGTTTGGCTACATATGATCCCTAATTGTCATCTTCTGAAAAGTACTTCTGCCTCGGGAGGATTCTGAAATTTGGGTGGGGGTGAGTGGGAGGTGGGGGAAAGCTGCCTGTTTTCAAATGAAAATAGGCTGTTCTAACACATCTGCCTGAGCCCTTCTTTTTATTGTTGCACAGAGAAACCAGAGTTCCGTGGGTAGCCCAGTCCCTGGGCTAGCAGCTCCCACCTCCCCTCTGGATCAGAATTCGGGAACTACAGAGTCTAGGTTCTGAGACATTATGTAAAGTTGGCAGAGGAAGTGTCAAAACATGAAACAGATTAAGAACTGGCTTGTTTTGTCAGAAGATTGATCAAAATCTGTATCTTTCTATGGGAGATTTAAATGACAACCAACTAGGATTCTTCACAGCAAAAAGCAAAACATTCTACCAGAGAATTTCTGATTAACTCTTCTCCTGTCCAGGGGAGAGCTATCTAAATTAATTGTCTTTGACAGGTGTGGTCTGTCCTCATCTTGGCATGGGAGATAAGATACTGGTTACGACACATCTGGGTAGACTTGCACAGCTTTTTAATTACAACAAAAGCACTTATCACAAATGTCTTGTAAACTGAGTGTCAACAGTGTTTGGATTGCAGCTATCTGGCCATGGGGTTTGATGACTTACCTGTTTAATAGATACAATGAAACATTATCCTGCATTCTGTGACCAGCTCTGCCTTCAGCCTATTCTTATAGTGCCTATAGTTCATCAAGCGCTATTGCTCAGGCATTGAAATAAGGCTAATCAAATCCATTTGGTCTCACATTGCCTTTTTTTGTCAGCACTTTGGAAAAGATGTTCAGTTCATTGTTCTGACACACTACAAGTTGTATTGCTTCATCATCTTAGTGACTTGATTGATGAAAGACACTTGATGTATGGTGATGTCACCTAGCAAAAAGTCTGATTGCTTCTTGTCCTATGTATTAGTTCTGCAGAACTAGAAAGAGCGCTATGCAAATGTGTCCCCTGAAGATACTGTATAGAAACTAAAAATCCTCCAGCACCTAACTGTTCAGGATACGTCCACATGGTACAGTGCAAGCCCATGTCATGCAGAGATACTCTTGCTGGCTCTGAATGAACAAAATACGTCTGCACACAAATGACATACAAGTTTTTACATTTGTGCAAGGAAAAACATGAAAAAATTTTGACAGAGCACAGCCTCACAGCTCTTCTTAAATACTTAGTTTCTATGGCCTGTGCTGTGGACAACAGGTTGAGTTACTTGGAGCTGTGAATCACTTTTGGTATTGTGCTAATTCAGTCACATACACACACAAAGTGACATGGTAAAAATCTCATACAATAAAACATCAGAGATCAAGTCACTGCCATGTACTTTTTTTATGAAAGTGTTGTGAAAGGGAGACTTCAGAGTTTATATTTGCACGACTAGCTGAAAGCTGTATGCAGTAAGCAACTTGAGATCAAGTGAATTACTACGAACACTATAATGATTTTATTTTTTGTTACTTCTTCATGCTATCTTGAAAAAAATCAGTTCTTTTCATCAGTACCTCAAAGATTCCTCCCAAAAAAGTATGAAGCAGACTGACAAAGAGTTTCTGAATGCGGTTTAGATTACATGAAAGGAAGCAGCAGGAATTTAAGAAAGGCAGAGAAAAGAGTGCATATTTAAGCTAAGGACATCCCAGCACTTTATGCGCTGTACTTCTTATTGGGATCAATAGGAGCACCTACATAATGCTTAGTACAGGACTTGGGGTTTGTGCTTCGTATCTGCAAATGGCTAGAAAGCACATAAAAAAAGAGGCTAGTCTTTTTCTGGTGCTGAAGCCTTTGTTTTATCTTTTGTGATACTTGAAATGGTAAGCAGCCTTAGTGACAATTCAAGTAAGTGTCAGAATGCACTTTTTTTCAGAAAAAGGAGGGCCAGGGAGTCAAACTGCATCATTTTTCAAGGGCAGCTTTGCAATCCTTGGGAATTTTAAAATGTGGAAAGTACCATATTAATTTGAGTGCATCAGTACTGAATGGGATAATTTAATAGCACCTTCCGCTCTCAAGTATTTCTTTCCTTGAATAGATTATTAGACAGCAAGGACTGAGGATACAAACCTTGAATCATAAGAGCATGTGTACATGCTGAAGAGGTATTACAATGAATTATAAGCACTGGTAATAGTTTAGGATCCAAAGGGCTGGTGACCTTTGCTTTTAAAAACATGCTTTAAATGTTATCATTCTACAGCAGCGCTTTCTCAGCTCTTTATCTTCTAAATGCTTTTGGACACACAGACCATGGGATTAATTATATACTGCAAGCAACAATTCATGAATATTTAACACACTCATTTATACTTAATGAATAAATTTGCATTTTGACAGTGTTATTTAATGTGGTTTAAGGAAATACTGCTCATTACCTTTCAATTTTGTAGATTAGGAGAATGTAATTGGAATGATAAGGTAAAAGAGAGGCTGCACGATTTCCATGCGATTGTTCGCACGGTTTGTTTCCCCAGGTTTTTGATCAACGTAACTCTGTTTGTTTTGTTTGGGGGAAGTTTCTGTCTGCCTCAGTTAACTTCATCCTGGTCTGAGAGGTGAAGCTCGAAGCAGGGAGATGCGTGTAAGAGTCGACTTGTAAATTCCCCAAAACAAATGCTGAGAGACAATAGGGAGGAGGAGGAGGCCCTCTGAGCTTCATGAGGAATGTCTCAAACACTCCCAAGTACCTTGAAATGTAGCTATAGTCATGGGGAGAATAATGTAGGCCTTATGCTCAAGTAACTGATAAGGCTAACACCTGCTTACTCAGGCAGGAAAGAAAGTCGCCGGGATCTGGAGGAGGGTCTGCTCTTCCTCAGCAAGGACAAGATAACAAGAATCTGTGTAGTTCTTTGTTTCTTCAGAAGGCTACTATGCCCGATGATGACCTTTGCCTCGTTATCCGTGAAATGCATATTAACGTTGACACCCCTGCATATGCTAATGAAGATTATTGAGATCATGCTAAATATATATGATTATAGCACTCATCTCTCCACTCAAATGAAGCTACACGTCACCTGGGGAGGTGGGAAACCTGAGATGCAACTGTCACTGTAATAGTGGGGCGGGTCGTCCTGATACAGCGAACGTAAAAGGGGAGAATAAGTGCCCCTGGGGGACGGACTTGCTCTTTGGAACTACTTTTTTCCCTGGGGAGATTTTACAGAGAGGAGCGATTCTACGAACCAGAGACTCCCCCTCCCTGTTGCCTGGACCAACGCTGGAACCAGGACCGGTGATCTCTTTACCCCTCTCTCTCTTTTTTATCCCTCTGTTTCTCTTTCTCTTCTCTTTTCTTTTAAAGTTGTTAAGTAAGTAACGCAAGGCATACTTTACCACTCGCCATAATCCATTGTATATCTGTTAAGTACCGCTTGCCATAATTCGTTGTATATCTGTTGCTAAGTAACGCAAGGCGTACCTTACTGCTTGCCATAATTTATTGTATACCTAACCAATTATTGTGGACTTAGTTAAGACATATATTAATCACTGTGGGAATCTAATAAATGTTCATTACAGACCTCGAGAGTTGTCTCACCTTAGTCCACACCGTTGGGGATTTGCAAATCTGAGCCACAGTCCCCCCTCCCCGCTCTCGTCTGAGCGGGTCTGATGGGGGCGTGTGGGCCATGACAGCGCCTTCCTACCGAGAGGCTGAGGTGTGCGGCAGCCCCTCAGCAGGGCCCGGCCAGCCGGCTTTGGGGCGGGACATTCCCCACCTGACACAGAGGTGGGCTTTCATTGGAGAAAAGGAGTGTCACTCTCCAAGAAAGGCAAAGGATTGGCTGTCTGTCAACAGCCCCTCATTGGAGGAAGTGGTTCAGAGGGGGCAGACAGGTCCTCTGGCGCAGGGCAGAGAAGATGGAGGCTGTGGCAGTGGAAGGCACCGGCAGCTCTGACCGATGATGTGGGCCGGGTGGTGCCCAGAACCTGCTGTAGGTGTATTTACAGCCTATGGGGCAGCAGAGGTTGTTCTAGAGAGTTCTAGCCCACTATTTCCACTCATGCAGCTCCATGTGGGCTGGCTGCAGGCCAAAGGCCACCCTGTTTCCCTGGGAGAGCTTTCCTGGCCTGGGGACAGCTGGGAAGGATGGTGCTGGGGACATGGCACCCTTGTAAAATTCATTTTTCAAAGTTGTGTGCCAAAGCACTGCCACCTCTGCTCTCTGCTCGCCATCTCCCAGCAGCAGGAGCTCAAGGTTTCCAGGTGGGTGCTGTCCAGGCCTGCCAAGGCCCACCATTGTGCACTGCTCTGAGCTGTTGAAGATGTCATATTTCACAAGATTCTGTGATTTTTCCTAAAGACCTGGTTCATATGTGAACAGTCTTTGAAAAGAAAAAAAAAACGCTGTTCATCTTGCAGAAAAACCTCAGAAGTGATCTGTGTACATTTCAGCATTTTGAAAGCGAGAAAGAGGTAAAAAAAAAATCTTTTTTGTATTCTTAATTTTTTAATCTATCTCATGATTTGCAGAAAGGGGAGGCAGTGGGGAAGAGGAACAGTTTGGGGGTTTTTTTCTGTCAGCAGTACTGATACGAAAACTCTGTCCCATTTAAATTTCCAGGATGGGGGTTTTTTCCCCTGTTGATTTTAGTAGGATTAAGTACTCAACCTTTGTACTTGCATGTCTTTGCTTTGCCTTTTAAGCATGTGTTTAAGCACCTCAAATATTTCCTTAAGGCTAGAGATACCTTATAAATTTCTTAGATAGTACAAATGAAAAAGTCTAAAATAATCAGAAGTAAAAAAAGAATTGCCCAGGACTTTATGGTCTTGGATATTTCTGTACCTGAACAGCAATGCACACAACAAAATATCCCACAGGCTTCCTGTATTTAATACCAAGGATTGATTTTATAAAACAGTTTTTAAAATTGCTTACAATTTGCCTCTTTAACAAAGTATATGCATTGTTTCTATTTGTCATTCTGAAGTGCCATATGGTGGCAGATACTAATCCACAATATGTTGCCATAGTTCTCTCTGATCACTCTTGAAAACAACATAATTACCCAAATGGAGACTTGACCTTTCATTGAGTTTTAATGGACTGTTTTCTGAGCACATTTCTAATCAAAAAGAATTGCATGAAATGTTATTGTCAAAGTTGGCGACATATATCTTGTCTGGGAAGGGAAAAAACTTCAGGCCACAATCAGGCTATACACTAACTGTCTGTTCAGCACCCAGAGTAATTATGTCTTGATTCTCACAGTGGGGCTCTGGAAATAACTTTGATGTTAAGCAAAACAAAGATCTGAAATGTTAAAATCGTCTTGATAGCCTTCTCTTCTGGGCAGTGCAATGCAAAGATAGGCAAGCAAAGCTGGCCTACCTTTGACATTCTCCTTGTCCTGTGGGAATATTCCCACACAATATTGATAGGGGCAGATGTACCAGCCAAAGCTTGGATCTGTATTTTGGTATTCCTCTTCCTTAAATTTTGTAAGAATTGCAATCTTAGATATTGTTTCGACTGCATCTAGCAAGCTAAGAGGCCTATGATTTGCACTCACATTTCAAAACGGTCTGTGCCCCAGTGATGTTACATCACTGTACATCTTCATATCAAGAATTATGTTTCAGTCTGTCAGTGAGTTAATGTATTTCTGGTTTTAATATATCAAAAGAATCTAAGCTCCTGGTGGAATGAATGGGGCAAATCTAGGTAGATTTCTTGCACACGGTCTCCCTTTTACTTCATATAAAATGCAAAAGATGTCAGAGGCAAAAGAAGGTGTGTGCAGGCACCAAGGTCAGTTGTTTCCCAAAGAAGGTGTGCAACCATTTTGTGTGTCTGCAGTTAGTGTTGATGGGCGGTCACAGGCTTGGATATGCAGATGCTGCAAAGGACAGCTGCAAAACTGTCTGTTCCTCCTGATTGGGAAGGGGTTCTTTCAGTGCTTGGAAAGAGAGTTTTTAGCCCTGATTACAGGTTTTTGTTCCTATTTTGGTCACAAAAACGGTTGATAATGTTGATAATGTGTAAACCAAACGAACTAACATTGATTCTTTTGAGTAAATTTTTTGACACATTTATTACCCTCCTTGTTTTTTCCCCTCAAAACAGTTCTCTGTCTGGAATGCAGAATAGATTTGGGCTTAGCATACTGCCTTAACCATGCCAGTAAATCCTAAAATTTCTGAGAATGGTGGGATTGAGCCCTTACTATATTTCCCAAGATATTTGTTGCTGAAAACATGTGTTGCTTGCCTCCATTTTGATAAGGCATGAAAGCAATAGAAGTCCTATCTGTAAAACTTTTCCCACTGGGAAATTTTGAATTTGTGAATATGGTGACTGATTATATGCATCACAAAACAAAAATGCATAATTGAACAGCAGCAACTGTCTGAGAATAATCTACTATTTCAAACAGTTGAAGGCCCAGTGTGACAAGTCACGAAGTACTTAAACTCTCTTCCTCTGATCAGTCTACATAATAACTAGATAAAAAGTATTAGCTATGAAAACACGAAAGAAGCAGTTTAATTCCTCGCGTGCCACACCTTTGAGTGTGCCTAGAGTCATGTTCCATAGCAGCATTACCAGTATGGGCAGTGCCAACAGGCACTAGAATAGATTGCATCAAGCCCCAGTATGAATTGCTGAATATAGTTTTTCCAATACTAAAGGTTTAAAACTTTTGGGAACAAAAAGATGTTTCAGGATAGATTAAGCTTGTCTTCTTAATTTGGTGATCCAAATTTACTTGCGTAATTTATCTCAATATTTTGCCTGAAAATGCATGTGAACTGGGAGATGAACAAGTAAGCAGTCTATAACTTTTCCTGAATTTTATTACAGATTTATCCATTTCTATTGAACAAGTTTGCAAATTGTATTCAGATACTTGAGAAATCATACAACGTGTTTTCTTTGGATTTTCCAAAGCAGTGATACCCACATCCAAGTTATACAAAATCTGTACATTCATAACTTTTAATGTATAAGGGTTAGTTAACATCAGACTTGTTGGCTATGGGAATCAAGCCTGGGCGCAATACTTATTTGAACTCGGAGTCAGTCAAGTCTCTTCTGTGGGCAAAGCAAGAAAACTTTTCTGAGACAGAGAAGTCTCTCATTTGTATCTTGTGCCAAGGATCTTAAGCCCCATGGAAATCTTCCTCTCCGGAGCATTCTTCCTTCCGCTACTGTATTTCCTTCTAACAAGATATTGCTCTCATGCTATTAATGTTAATGAGAGTACTAAAATCTCTTAATACGAAAATGTTTGAATTAATAAGGGCATTGCTGTTGCTGTCCAGGATCAGCTTGATTCCACATGCAGAGATTTCTATGGATAGTTTTACAAATGCCTTTTTTAGGCCTGGGCAAGGGTCCTCTGGAAGCCCTGTGCTTTCAGGGAACAGCACAAATACTGTAGTCAGGCTATTTGGAAAGGTAACACAGTAAAAATTTTACCAGTAAATTCTGTATATTATCTTAACCTAAAAATGTTGACACCTGAACAGAGCAAGTGCTGATACACTCATTTATAATGAATTAACTAGACTTGCCTGAGCTTTTGAAGGTTATGTGACTGCATTTATTGATCTCATTTGACTGATATCAATAAAAGCTGAAGTTTCTTGTTACCCCATAAGGCCATTCATGCCATTGTCTTTCAGATTCATTTGAAGCTGTTGACTTTGATCTAGAAAGCTAAATAATCTGAGTGAATCCTTAGAAGAAGCTCCGTCTGATATGGTTTCTGTACTTATTGCCAGTGAAGGGACATAAGCCATAGCCCTATTACTAGTTCTGGGAGTGATGAAGTCTGGTTAGCAATGGACTTGTCCTTGATAGTCTGCATTTCTCCATTGATTTAGCTCCAGATTCCCTCATGTCCCTTAAAAATCCTTGTACTCTGTGATATCTTGATGTCCTCTTTTTCCACACTACCTCTATCCCCTTCTTGTGTCCCCAGATACACTTTCTACTGCAGTAACTTCTGAAGTTAAGGTGGCTTCAGAGCTCCTTCCCGTATTCTCTACCAACCTGTGCCCTGTCTGGTGGTCAAAAGAAAACATACTTTGGCTGGTTTAAAGTTATGTGTAGTCTTCTGATCCAGTTAATAATTGTGTACTGACTTATCTGCTTGCTACCTCCTCCCAGCCTCTGGGCAAACTGAACAAAACAGAGGCAATTTAAACTGCTTCTGCCTTTCCTCCGTTCAAAGTGCTAGTAGGGGCTCTCTCCTATAAGTTGGCTGCTGAGTTTCATGAAACTCATGCCTATATTTGAGACTTTTGTTTTTCTGTGAAATTAGTTTTGAATTATCCAGTGAAATCCAAAGTTACTAGGTGGAGGCAGACAGATGTGCAAACAGCAGAGTATCTGTTGTCACATAAGCTTTGGGACATTAGGGTTAAACAAAAATAAGTGGGACGATGGAGGCAGAAGTCCATTCCTATGGACATCTTTGTTAACTTTCACGACCAGATTGCTTGTTTCCCCTTCGATCATAGAGATAAGTGGTCTGAGAGGAGGCAGCAAGAGAATTTTGGTGAGAGAATTCTGATGAAACTGTTGGAGGATTGTATCGTATTTTGCTTTAGATGTCTGTCTTGCTCCTATTTTATCATATGGCAAGTGTTAGTCATTTATTTTTAAGAGGTTATTTAGGTGCCTGGAGAGCTGGAGATGCCTAATTTTTGAAGTATTAGTACTAGAACAGTAATCAGAGGTAAGAATAGAAGTAAGGTGTGCAGGGAGATGTTGTGTAATAGAAATTATGGGAAGAGAATGGAGAGGTCTGGGCTGCCAGCTGATCTGGAGGAGAGGAAAGAAAAAAGCAGCCTGACCTTTCTGTGCTGCCCTTATAAGAGGTCAAAGGAATGAAACAATAATGGCAACCTTCAGTCTCAAAAAGGGCAGCACAAAGAGAAGGGCAGCAGCAGAACTCAGCAACTGCTGTATATTTAATTAACATTTGCTGCCCACAATCCCGTAATTTTTCACTGAGTAGGAGCCAGGATAAAAGCCATCCTATTTAGTGTCCATTTCACAAAGTGAAATCTAATTAGTAAAATGTTTAAAAGTTAATGAAGAATACACGATGTCAGAAAATATGTTATAATGAAGTGCAGTCCCCTCATACAAGCACTTGTGCTGTCATAAACTCTTATTACGTAAGTAATATCTCGGTGTCGATGCTAATAAAATACCATAAGTAAAGGGCCAGGAGGAGTGCCATGCAAAATGTCTAGCCATCTCTTTAGAGGTTCAACTTTAATGTTAATGAAGACTCCCTGTAGACACATGCATGAAAGAATCTTATTAATTTCTGGGGTTTGCCTGCTATTCATATCTGTTACTGCAGAATGTTGGACAAAAGACCCGTGAAGATGTTTTGTCTAGACATGTGGGATGCAAGCACTGTTTTACGTTTGGACTGCTGCTTTTACATAGGTGCAGTCGGCTTGAGATACTTCCTCAAGAAATTCTCAGCAAAAAAAATTCTGAGAATTGCCTGATGAGCTCCAGATATCACTGGAGTTCCTGAGGGGTCCCGCTGACAGAGCATTTATTTGGCAGTTAAGTCTTTGACGCTTGAATACAGAAGTTGGAATATTACATTTTGGGTGCTGTAATATCTCCAGATGAAAATCTCTGGTATGAGACTAAAATTCAATATTATGTAATATAATATTTTAATGCTACACAGTGAAATTTCAGCACATTCATCTCTGGAAGGGTTTCCAGGGAATATTATGCATCTGTGGGAGATGCATCAGAAAGGAAATGGGTATTGAGGGTCTTCGAGTTTGCACATGGAGACTGAATCAAAAATTATCAAGCCAAGAGGCTGACACAGAGTTCACTGGTTGAATTTTAGAGCTTTTAAACACAGAATATTTTTTTAAAATGAAGAAAAGTTGCTTGAATATAAAAAAAAATAATCTTTGAATCAGACAAAGGCAAACCTGTTAAAAAAAAGTGTTGGGTGTAACAGCGCTGCAGAGAGCAAGGCCAGATTGCGTGTGGGAGTACATCAGCATTGCTCCATTGAAGCCAAAAGGAGGATCTGGCCCTGAATGTTGAGTCCTACAGGGATTTTAGGTAATTTCTTCCTGAGCCTCTGTTCTGCTGTCTGCAAGCTGGTCGATTGCACCTTAATAGAATCTAAATACTATCATTTCAAATGTGTCCTCTTTTTACAACAAATATTCATGAAAATTCATTTCAAGCTCTTGTTATGTCAAGATCTAAATACAAGTAATACCCAATTAGGACACAAGAGAAGTATAGTGCAAAGCTTTTTCTCATTATGGTAGTTATCAGAAACAGTCTAAAAAACTACAGTAGGAAAGACATTCTCTGCTATTTTGATCTATGAGTAATTATACAAAATAGCAGGTTTTTTAGAGGGAGCTGCAGAATGATAGTTGTGTGACTTGAAGAGAAAGGAACATAAGGTTGTAGTTGGAAAAATGTTATTTCTCTTGAAAGAAAAAAAATGTGAAAGAAAAATCAACCTCCAGCGAAGGAGCTAGATGTGATTAGAAGAAAATATATAAAAGTGATCCCTAAAGAGTGAAAAATAGAAGCAGCTCTTCTAAGAGGTGGCTGAAAGGTGGGGAAAGAATCAGCTACCAGGCTTCTGTAGAGGACTTACTCGTGGCGAAATGCTGAAGAAAAATTAATATCCTAGAGACTTGCTGTATAGTATGTATTCAGGCTCGGATAAATGCTCACATTTAACAGCCTTTCCAAGAGTAGGTCCTGTGAAGATTTTAATACTAACCTGGTGTTCACCTGTATCAGTTGTCACTGTTATCTTATTTCATACTCCCTGAAATAGGTGGTGTTTTTTTTAAATTGGCAGCTGTGGTTAGGGTGAAAATACTGGTGGGTGAATTAGGAATACCTCATACTTCAAATGCGGTTAAGTAGATTTGCGAGTAGGAGAAAATCTTAGGACTGATTTTGATATAAATTTCACAATGTTTTACACTAAGTAGTGCATCAGAATCAGGCCATTTGCTGTGAGGTGGAGCCCAGGAAGAGTTCAGTGAGAATACTACGTTAGGGTATTTGTATTCCCACCAGTCTTTCACCCCAGTGCAAGTTCCTGTGTCTTAGCAAGGATTTCCATAGCAGTGTTGTGCCAAAACAACTAGCAGTGGTGCTGGCCGGCAGTGAGCAGGGCGTTAGGGCATGTTGTGGAAACTTAAACCAGCACTGAACTACCCCTTATTGCTCTCAGTTGAGTTAAATAGGAGCAGAATTAAGTCATTCAGTGTTGTATTGCTGGAGATGCTCCTTCATATTTGAACACCTAGCAATTTTTATGCTATCTTTACATGCCTAAGTAGCAGTAATGCTAGATCTGTGATATTAGATGGAAAACCCTTTTGAAGGCTTTCAGAAATCATTAAACAGGTAAAAGCTGAGAGATGCATTTTTGGGGGAGTAGGATCTAGAGAAGTATGCTGTATGTGAGAAATGCAATTGTCTGTGTGCCCTGCCTAGGGTTAGACTGCATTTGATAAGAAAGAACAAAATTTCAGAACCCTTTTTTAAAGATTATATTAGGATTTTTTTTGGGAGGTTGGGTTGGTTTGGGTTTTTTTTGGAGTCTTAGTGGTACAGTTTACCAAAGGCTAATAGAACACTACTTATAAACACTTGATGTTGACAGCACTTCTTCTGCTGTACCAAGAAACTCAGTGGAGTTCACATGGGTTTTTTTCCCCTTGGCTGGCCAAATATTTTGAACAGTTGTTATCATTTTGGTAGGATATGAAGTGAGGAAAGGAGAAACTCATTAGCTGAATGTGGCCCCTTTTAATTGTTGAAACCAGCTCCCTCCTGCAAATCAGGTAAGTGTCTGTTGTTAGTATGATTGTTGTTAATATATTATTAACACATTTTCTGTGGCTTCCTCATGGACTTTTTACTGTGAATAATTAACATTTGAGTGGTGTGAATGGATGGCTAAATCACACGATATTGTCCCTGTTCCTTGAGTGGATGCCCACAATGCTTTAAATCAGAAAGTGAGCCTTGGTAGAGGCTGTTAGGGGGGTTGTTGTCTTAAAAAAGGAGAGACAGCTGTATAAAGGGGAAGGGCAGCTGGAGATACACAGCCTAAAGCTACAAACGGAAGAGCTTTCAGAGGAGCACAATATTCTGTTTGTATCCCTGAATATTAGATATGAAATAGCAAACACAGCCTACTTATCCTTATTGTTAGCTATATAGTAGTTGTATTTAATTTACAGATACATATCTTTAATTGTTCTCTCTTCAGAGCCCCTCCAACCTCCTCTTAGCCCTGCTTCTTACAGAAAATGTCATAGGTGGATATATAAGCTTTTCTGACATAATATGTATTTGTGTGTGAATACTAGTGTGAATGAGACTACGTTTGTACGTACATCAAAATGCTCATCAGATGAGCAGAGCAAAAAGCCATTTTACCTTATCCTTAGTCTCCTTAGTATCCTTAGAACAGCCATGACAAGTGTATTTCTAAAATCTTTTAGCAATGGGCAATCCATTCATAAGGGCAGCTTCTCATTTGGTGTAAACTGTGTACTTCATTCATTAATCTTGCTATGTTGATTTTCACTGAGAATTATTTCCATAATTTTCAGAGTATCATCCTATATGTTTCTTGCCCAGAGTGCTGTCTCACAGGACGGTCAGATATGATGACAATGGATATGGTATAAATAGACAGAGACAGATCTCTGTAGGGATCATTTTGAAAGAGCCAGATGGCAACAACCACATTTATTTTTTTCCCAGCTTCACAAATACGCTTTGCAGTAAGGCTGTGCCTTTTCATTCCAAATGAACTCAAACAAAAATCCATGTATCTTTTCTACGTCCATTTCAATTCCTCCGAGAGACATCTGTGGGCCCAATTATACAAAGTCCAAGCATCATTTTACAGACTTACCATCCGGGAAATGCAGTGACATAACCAGATTGCTTATAATTGTGGTTTTATAATTGGCTTCCTGAAACATTAAAAAAAAGCCAGTGAGAAGCAGAGTTACTGATTCTAGGCCCCACGCATACCGCTGCTTTACATGAATAAGCCTCTGATTAATTCTGGGATCCCTTAAAACACATCTTAGTCACCTTAAAAATGTAAACAACATTTCTGTATTCAAATTAACATCCGCATCACTTGTTTAGTAGTACTTTGCCTCCTACTTTCCTCTTTATATCCCTTCAACTTCTCTGCCACTTTTTCCGTTCTGTCTTGGTGTCATACCTTCTCCTTGATACTTCTTGTGCACAGGAGACAGTTGCTTCCAAATAAATAAAGTCAGTTTCTTTTCCCTTACTATGTCTGTAACCAACTGAAAACATTTCTGTCTGTAGTGGAGGTAACACTACGCTATTCAGAGTATGTATACTTTTGGCACCGAGGAGCATCAGTTGAGTCAAGAGACTCATTAACTGAGATGTAACCACCCTCTATAAAATTCTTGATTCTGGATGTCTAAAATTCATACCAGGCACAGGACTATACATGTGCCTTTCCTGCTTTTGCCAAGTTTTTACTCATTGTCTTTAAGAATAGCAGTATAGTTAGATCAAACATTTTTAGGGTAAGTCTTTACTGTTTTGTTTACCATTTTTTACATAACAAAAACTGCAATTTATGGTGCTATAATGCAGCAGGGAGGAACTGCCCGATCCTAGATTGCCACTGAAGCACAGCTCCTGTTTATTTCAGAAGATGGAGGAGAGAAATCCCGAATTCCTTTCACCTGCCCTGCCATGGTGGTTATTTACGTTGACACTAAGGTGGGGCTACACAGCTAACTTTCACAATGGAGTTTAAGGGTTACTCTCACCCAGTCTGCTGTGGGAGCTGCCTCTCCCCTATCTGTAAAATATTTTGACAGTTGTCATCCGTTTGGGATGTTTGTTTCTCCCTCCTGCTTGCTGTGAATTCACTTTCCCCTTTAATGAGGAGCCATGCAGGCAGGCGGAGAGATGCTAAATGCAGCAAGATGATAGAGAAATCTGTATTTTGCCAAGAAGGGTTGACACTGGCAGGTTCCATCTCAGATCCTCCCTTTCTTAGGCTCAGATTGAACACAGCTAAAGGGGGACAACCTGAGCTGTGTACCAAATGCAGGCTTTAGAGTTATCTTTGAGCCAACTCTGTCAGGTGACCACACTATCAGCTATCTGATCTTTAAATGTGTGATAGTGGCCTGAATATGGTATGCAGTACTCTGGAAAACAAAGGAAAATCGTTTTGGTTTTTTTTTTTTTTCCCAAACTGTTGTCTGAATGAGGAGGCAAGTGATTTGGGGATTTTTTGTGTATTTTTATTTCTGCTTGGGGAAAGGCGAGGGCCATTTTTGATCCAAGTCTGTCTTATATTTGTGGATAGTAAAATAAAGGAAGCAATAAACCTCTGTAAATACAATTTTCTGGAGTACAGTGGCAATGGTACTGATTAGTGGTAAGTGCACTATTGTTCCTCAATATCTCTATGAAGTGGAGGCACAAGCATTTTACTCCCTGGTGATCACTCACTTGAGGATAACTTCTGGTAGGAATTTATGCGCAGCTGTATGCTGCCCTATTTCCTGGTATTTCTGGTAAATCAAACTGGCACCTTCAGCATGTTTGCCTTTGTACTTTGAATGGATTGTCATTTCAGAGATGACAAATCCTTTATACAAATTTGAAGAATAACAAACTCTGTGTGGCTTTTATATTCAAATTTGTTTACAGAATGATATTTGCAAATAACTATTTAAGTCGCCCTCTTTTTTTTTTAATCTTATGATGCAGTCAGTAGTTTGTTCTGTGCTTGGAGGTATATTTCTTTCATTATGTTCATTATTCATGATGGTTCTGTAGTTATTCCTATGCTATGGGAATCTGCTGCATTCATTAAATATCACTTCATAAAATTGATGGACTATGGCTGGCACAAGTTTATAGCATTTTCAAAGAGAATATATCATGTAACCAGCTTGTAAGATAACCTTATGAGTTTTACAAAATATGCAGATTTATTATGCATTTCCTGTTTGCATTGCTCTGTCACCTGCATTATGGGAGGGAGCACATGCCTCCGAACCAAGCCTACATGCTTAAAGACTCTTGAAGCTAGTACTTGATTCTGTTACACTACTGAACAGGCTGCTGACATGCAGCAAGCCCTCTTTAGGATTTCCTCTCCTGTGTGACCTCATACATAGTTTTGGAAAAATACGGGGTTTTCATTTCTTGTAATCATTGCGTTCTAACCTAATTACTTCTGCTGGTTCTAACAGGGGAAACTTCTTAATTTCCTGTATCAAATGTTTGTGATGCAATTTCAGTATTGCATACCTGTGTGTCCATGCAGGAACTGTTTATGGTTTAAAGGTGCATAAACACTACAACATGCAGAAAAAATACAAATAATTTTGATATCCCTAGGGTTTCAGATTTTTTTTTATATATATATATATATAGTGAAAAATTGTTGTTGCTATGATGGTCTAAGAATACAGATAAGGCAAGGTTTTCAAGAAGAAGTCATATACGTTATTACAACAGCTATTATAATTGTTCAGGGGAAAAAAAACCCTCACCTGAAGAAGGCCTTGCGCACCCAAAGCTGGTCTGATTGTCCTTACTGTATTTACTTGTATAATAAAAGATATCACCTCTCCCTAATGTGTCAAATCTACATTTTTTCATAAAAGCTGACTTTGCTTTTGTATTCAGCAAGTTAAATTTTCTCATAGCCACCAGCTTTTTTGTGGAAAGTTTGAGTGCACTACGATAATGAACTAAAAACTACATAGCAAGGAGATTGTTATTATGGTGGACAACACAACTGAAATGTGATGGCTTCTGCACCGATCACTGTAAAAGTAAATCGCAGATGGTGGGAAGTGCTGTGATCATCTGATTACATTAATGTGGTAGTACATTAGCTTAACATAGTGAAGGTCAGGAAGTTTACATCTCAGTGGCACAAAACTGGAAATCTGCAGAATGTAATATAAACCAGCAACAAGTATCATCATCACTGATTGTCATTAAGAAATTAGTCAAAGAGAACTATTTCTAAGCAGTAGTGAAGAGCAGAAAACTATAGATCTGTATGCAATTTTATAACCACCTTGTCTCAAGGAATGTTTATTTGCCAAGTGCCACTCTCTCTGCAGACACAGTTACAATAGCTTTTACTTACGCGTGTTGGTCACAGAAGTCTATACATAAAAAAATCGGAAATAAAGGGTCACAGCAGATGGCTGAACATTGATGATCAGTAATTTGGTGTTTTGTATGAATTCTCATTTCATCCAGAATATTTTATAGGTCAGGCTTATATTTTCTAGATGAATGTATGCATAAATTAAGGAAACAGTGGCAGAAGAATGCTACTTAGGTTGGCAGGTATGGTACTGGAGATTTATAACCACCACAGGAGTGTGGGTTTTCTATCTGTTTGCCTAAAGCCTACTGCTGTTGTGATCATACTTATTTTCCAAGCCTGGAGGAATTACAGTGTCCAGAAATGCTCTGGATTCTGTGAGCCCACAAATTTACTTGACATTTCACGAATGCTAGAATTTGTTAGGCTGTTCTTTGTTGGATATTAATTGGGTTTGTTAACCTGTTCACTAACAGACATAAGAATACAGACTTAATTAATTTTCTTTGCACTGATCTGCTAATGCCCTGGAAGACATGACAGAACTAGAGAGCCTGGCAACTTCAGTATGTTCATGGGTTGGTACTGAGGCAATAATGACAACAGCATGCTTGGCAAAGCATTTCTTAATCCTAGGGACATTTTCTCTCAATGAGCTTAGAGCACTGAAAATCTCAAAACAGGACAATTCTCTTTGATAGATCTTGCTTCACCTTTGATTCTCATTCTGCTTAGCACCCTTGGTCCAAATAGATACCTCCTGCCTTTTCTTCTTCCAGCTAGTTCTGCTTGCTAGTTGCAACGAAATGGCTTTCACTTTGCAGACAGCTCCTCAACCTAAGTGTTCAGGTAGACAAATCGCAGCTTTCAGAGCAAACCACTGGAGAATTTAGTTTCTTTCCAGAGTCCATTCAAAGACTTTACTACTAGGAAACTGTATTTCAGTGAGGAAGAGACATACACAGTTGAGATCCCACAATGACTCTGAAGTTTGTAGTGGTTTACATGGTTTCTATCTCCTGGCGCAGTACAGATGGGTTAGTCCTAAATGGAGCTCGTGATGCAACAAGCCAATGACAAAACATTTGCCTTTAGCTTTCAGTACAGAGCTATCATCTTTCAAAATGGACAAGTCAGAAATGCTGATCTCAATGTCAGAGTACTACTGAATGTTTTTTTGCAGTTAGCAATGCCTCTACTAAATTTCATTATTCTGCTTTTGTGACCCAGCAATTAAGAGAACTTTAATTCTGTCCACTGTAATCTGAAACGTGGTGTGGCTGTCAACAAGCCTACAAGATTGCTTAGTTTACAACAGGTGGAGAATTTACGCTGTAAATACTGTGCAGTGCTTTCCTAGGATTTACAGCTACATCCTATGTGTATCCATGTCCAGTTATCATGCTGCTATTAATTTCTGAACGGATCCTGAGTTGAATTGGAGAAGCTGAGCTTCCATCTCACTGGTCTCAGCTTTCTTTGTTCTTTTAGCAGCCAAAATATCAGCATGTAAAAACTAGTGGTTAGAAATGTTCCAAAAGTACAACATAGTTATGTAGTCTATCAGTTTCCAAAACAGTATTTTGGAAGAATATATACCTGTTTTTCTTTCTTTTTCTTGTCTTTAGTCCAAAGGATGCTGTATTACTGTACATGGGACGTGGTTTAGTGGTGGTTTTGGCAGTGTTAGGTTAATGGGTGGACTTGATCTTAAAGGTCCCTTCCAACCTAGACAATTCTATGATTCTATACATTACTTTTTCTAGTGTAACACTGCTTGGAAAGATCTGTAAGCAGTATAAATTCGATGGGAATATACAAATGTCACGCAATAAGATAGCTTATGCGAGAATGAAAGAACACAGGCAGTGGATCTCGATTTTATAACACGGTGGTTTGTTTTTTTTTTTAAATGAGGGCATTGGGTAGAATAAAAAGGGTGTGACTTTTTTTTCCTCAATGCAAATGTATCTCTCTGATCTTCCTTATTCTCTTATCTTTGGATGAGCTAGTTATAATAGGAGCCCTCAGAGTGCTTTGTATTTTTTGAGCCTGCAATATTTGCACATCTGTCATTTGAGAAATCATCCTTCTTTTCTTATAACAGACTTTCTAACATAGCCAGAGCATTTATCTTCCTGGCCTGATAAACAGCTTTTCCAGATCTATTCTGTTCTTCCAGTAACCAAAGGAACTCAGTCTGTCACATTTCCCAGTAATTCTCCTACAGACTGAAACACATCCTGCCTCAGAATGCTCCACTCATAACCTAGTGTGCAGACATTACCACCTGCTTCCCTATTTCATCACTCAGTGACAATTACATGACTCATGCATGCAAATTAGGGATGAACAATTCTCATGAAATTTGAGTTTACCCAAACTTTCTAAACATTTTCTGATGTTTGCAGTTGTACTTCAAGTTTGTGAGTCTTTGGGAGGCATGACTTGTTTTTTCTTTTAAACAATGACATCTTGGTGCTAACTATGAAGATGCCAGTCCAGTTCTAAAGCATAGAAGATTTCCAAAAGCTAAGCAAGTAATGTCCTTGTCTTATAAATAATACAGCCTAGCTGCACTCTCAAGATCTGTAACAGTGCATAAAGAGTTATCTTTTACTGTCTGCAAAAAAACAATCATTAAAAATATAGGAGCTAATTATTCATATTTATTTCCCTCACATAGTCAGAATTCAGGGGTTTGTAAGTTATTCCTGTTAGGAATTTGATGCTGCAGTCTGGTGTCAGGGAATGTTTAACTTCTTATGGGCCAGACCTGAGAGTGTCTGTCACACGGCACCATTTGAGCTGATTTTTCCCACTCATCTTACTGAGTAGTTAATGGCAAGAATGCTGTGGATATTCCACTTAGCCCAACTAAAGCCTTTCTTCACTGTGCACTGTGGTCTTCATAGGTACACCTTTGGATGCATTTTTAGCCATTGTTGACAGATGTATCTGACATTGTAGACTTTCTGTCTTACAACTTAGAAATACCTACATAGGTGTACACAAAGCAGTGTAGATCCAAAACATCTCATCCCCTCAGTATCACAGCAGGGATTCTTAGCTTGGTCATAAGGCCACTTGATCAACACTATTCTGCTTCCAGATCCAAGCTACTATGTCTATATGGTGGTGCTACCAGCCTTGGATTGCCACTAATATGGAGACCTGTCCTGTATTTCACGGCACAGAGTTGACATGCTTCAACATGGTAAGCAGAATTTCTGCAATATTTTTGTCAAAAGAAAATTTTTCTTTGAGAGGAACCTCTTGGGAAAACAGGGCAAATCCTTGGTTAGCAAGCTCTGGTACTCTGCTAACATATTTCATTTAAAAGGTTACTGTAGAAAGAAGACACTTGTAGACAGTCTACCACATAATAAAACCATATTTGAAGCAGACAGATGGAGCTAAATGAACCAGGAAAGCCTACAGCTCATTTAAAAAGGTCTGATGTAGCATGAGAATAAAACAAAAAATACCAAAAACAAACAACATCAACAACAAAAACCACACACACAAAAAAAAAGGGGGGGGGAGGTTTATCCTGAGTGTGTGTAGTGTATTGACTATCTGAATGGCAATTTTTAGAATTCAGGAAATCAATTATATCACCACATTCAAGAAGATTCAAAATTAACCAGTCTCGCTTTTTCCTTCTGTATAGTACCTATATTTTTTTAATAGTGACTTCCTGTAATATTTGACAGATAACATGCTGCAAAAAGCACACATATTGTAAGAACTTTCAGAAAGTGTAAGAGCAAGGGCTTTCTCTCTGAAGGAGAATGAGCACAGGGGCACCCAGATGCATATGTACAGCTTGTAGAGAAAAAGCACAAACTCCTCTCAGCAATTTCTGAGGAACAAGGAAGTTAACAAGAAAGAAAAATTTGATATAAACAGACTGTCTTACTCATACAAATGCTGAATATGGGCAATTAAAATATTTAAAAGATGGCAGTGCATGTTAATGCTTCTTCACAGTCTATTCTTCTCTAGTCTTGCGTAATATGCTTCATCTCTGGGGAGCTGTGAAGTTTGAAGAGTGGTCTTCAAAATACTGCTCCTCCTTCTGCAATGAATTACTCCTTCCAGAGATAGTTAACTAATACCAAATGATACCCTAAACTTGATGATAGTAGCAATGCGCTTTTCTGTAGCATCATTTCAAAGCAGAGAACCTGAGGATATGTTTATTTATTACTTGGTGAACAAATATATTCTCAACAGATGACAACTGAGGATAACATCCTGCTTTAATGGCAGTTTTTCAAGGCATGGGTTTTTTCCACTTCCCTTCACGCTCACCTTCTTGGATTTTTCTGTTTGTTACTAGTTTCTGATGCATGCATCAACACTAATTAAGCAGGTTATGCTTTTAAAGCTACATTCTTAGTCATGCTTGGGTTGAATGTGTGAAAACACTACCTTTCCAGCCAGAGACACCACTGATACATCGCAGTCTAAAGACAAGTCTAATAATTTAGACACTGATAAATTAGCCACTTGCACATAGAAAGATGTAAGTATAATTTGCATGCTGATGCAATACACTGCTAGTCTAAGTATGGTCTAAAACCTCTACAGCAGTGTCTTGGGCAAAGATGAGGGAAACAAGGAGGAAGTATATGTGGGAAAAGAGACATCATTTATAGTATCATGACATTTTGTCTGGCAGCCACGCTAAAGGAGTGATGGTATAAGTGTCACTAACTTCAGGGTATACTTTAAAGTAAAAACAGTATCTTTTTAGGAAGCATTATTATACTGTATTTTCACACTATAGCACCCACAAGTCATTTATGTATTTTAAGAATAAATAAACAGCCTGCATTTCAGACTAGTGGAGTTCTGACTCTGGACAAGTAATACAAGGTTATGTTTACCTCAGAACTCCTTAGTGGTCTTCCCTGCTTCTGACTCCGTAATGTGCTTCTCCATAGCCTATATGAAGATAGATATATATTTTAACACTCCTAAGCTTCAAAAGCCTGTTTCATCTAGACTGATAGGCCTCCTGCTCTCACAGTGATCTGGAGACTTATTTTCAGGAACTGACACTTTCTGAGGAAAATATGCAGGGATTATATATACTAATGAGTTAGATACATAGAGTAGCCAAAGTATGTAACAAAAAAGTACCACAGTGCACACATTATGAATAGCTTGATTTTCATGTCATGTTGCTCTTAGACAGAAACCTTTTTAAACCAGTAGGTCAAATTTCAACATCATCTCTTTCATTCTCAAAATTAATTCCCATACCAGGAAACTGATAGCTATAGCTCAAAGCCACTTTTCGGTACCCATGTTCACATACTGGCCTTGGGCCTAAATGACCTGTTGAATAATTTAGAGCAAACGGGAACATTTTTATGGCCCCTTATAGCAGTTTTCCAGCTGCTTTGAGCAGCCACAGCTGCATAAAGCAGGCAAAGGCAGTCCCAGGACCTGAACCAAATACACACAGATTGCTAGTCATGCTGTTTAAGCCAAGAGTAAACCTATTTTTGTACATATTCATTTCTGTGATGTAAGCAAGCTTAGGGCAAAGCCCTTGATGAGAATTTTGCTAGTGCATAACTTTTTGATTACCTTGGTTCCTGGCCTTATGAAGCCATTCATAAGGCACTGTGGTTTGTGTCGTCTAAGTCTCTATTTCTCAATTAGTTGATCCTATTTTCATTTCCTTTTAAGGGCAAGTCTTCATTTCTTTCTAACCATCTGCACCAAATGATAAGATATGGGCCCTGAGGCCCTTTCTTTAGTTGCACTCACTGCCATCCAAATTTAGATATATATTTAAGTTTTGAGCTCTTTCATGGGAACGTATGACTGAGAGCTGCCATGTGTTTAATAAATCCCTTATGAAACACTGAATGCAGTAGAAAGCCGATAAACACAGACTGATTATTAGTTGGGCTTGAGACGCGTGTTTCAGGAGCGCTGCCATGACTTGGTGTGGAATGTTTAACTTTCCACAATGCTTAACATTGTGTCACCAGTTAAATCATTGACCTGGGCAAGGTTGACACGGCTATCCTCTGAATTTCTGTCAGAATGCTAATTATGTGGACAAGCAACACGTCCTGTATCATTTACTAATACTTTCCTGGACTTTCTAGAGTTGTTGACTCTAAAGGAAACTGAAATTTCAGAAATTATATACTGCTGTAATCAAATATTACACTTCCATACAAGACAATTCTTGTCTTTATTCTACAGTCTTCTTTGTTTCATCTGTATCACACTTTTCTTCTTTCCATTCACTTATACCCTAATACACTTATACTGGGATGTGTACAGCTGAAAATTAAGGAAACAAAATAAACTATATCTGAATCCCAACGTGGGAATTTTGTAAGTTGCCTGATGGTTCTGGCACCTAATCTGTCTTGATAGCAGATAACTAACATTTAATATTTCCATTCATGAAGAGTAGCTACTTAGACTGCTTAGAGGGTACCTTAAATTTTTGCATGCTGTTTATTTTTCATTTATGTGTGTTCTTAAACATCTTCCTCTGTCTTTTTGTTGGCTGATAAATCTAGCTGTTATAGTCTTAGTGTAGACATCATTTATACCTAGAAAAGCATATCTGAAAATACATTACCTTTAAATAGCAGGATCCATCACATCTGAGCTCCCATGTCTGATAGCCAAAAAGCTCTATTTCATTTCATAAGAAAAATTGCTTCTGTCAAGGTAAACAGAATGCATTATCCCCCTTTAATAACCATTTTTAAGCATGCTTCTGTATTACTTTTTTCACAGCTGTATTGCAATAAGCCTTAGAGTAATTGCCAGTTCTTCTGTCTAATAGGTTCATTATTCTTTTGCCATAATTGCAGCCATTAAACGTCCAATTGTTAAATTTCCACTCCTACATTTACTTAGTGTTACATTTTATAATGGGGTATGTCATTACAGCACCCCAGTGGCTACAGCTGTTGTTCAAAGTCTTTCTAAAAGTCAGTGAGATCTATTTGAGATATGTCTATATTCTTGATTTTTCACAGATTCTCTCCACTGCACTATGTGTGTTGTCTTTTTTTAGCTTTTTCAAAGATAGCTGCATTTAGGTCCCCTTTACTGAAAGTTTAAGAACCTGACCTATTCAAGAAGACATAAAGGTGTGACTTTAATATTTCTAAAGCACCATTTTTTCACTTTTAGGAAATGATTCATATATAACGAGGTGATGGAGCAAAGATTTAACTAAGGGAAATTAACACTTATGGCTTAATAGCTTTTCAAGAGCACTGATTTATCTTTTGTCATGTTAAATTCGTTGGGCTTTTTCTTTGTTGTAAAAGAAGCCTAGCTCCTAGCGTTAGCTACAGTTGTGGTAATAAAAAGATGTATTTAATGCCCCTTGCTTCATTACTTGACATTTCTAGATAACTTAATAAACATGCTAGGGTTTACTTGTTATTTGTGTGAGACGGACTTGTTGACTTGAAATGTTACATTTGGACCTGATACGTAAGCTTTATTAAAAATAAGTAAAAGCCCTTACAATTATTGCTGTCTATAATCATTAGTAATCCTCTTTCTTTCATAAGACACTTATGATCTATGTAGTTTTTGTGTGCAATCTGGTCTCAATTAGTCTCCTATAATGACACTGAAAAATGGTTTTCAGACACCTATACTAACACTTACATTAGTTTGTGTTACTGACAAAGATGGAGGAGCTGTTTTGGAAATTGCTGGTACCAACAATTGTCAGACCAAATCAATTTTCTGGGAAAGTTGATATACCATGCCCAGTAACCCTATTTGTGATGTTATCCAGCTTCTTTTTAGGATATAACTTCATGTCACTTTAAAACTCTCATAGGCAGTATGTCATTTTTATTACTTAGGTTTCACGCTCCTCCATAAGGGGTTGATTAAAACTGCATTTGAAATGTATATCACATAAGGTTTTTTTATATACCACATTTTTATTCTTAACCTCATTATCAAGCTATAATTTTTTTCAGTGATTAACCTAAAATTGCAGCATTTCCTATCAGTATATGCAGAATTTCATATCTTCTACCTCATACATTACAAAAAAATAATATGGTATGGTGGTAAAGACATTTGATTTAGAGAAAACAGAGATTTTTATTTAAGTACTTTTAAAGAGAAACATTTTTCTCATCCAAATTCCTTCCCATGTTGTAGAACATATACTGAAGATAGAAAGAAAAGAGGTCACCAAAAAAAAAAAAAAACCCAAACAAAAACCACAAAAGAAATTAGGTTGTTTTTTTCTGTGTGGAGGTAGGCTTTCCACAGAGGAAGGCACAGAAAAACCCTCATGATCTCTACTTCTAAACTGTAGTTCCAATCTACATCATTATCAAAGTAGAAAGTTGTTACCACATCGTGTCTGTGTACATGACATTTATCTGCTTGTTATAATCATGTTTTCAGTACTGAGGTACTGGGTAATTAATTCTTTCAGTGTCTGGCACTAGATTACAGTCATACTAGATATGGCAAGGTGTTGAAGATGCCATTCAGATGTTCTGTTCTCTTGTGGGGGAGTTCTTTTTGAGCAAAGTAGATGTAGCAAATTTCTACTGTAAATGTCAGTTTTACAACTACAGAACAGGCTTTGCTTCCCAGGATCCCTGAATTGTAAAATTCAAGGAGACACAAAAGCAGAGAGAAAAAAATCCACCAGCTAGTAAACTGGAAGAAAAAAAGTATTTTGTAATGTGACTAGTGTTAATGTAAGCAAATAGATAGCAGAAAATATTTTTTTAATTAATTTTACCCTGTTTTCAGCTCTTTGGGGCATTGTGTAGAAGGAAAATTAAACATATTCTTTATTCACAATCCAAGACAAAACAGAGTTTCACAGTCAGCAGATTATCAGATTGTGAATTTCTGATATTTCAGCCGGATGTACAATTCACATATAAATCATTAGTCATTCTGGAAGCCATGTAACTTAGTTAATAAATATAGTTTGTATTTCACACAGGCTAGAAATAATTCCCATTTTTCATTACAGTAGTTACAAGTATCATCATCTTCTCTCTTACACCCACAAACCATCATGGCTACAACACACTATTGTACAGAAATCATCTGTTCAGTAGTTTGATTGATACTTTCAGTGATCTTTCAGTGTTTGAGCCAATGCCCATCAACATTAACTGAGAAACTTGTTACCTATGACTGGTTGGAGAATTACGTAGTTTCAAAGATACAGTGAAGGTATAAATTGCTATATTTTATTTGGCAGTATGAATGAATAAACCAAATTGCTAAAATAGGTTTTAACATATTTTTCCCTTGACACAAGTAGCTGATGTTAGTTAACACTTAATGAGAAGCATATTAAGGTGGAAGGATGTTGGGAACAAGGTAGCTGACAAAGTTGTTTGATAGGGATAGATTGCAAGGAAGCATTTTGAGTTTGGAGCAATGGAAATTTGCCAAACAGAAAATTTAGATAAATTGCTAATTTGGAGACTCATCTAAAAAGATCTGGGAAATTCTATCTGGAGAGATGAAGAACAGAGGTTCCACAGTAGGATCTGATTTAGCTGCAGGACCAGCCAAGGCTACTAAGCAAGATAAGCTGAAAAAGCTACGTCGTCATAGAAAGACCGTGCATTACTCCATTGGGCTTTATCACAGACAGTGGTGAAAAAACAAAGACAGTGAAGTGCATACAACATTATTTTTGAGCACAAACCTGAACATTTCTTATGCTGTTAAATTAAAGAGACAATGGTTTCAGAACTGTTTTACAAAAGCTTTGTGAGTTATATTTACCATGTAAATTTTCCGTAAACTGGATGAGTGGACATCTTCCAGTGGAGACTTCTGGAAAAGGCTGATTAAATCACAAGTTCTCCTGAAGAGTCATTACCAAGTCCAGTGGAAAAGGAGTTCAGCTATGATTCTGGCTGTCTGGAGAGGTTTCTAGAAACAGTAGCTACCTCACCAGGGTATATCTGGGAACTCGGAGTGCAATGCCTTCACTCTGCGTGGACTCCAGAGGTTGAAGAAGTGACTAAATAAAGCCCATGAGATTGTTTTAAGTTACATTAATGACCAAAGCCAGCCAAGGAAAAGGAGTCATTTTTTCTCCCTCTGAATATAAAGTTTCATAAAAGAGATACAGATTAAATAACTTGGTACAGAAGGCCGCCGTTGTTTTGTTTGTTAATCGTGTAACATTAACTGCAGTCTTTGGATTTTTTACAAGTGTAATCCATTCTGGAAAACCCAGCCTATGAATATTGGCTTTTCTTTTGCTATGTTTCACCATCAGACATCCTCAAAAGTGACAGGGAAAGGAATTGAAATCAAAAGTGGTAGCAAAGCAGAAAAGCAAACAATCTGAAAATGTGGTTCCTGATCAGAAAAGCTGGGTGCAGCCATAGCTGACTGTACTTAAAGGTCAAAATTTGAGGCTTCTTTCCTCCAAATATCCACCCCAGAAAGGTGCCTCCTCTTTGCTGAAAGCCCAGAAAGCTGTCTAGCTGTGAAAATTTTAACTCTTTTTGATGTCCTTTGAGAATAGCAAACATCCCATGTTATCCATCAAGTAATGGCTATGAATACTTCAAAAAAAGGATAGCATTTTCCCAATCCTGCGTGGAATTACCTACTTTGTTTTTTTAACTCTCAACAGAGTCAGATACATGAACTCAGCAGTGCTAACAAGAAGAGGCTGCACACCCTGAAATTCCTCCTGGCTGGCTGTGCAGCCCATAAATCTGGCCATGCTCTTTAGGCTTTTCCTGACACCTATAAGAAGCGGTAGGTAGGCTTATGAGGTTGGGGGATTAGTTTGTAACAATCTGAAAAGTATGGCAGGCTTTTGCACTGTTTTTTCACACATGAATTAGAAAGTGCCTGTTGTTTAAGGCTGAAGTGTACAGTTCATAGGTCAAATTTCACTGAAAGAGTAGGATCATTCACAAGCTAAATGTGAAGGCAAAGTGCTACCTAAGGTGAGGACCAGAGTGCTGTGTCTTTGGAGGTTGAGTCCTGGATGGGGATTTGGAATATAACAATCTTTAAAATGCGCTAGAAGAAATGTCTAGGGTAGGCTCTATTCTGGACAAACTCTGTGAAAGTATGAAGGCTTCTGTCTCTGGAAAAGGCTTCTCCTTGACTGTGTGGAAGAGGTAAACAATGTGTATTTTCCTACCGGCTAGTGCTGAAGTCAATATTGAAAGGGAGAGATGAGCCTACTTTGAAGATACACACAGCAGTGCTCTGGGAAGAGGCTTCTATGAACTGATGGTTGCCCAACACCATTTTTAAGGCTTTAAGCGCCAAAGAACCCTGAAAAGGTGGTGTTTTAGCATGGTGCTGGGGAGTGGGAGAGGAGTGCATGTGTACATAGGCTTTATGTTAGTTGAATGGTAAAGTTGTACAACAAGTTGTACTTGTTAATAGAAGTTAATACCAACCTCAGGGGTCGGTACTGGGACCGGTGCTGTTTAACATCTTTGTTGGCGACATGGACAGTGGGATTGAGTGCACACTCAGGAATTTTGCTGATGACACCAAGCTGTGTGGTGCAGTTAACACACTGGAGGGAAGGGATGCCATGCAGAGAGACCTTGACAGGCTTGAGATGTGGGCCTGTGTGAACCTCATCACAGCGGTGAGGGTTTTAAAATGAAGGAGGGTAGATTTAGATTAGGTATTAGGAAGAAATTCTTTATTGTGAGGGTGGTGAGGCACTGGAACAGGTTGCCCAGGGAAGTTGCGGATGCCCCGTCCCTCGAAGTGTTCAAGGCCAGATTGGATGGGCCTTTGAGCAACCTGGTCTAGTGGAAGGTGTCCCTGCCCATGGCAAGGGGGTTGGAACTAGATGATCTTTAAGGTCCCTTCCAACTCTAACCATTCTGTGATTCTAAGTTGTACTTGTTAATACAACTCACTTATGTATCTGTGGACGTAATAGGACCTTTCTTCTTTCTGTTCTGCATGAACACCATGAACTACATTCCAGCTTTAAAATCATTAGTAATGGAGACAGAAAAGACAGAAAAAATGTAGTTTAACTTTCAGTTCCCGAACTATGGCTCTCGCTCACATTGTATTTATTGCAAATGAGGCCAATCCTTGCGCCTTCTAGACTGTTAGTTGAAAAAAGAAATCTCTTGTGACTTGGGAGCTGAATGACTTTGATATGGTGTCATTGGTGTAGACTGTGTAACCCACAGTGGATCTGCTCTTGTTTGTATTGAAGTCATCCCAAAGTCATTATTAGAGCTACTTTTTCTGCCTGTGATTGTGCTTTCACTCCTGCTATTTTATCCTTTTCTTTTCTCCCAACCGTACACCAACGTATCAGCTTGAGCTTGAAATAATAATAACATTTTAGATAGTTTATGACACAGCCTTAACCTTCTTTAATAGCAGTTTTATGTATTCAATATTCTGCGGCTCTAGTTGGCTTGCAGTCTTTCAGAAGCACTGGTCACTAAATAAAATAAAGTTCATATTTATTGCTATGTGTCATCTAAAAGCAATCACTCAAACCAAGAATTATAAGATCTTCTACAGATGAAAATGTTTTTGTGATGGAAGTTGGCAAGGCCAATCTGTTATCATGAGGCATGGAGAAGAAAGGCCAGTGTTCTTGACTGTTTGGTGAATGCGCTTATTTTCTTTTTGCAATTTTCATTATGGCAAATTGTTTGACCTAGCAGAGAGACATCTTCTCAAGGCTGGGATCATATTGTTTTGCTAGTATAATTCCATCACAGTCAACAATGGATATAAATGGAAAAACGAGGCAGAAAGGTACAACAGTATAGGATGGTATGTTTTCAGATCAGTAATCAGTGTCTATTTAAAATAAAATAGAAATATATGAAATGAGGTGCTTTGACTCCATTTTATTAAGGTGAAGTGAAGTTTTATTACTAGTGTTATGATCAAATGAAGGAAAATAGGGGTAGTGAGAGGTATACACAGAGGAATAAAAGCAAGTAGCTAAAAATCTGTTATATTAACCTAACAGTTCTTGACATTCTGTAAAGTCATTGAGAAGTGATTTTTCATCCAAAGCTAAAAAGTTTCTGTGATAGCATTAGTTAAATAAAAAGAGCAGAATGGAGGTCCTGTATATTGTGTATATCTCCATTGCAGGAGACACATATGTCTGATTTTCTTTAGAACAATGTAAAAGAATAAAAATGCAGATTTTCTAATCTAAATTCTAGAGAATAAATAGCAAAATAATAGCAAAAATAGCAAAAATTACTTGCAGAATAGTAACTTCTACAAACAGAAGCAGTGCTTTTTCTATTACCTTGCCAAATAACTACAGTGGCATTTAACTGAGTGTACATATTCTTACTTTCTTTTAAAATGGATTTGTTTCTTTTTTGTTAGATTTTTAATGTAATGAAAATATCATGCCTAGAGTAATTCTTTCCTGAATTTTTATAAGTTAGGAAAGATTGTTTTGCAGTATAAGCCAGTATGTGAAGAAGTATCAGCCCTTCATTTATACTTATGCAGCCCACTTCTCACATGTGGTTACACTGGGCCAAATTTAACAATACTAAAGGAGGAAAACAGGCACAAGTTGATCTTATGAACTTTTAAAGACATGAGCTGCTTGCTCATGTCTGTACTTCCACAGAAGTTAAATTGAATTATTATGCAAATAAGACTACAGGTGTACATGCTGTCAGGTTCCAGTTAATAAATGGCCTTACTCCTGTTATTTTCATGAATTGTACAAAAAAGGTGCTTATGTAGACACTTCTTCAAAAATATAAACAAGGTTTTCTATGAGATGAGAAAAATAACTCTATTTAATCTGGCTTTCTGTGAATCAAATTGCAAATACAGTGTTTCACTTTCTGAATTTCTGAACTGTGTTAATTACATTATGAATTTATCTCCATAGAAATGTTGACATGCATTGAAACCATGGTTATTAGTCATCTGGATATGTATTGTCCTGTTTTTTGGTGGGGCCTGATTCTGATTTACATGAAGTCTTGGACACCTGTTGAGCAGTGAAAAGGAGTCTTTGAAAAAATGCTCTTAGCTGAGAATTACCTCCCATTTACAGCCCCATAACATGGTCAAATGCAGGTACAGTTACCTTAGCGCAAATTAAAATCAGACCAAATACTTTCACTACCTTTATTTTAGATCCTGGCATTGCAGGTGTAAATGCGTACGCATGTTATAAGAGAGTGGACAATTAATATAAATTTGTATTTTATATGCCAGTGATCTCTGGAATGAATCCCTATGTATGTACACACACACACACACACATACATACATACAGGACTGAGACTTCTGCAAACATGAGCGCCTTTCAGAATTTAATCAGTGTAGATGCACAAGGGTTATGATGACCCTCAGCAGCTTTGTCAGCTCACTTTTGCGGTGTTCCTCAATCATGTGACTCAAACACAGTCACAAACAGCCTAGACAGAGTGCTTTGCCTCTCATGGCCTTTTTATCATCAGTGGTTTGTCTTCTTGAGACATGCTGAGGGAGGACTACTCTAGAAGTGAATTGAGTCTTTAGTCTTAGTTTCATCTGGATGCACAAAGGAGAGTAAGGAGATATGATAAAAGGAAATCTCCCTTGCCATATATTAGGTCACATTCAGACCTAAGAGTAGTTCAGACTACTGCAAGCTAGCTCAGAGAAACTGGAGGAAATACTGCTGTACCCTTTTTGTCCAATCCCTGAATTGATTTGTTTTGACTATTCTGGTAGTCAGAGGTGGCTGAACATAAAGTGGAAATTACTGGCTTGAAATAGTGAAGACTTAGGAAAATAAGGTGATTTTATTCAGTCACTGCTTGCCAAGATACTCCTTTAAAATAGGGAATTTTTATTTTTATTTTACTTATGCTTTTTTTGAATGAGGTGAAGGCTTTTTGATTTGAGACTATGACAAATTCTACTGTTTCACAATCTGTTTTTTAAAAAGTTATTTCTGACTGACTTATGAATTACAAATCAAGTCAATCATCTTTTTTATTCTCTGTTTCATTTTTGAGATATATTGATAGTGATGAGTCATATGAAAAAGAACTCGCATATGTAAGTGGTTACTGGAATTGTTAATACATTCAGCAATGATTTGCCACAGCATTGGATAAAAATGTATTTATGGAAAAGATTTGCAAGGTCTCTGAGTGGGAGCTCAGTTTGAATAGACAGTAAAGAGTCTCTTACCATGTTTGTCCCATCTTTTCTTCCCAAGTTTTGGGAAGTCTGCTATAATTAATTTGTAGCATACTTAAAATAGTTGTAAAAATTACATTTAAAAAAATGTTGGACCCTTTTTTCCATTTTCTGAACACTCTGAATTTAACAAGCTGGCATCTGAGATTTACTAAAGAAACCCATTTAAGCTACAAGAAGAAAATACCAGTTCACACTTTCACTTTGGTTGCTTCAACTCTGTTGGCTTCAAAGGATTTAACCAATAGAAAGATGCTGAACCTGAAAACATGCATACCCATGATCTCATATCATTAGTTTATTACTGGTCAGCCTATCTGAAGTCCAAATGTTGTCTGTATGATTCCTACAGTTGTTTCCTACATCTTCTTCCTTTAAGTCTGATGTAAGCAAATAACAAACTGCAGGCATTCAAATGGAGCCCTTAATTCAAAGACGTTGCTTACTTACCTGTTTAAGCTATGTACTATCTAAGTACACTGCTTAAATGAAGTAATAGTGAGAACAGAATCAAGATTACTGGAGTGTTTTTTCAGTGTTTATTAGGCTGTAAAGACTGTGAATATGCTTTTCCCAAATGTTAATGAGGATTCCTTGTCATGTGCAACGGGCACAATCCAGATGAGTGTACTGTCTTCTAATTTGCCATTATACGTTCCCGTCTGAAAGCAGTCAGGGGAGTGAACATTCGACCTACGCTAAAATCAATGTAAACAATCAGTTATTGGCAACATTTATCACATATTTTAGGAGTAAATGTAGTATTAAATGGAGTAAATAAGTGTGGCTCCTCCATATCTTTCAACTTGTACTTTTTTTAAGAATCAAAAATAAATTGAAATTACTGCATACTTCTGACAATCCCAAAACTTAAACTTTCCAAAATGGATTCAATTTTATTTTCTTTTTAGGCTTCAAGAATGATATTATAGAAGCGGTTTTAGTGTACTATTTTATCTTCATGTTTGAGACGATTTTTTGAATCAGCTCAAATTCTTCAAAATGCATAGAAACTATTTCACAATAATTCTGTTTTGAGTATATTGATAATTGTGACAGCAAGCACTTGTGACTATATAGCAATGGATGGTAAAAGAATAGTCTGTGCTTTCTATTTAAGTTGCCATTGAGAACAGATGAACTGTCATAGCTTTAAGTGACAAAAGTCACGTCCACACTACTGAGATTCCAATTAGCCAACTTTGAACACAGTCCATTTGTCAGATTTTAGGTAGCAAGCATTGCTGTTAGCTGGAAGCAAGAGACAGTTCTCTACAGGGAAGGCTATTACTGGCATAACACATGGAAATATTCAATTGTTCTCTACAAGCTATAGCTTTTGTTTCATCAGCAAGTATGGCAGAAAACCTGGCCAGGCTTCCTGCCTAACAATTGTAGCACAGCTTTCTTTCATCTGATTTTGATAACTTCATCAGAGACGGGTAGCAGTCTCTGGATTTTGACATTGCCAATTTAATGTAACTCAATGAAATCTCTTAAACAGATTAAAAGACTCTGATAAGTTACGCCTTTTAAATTTTTCTTGATGCATTGTGTGACTATCCCAGGGCACAATATGAATATTAATAATAATGTATAAAGTAATGCAGATCTGCCTGCCAAAACACACAGTTTCCATTCTTTATCTCTGTTTTGTTTCCACTTGTTTTCTGTATCAACACTGGTTGTTGAAGTCCAGAAAGAGGCATGTACCTAATCTTTCTTTATGTATTGGTTTTTCAGGAAAGTTTCCACCAGTAAGTTGTGTGAGCTTCTACAGAACAAAGACTGAAGCTGGTTATTTAAAAAAAAAAATTCACAAGATAATTTAAAAAAAAAAAATCAATAAATATATATGGACTGCAGTTCAGCAAAGTACTTAAACATACACATTTTCATAGTCTGATTTAGGTTTTAAAAACCGATTCAGACAGTATTTTTGAAACAACACATTATGATAGAAAGAATGGAGATACTGGGAAGTGATTTCTTTCACAGAAAAAAGGATTAATGTTCATTAATTAAAAGGGTAGTACTTTTCTCTTGTTTAACCATTTTATGTACGTTCTCTGAGCCTCCATTTAAGTCCTGCATCGGTTACTTGAGTCATTGCTTCTTTTACAAAAGGCCAGATCTTGAAGGCAAATCTTTTAATCTCAGAGAGAGTGGTCCAACAAACCACACCCTGTTATCCAGACTAAAATGACAGTAATACCAAATATTTGCATACTCATGTAGAGTCCACTCTTTCTCTTCTGAAAATCACTGTGGCAGAAACTGGGTTCTATTGTGTTGTATCAGCTGTGGCCAATCTCTCTACTTAGTACCCCGGGCTGCTTTGCTAGGGATCATGTTAGCATTTGTAACCTTTTTAGATTGTCAGTTCCTCAGGCCTTGTCCCCTTATTTGTCTACAAAGCACCTGACACTCTTAAGGTGCAATAATTAAAGACATAATGGATCTCAAAATACATTGCGTGCACCAGTTGACCTCCATCTCACTTACAAGGCAGGATCACTTATGGAGGAAGGAAAGGGGTATAATGCATAGATTTAAAATTCCATTTCTCATTGATTTGGTAGGATGTTCTTTATTTCAAGTTGAAGCAAGTGAACTCACCTGGTATGAGTATGAACTTGGTTCTCTTCCAGTGAAAGTACCATTTGCAGCTTTTGCCTGAAATGAGTGGAATATTTCACAAGGTAAATGTATAATTCTGTATGTAGAAATTCCATCAGGTTTTAGTTCCACTGGCGCAGGGTACTTGTTAACAGTGTGAACTGTAGATCCAGATAAATAAGATATTTTGAAAATAGGAAATCACGTAAAGAAGGGTGGAGTGCAGAGGAATTCTCAGTGAAGTCTAAAAAGCAGGATCATTACTATGAATGCAGTTGTGGGAGGCACCTAAGAGAGGGGCCCTGATCTTTCTATGATTCCCAGTAATCTAACTGAATCTAATCTAATCTTGTCATCCATGTGACCAGGACGCTCCTTTTTTCCTTTAGTACCTTCCTCCCCTTGCTGGTCAGCTATTCAGACAAGAACAGAACTAAACATTCCATTTGGCCTTTAACAGTAGCAAGCAACAATTATTCATGAAGTCTGGGAGGCACCTTTAATAGCAGTTTTGCCTGACTTGATCATCTTTCACTGCCTTCTGGAAAGGTTTACTAAGAGCTTCTATTTTTCAAACTCCATACTCCAAATTGAATCTGAAGTCTAGTTTCTGATATGGTTAAGTGAGATAGAAAGTTAGATGGAAGTTAGATAACACTCTGTCATATGGTCAGAAAGTTCATTAAGATGACATCCATTTCTTGGTTTTCATCGAGTTCCTCAGGCAAGTTCCGCCACTGCTGACAAAGGGGGTTTCATTAGTTCCTGGTAGACACATACCTTGGCCATTGAGTTAGGAAGCTTCTCCTAGTATTCTGGTTATATTTGATTTTTTGCCTTCATTTTATAATTCATTATTATGATCCATTGTATAACTCTGAAAAATTTCACTTCTTCCTTGTCAAATGTTTGTAAATGGTACCGTATTCCCTATTGCCATTCCTTAGAAAATCTTACTTCAGTTATTTTAATGCTTCTTCAAAAGCATCCCCTCTAATCTACACATAATCTCTCAGTTTTTTTCTGAATTATGTTTAGTTCACTGACACCTTTCCAGTATTAGAATGCCAAAAGCTACGTACAGAATTCTATGTGCAGTCTCACCAAAGCCACAAGGAGAAAGATGATCACCTCCTTGGGCTGTGATACAATATTTCTACAACCACGAGTCAGTTGCTGGTTTGGCTGCTTCAGCCCTTCACTGTAAGCTTTAATTTGCCATGCTTGGCTGTCTCTTTGGACTTTCCAGTATGTCCTTTCTATAGAATTGCAGTGCTTCAAAGCATAACAAAGCATAACTTTGATTTTCGGAGGAAAAATTTAATTCTTATTATTTTTACTCTTATTTCTAACATTTAAGAATTTTTTGTATGATTTCTCTGTCTTTGACTAGAATATGAAAGTGCCAAATTTATTATGAAATTATATGCTTATATATGAAATACATTAAATAGGTATTTTCTACTTTCTTTAAATGGTCACTGTTGTAGATAAAGTATGCTAGCCTCCTGTTCATAGCAATTTTTGCTTGCATCCTGTTGCTAAGACAGTGATCATATCCAAGATAATTTCAATACATTTTTAATAAGATTTTGTGAGAGGTGTTTTGCTTAGTCTGTTAGTACATCAAACTCTGAAGACATAACAAGTGGAATCCCACAAGCATCTTTCCTATGTCTGGTTGTATAAGCATTTCACTACTGATTGAGACAGTGAAACAGAGGGTAAAAAAAAAAAAAAAAAATGTAGATGAGACCAAAAGGTTGGGAGGGTCTGCAAGGGGAAGATTAGAACTGAAAATGGTGATGAGAAATTGGAAAAACATTCTGAAATCAGTAAGGTGACATCCGATACAGACAGATCTCTAGATGGAAACACCAACACACTGTGAAGTGATTAGCTGTGCAGAATCACTGCAGATAATTATGTGGCCGTAAACAGAATAGGAGTCACTGCACAAATGTGATGCTGGATGAAAAAAATCAAATGCCATTCTGAAGCGTGGAACAGGAGCGTGATCTAATTATGCCATGATTTTTAGTACTGCTGGGGCTCTCCAGGACCACTGTACTCCATTTGCAACCGTACGCTTAAACCTGCATAGGGCAATTCTGAGAAAGTTGAGAGAATGCCAGCAAGAACAATACAAGGTTTAGAAATGAATGGTTGATAGAACTGATTGCTAAAAAAGGCAGCTGAATGTAATAATCACTTGCAAGAAATGTAATGAAGAAGACAGTGATACGGGGGTTTTATTTCCCTGTGTCTACTTAGAATAAAAAGGAACAAATGGTTCTGTTTGAAACACATAGTGGTGTTCTAATATCAGGCAAACCTTTCGATTTATGGGATGAAAGGTTGGGAGCAGGCTACCTCTGGAAGTTTTGCAAGCTTTTCCTAGAGGATTTTGGGAAAAGGAAAGGAGGCTAACTATTCCTAATTCTGTCTCAGAGCAAGGATAACTCCTCTTAAGGCCTCGTCAAGCTCCATACCTTCTTATTTCTCTATGCACAATGCTGTTTCCACCTCCCAGAATTAAAGCAGTACAAACTGTCAGAGAGGTCTGACTTGATATAAACTCCTTATTTTATGCCCCAGCCAGGCTTAGGGCCCCTCTTGCAAATGTTAATGTAGCTTGTAGAAATACAATTAAGTCAAATTTCATATATAACAACAGTTCATTGGGTTCATCAAACTTTTCCTGAAGTGAAGGTAGAGATCTGGGGAAAACATGCCTGCCTCCAGGCGAGTCTGTCCTAGGAAAGGGTGGTAAAAGCTTTGGGGTCCTGAGCCAGCCATACGGAGCTAACGGTTTTCTTTGCTACTTAACTGTCCATACCACCTTTTCTTATTTCTCTTTTTTACAGACCAAATTTAAAAAAAAAAAAGAAACAAAACAAACCAACCAACCAAACAAAAAACCCCAAACAAAACAAACCCACAGTGCAGGCAGCTGAGTCATTTTTTGAATCATTAGGAAGGTAATCCTCCTGATCATTTATTGCCTGGTCTAATTTCTCATTACTGTATTTTTTCTTCTTGGTGTCTTCAAATATTCTTTTATTCACTGATTCTTCTTTAACTAAAATTATCTCAGTACACATTTGGTTGCTCTTATCTTTGTCCAGCTCTGCTCATTTATATATAATTCTCTCCATTTCCAGAACATTCTCGCTGCCCTCCATTCTTTGAGCAGACATTTGGGAAGCTGTAGTGGCTGCTTGGCATTTTCCTTTCTTTATCAGCAGGATTATATTGTATTCTGATGCCTTTCAGGAGTCTGAGAGCTTCTTGCATTTTTGTGTCAGAAAGCATCCTTGAACTTCAATACCTACCGCTCTGTGAATCCATTCTTTAGGATGCACCAAAGGACTAATGGGCACTACCAGGGAGCATCCCTATTATTTAAAATCAGTTCATAGTATGAAAAATTGTAGTAATGAAAGTTAGATCCATGATGAACATTCTTTGTCTAGAATCTTTACTTTTATGACTCCTGAAATTGTCTTTTGTATAATTTAATTTTCAGATTCAGAGTTAAACTCCATGAGGCCAGTTTTTTAATTATTTTTGCCACCTTGTAAATACAAAGGAGCTATATCCAGGTCCTATATAGCCTTCTATATATATTCAGGAGCTATAACCAAGCCCTAGAAAATACTACCTGTATACAGAGAAAGTCAGGAGAGAGATATTCCAAAACCACACTGCAGCTCATTTTAGCTGTCAATGTTTTGTTGAGAGGGGTAATAGTATTCAAGTTAAAGCAGTATGAAGAAATAGTCCACAGCCAGCTACCAAACAGGGAAACTGTGAACCCCTCTTTGCATTTTTCACACTCTGTTTCTCAAATGAACAGAAATCAGAGAGCCAAATGGAGAACCATGGCTGGTCATTAATTTGCACTAGTCATCCAGAAGTATTTGTCCAGCTTGAAGTGTTTATGTATACTGTTACTAGATCCCTGACTGGATCACTCCATTATTATTACAGATTTTACCAGAATTCTTCTGTGGCCACCTCACAACAGTACTGGAGTGTCTCACAGCCGCTAAATTTGTATATCCACACACCATTCTCATGAAGCCACTGTTACTGCTTTCTAAATAGGAAAATTAAGTGCCAGGTAAATGTCATGCTTAAAGTCATAAAGGTTTGCGGCAAATCACAGGTCTATAGGAACCCTAATTGCCAGTCACAAATCAGTGACATCCAATACGTCTTATGTTACTTCAGATTATTGAGAGCTGAAATACCTGAAGATGGGATTAAATTAAATAACTTTTAAATACAATACAAAATTGTAATTGGATGTGGCCACTGTGGGTCCTACTTCTGTCCCCACAAAAAGCAGCAAGTGGCATCTACTGATAATTGTAATGAAACTGAAAAATGAATGTTGACAAAACCAACAGATTCTGAATGTCCTCCTCAACTTTATTTTGAAACACCACCTTTTTAGTACCTGCAGTCCCTTTAATGAAACAATGTCAGCCAGTTCTGCAGAAAACAGGACATAGCAGTCCCAGTTAATAAAACCTGGAATTTGTTGGGACTGTAGGTATAGAAGTTTGTGACCGAGTGGTTTAGAGAGTAAAGTTTTCACTTGCTCTAGGGATGCATGAAAAGACAGGCATCAAGAAAGGTGAAACAGTAAGATGCAGAAGTATATGTCATCAAGTACTGATGCACTCATGGGTAGATGCAGGTAAATGGAGCTCCTCTACTTCTAATTTAGAATAATTTAATAATAGAGCTTTTTACACACTTCTTACCATATTTGTGTTTACCATTAAACGATCATTTGCAAACTTAACACATGTAGTACTTCTGGAAATTGGGATTTTACAGTTGTTGCAGCCTTCACCTGTAGGACAGTAGCCATATTTTGAACTTGTCGGCCTTGAAAATGCCCCTTAAACCTTTTGATTTATGGAAGTTATTAAGCTGTAGAAATGTAAATAGGCATACAAAGGGGAAACTATGAACTGTATTACATTCTTGGTTTACAAAAGCAAAGAAAGTCTTGTGAAGTAGACAGATACTACCTGTGTGTTTTCACATGGGAAGTTCCATGTGCGTTGGGTAAGGGAAGCAAAAGTTGTAATACCCCATCACCCACTTTTGAACTAGCTCTTGAGAAACACGTTACAGATAATGCAACCAGAAAGAGCTATGTTGAAAGCAGGAGACAGTGGGCAAAGGCTGACAAAGTCAGCTCATGAGCCATGACATTCAGTGTTCGGAGAACAAAGCTGAGACTGGAAAATGCAAAACAGCAACAAAGCAAAAAGCATGTTAAATAGTCATATGGAGTGAGGTGGACTTGCAATAATAAAAATTTCTGTGCATTTGTGACCTGCTGTAAAGCTCTACTTTCTTCAGATTATCAGATTTGCTGTATTGATAATTCCGTGTGTAGAAAGAAACAGAGAAACTGCTTTATTGTTGCATCTCTTGAGTAGACCCTAAATCAATCCTACTAAGCAGACAGTAAGTATTGTAAGATCTGATTAGTGTGTAAGCTGATGGCTTTATAACCCTTAAAAACTTCAGGACCCATCTCTATAGGCAGGAAGGCTATGTTTTGACTTTATCCTGGATTACACTAGAGGATGACTGACAGTTTAGAAGATCAAACCAGCAAATTTTTGTACACAAATATGTGTGTCTGTGTATGTATTTCAATCCACAAAACTTAAGAAAATTCAAAGGCAACTTGAGCACCATGTTGATCAGCTCATATGCAGATTTTATTCAAGCCAAATTCTTGTTTGGTTCAGAAAAATTGGGAAAGGAAGGCAAAGTCCTGTCCTTAATCTTCGGAATAGCATACATTGCACTGTAGCAATTTATGTCGCTGGCTGTTCCACGTGCAAAACTCTCATCTATCTATCTATCTGTCTATCTATCTATCTATCTATCTATCTATCTATCTATCTATGTCTATATGTATATCTATATCTATCTCCTTTATTGTTCTGCCAGGATCTGAGTCCTGGGAAAACCGAGGTTGGCAAAGGAGTAAAACTGAAAGTAAATTTCAAATGCTTTGTTTTAAAGTAATTTATTGATATTTAGGGGCCAAAAGTAGCTTCAGCCTGTTACTGCAGGTCTAGGTCTGCTGAAGACTTTCACCAGGCTTGACTCTAAGCACATCAGTTGTCCTTTAGGTTCAAATATGTCTGCTAAATTACAGAAAGTAAAAGATGTGTATTTGTCCTTGCAGGATGAGGGCTTTGAACCATGGGTGAAACTTCGCAAATTGTTTTGTTGCTGAATTGTTTTACAGGAGTGTATGAAACACCTTCAAGTACCAAAATGAATTAATTTACAGCATGTGTTAATTGCAGGAAACTTTGCTCTTTACACAGGGCTGTAAGGCCTCAAAAACATCTTAAACCAACTGGGTGAACAGTGTAAAATGGATCCAAAAATATTGCAGCTGCCTGCCATTCTTCAGTCATTTTTAACCTCATTATTATTGCTTATTTATAACTCCCTAGAAATAGGTGTTTCTAATAGATCTGCTGATAGATCCTGAACCAGAATTACACAAATGGCACGCTGTAATTAGATGGGGGGTGGGGTGGGGAATGAATCTGATGTTCTGCCAAAGCTCATTAAAACGGGTCGTGCACTCCAGTGCACAGAATATCACTCGTGACTGGTAACAGAGGAGCATACTACTAGCTTGATAGGGAGGAGAACATGAAATTATTTTTCTGAAAACTGAGGGAAATACTGGAGAAGAATGGAGAAGTAAAAAGAAGGGTGAGTCTTCTCTTCAAGGACTGATACATTGCTGTTCCTGGCCATATGTTGGTAAACCAAAACGCTATTGTGCTTCACCATTTATTAGCAGGGCAAAGGTTTACTGCTCAGAGGTGCCAAGGCCCGAGTCAGTGTCTGTACTGCCTAACCTGACTGGCATTTATTTGGCAAGGTACACAAATTTCTTGGCAGATCTGGTGGTTCCACTTACTAATCATGTACTATACATTCCTGTACATTTACATTTGACAGTATAAAAAGATGTGTGTGGTGCCTGGAGCTGCCATTTCTTATTAAAGCTGATGCAGTTTTAGAAAGCATTCGACTTTGGGATAACTTGTGCATTCTTACTTATCCTTGCTTTCTTTTGGCCAGTTTTTGACCCTGAAGGGTGCTCTTAATATGTAGATAACACACATACTGCCTGCCACATCACCCCTTGCTCCAGCAATGCCAAATGAAACACAAATTGCTTGGCAGCCTTGGCTTTGCTGCATTTACTTTGGCTAGACAGAATGGCCACCCTGCATGTGGTAGCAGAAGAGAGGGGAAAAATATTGTTGAATGCAGCAACTCACCCATGAAGCTTATTCTGCAAACAAATGTTCTGTAGCTCACAAAAAACAGTGAAGTAGGGGCGTGCACAGCAAAATAGCCTTAGGTGCATTGGATACCCACTTAAAAAAAAAATAACAGAACGTAAATACTGTATAAAATACTAAGAAATGGTGATAAATGAGAGATGTAAACTTGAAAGGAAGGGTTAAAGTAAGCTATTTGGTAACCAATTAACAAAATCAGTGTAATGAAGCTTTCTGTTAAAAAGGCAAGAATATTTCCCTTCTGCTGAGTCCCACATAAAAGGAAGCTTTGGAGAATTTGAAGGCTACTTCAGTCATAGCATGTCAGGGCAGGAGGCCAAATTTCATCACCTCTTCTACGCAGGTCTTGAGGGAGAACGTAGATCTTTAAAATACTATAAAATAAATATCTATAAATATATATCTATAAAATACTTCTTTGGCTTACTTAAACTTTGTCTTAGCCAGTATAAAGTATTATTATTCTGTAAATCCTGTACCAAGAAAAATATTGTTCCCATTTATATAGGGCAGGTGAGATGATTTGTCCCTACTCAGGTCCTAAATGTTTGGTTGAACTGAAGAACTGAACGGAAGTCTCTTGAGTCTTAGCTCAGTTTTCCCTTAGTAAATTATATTTCCCAGGAAACTATGTTTGGGACTCCTTCTTTGAATGCTGTTCCCATATCATGAGGACATATTGTACCCATATTATATGGAAAATATTAGCCCTGTTCATGAGTTATTGATCAAAGACAATAAAACTCCCTGGATCCAGGTCTGATTTCAGTTGTAATCGTATAAATCTAGTGGAGCAACAAAGCTGATAACGTTTTCACAGTAGGAATGGGAGAATCCAGACTGAACACTCCTAATCCATATCATGAACAAATGACCACGTACTAACATATCAGTGTAAGACTCTGTACAGTGAGGCGAGGTACTGATAGAAATGCTGATGAAAAACAAGCCTTCTCTATTCTGGGGAAAGCAAAGAGCAGAATCCTCTCTAAAGGTTTGCTTTGGTAGCTGCTCTGGAGTTGATGGCCTTATGTGGGTTGACATTTGCTGAGAATCTGGGATACAGGTTCTCCTGTACTCAGTAATTTGGGACTGGAGGTTACAAACCAAGACAACCATGAAAATCATGGCTATTTGGAAATGAACGTTTTCAGCATCTCTATTTCTACTGCTGTGTTATGTTCTCAGCAACAATCATATCTGCTTTTGATCTATGCCAATGGTTGGACAAGTCTTGCAAATGCATGAAAAAGTTTTCATGACAAAAGCCAGGGAATGGCAGAGGAAGGTCCTGGGAAAGGTAAATTTTCAGGCTCTGTGGCATGTGTACCTGGTGACATGGAGCAGTAAGCTGTGCTATCAGCAACTCTGGACTAAAAGATTGTGGAGTTTTTATGATGTGGAGCATCAAGAACAAATTGTATAACTTATTTAAGGCATCATACCAATTCACAACTTACAATGACTGAAACTTACAATCGTTCCTAATACTAAACATACAAATTAATAGTATAGCCTAGGAATATATCCAGGCCTCTATAATAATTCCTATATTTACATTCTTTCTCCTGCACAGACAGAGACTTTCTCTTTGTAAATGGATGAACAGGTGTTAAGATGGACCAATAATGAGGTTACAGAACATTAATTGTGGCTTTGAAGTGTTATCTTGAGGGAAAGTAAATTAAAACATGAAGAAAGCAAGTAGTAAGTCTGCTCCTGAGGCAACAGATAAGACTTGCTTGGAGAAGTTTCAACACTAAGTGACCTAGTGTTTTTACTGCTGCTGAGGGAGGCAGAAAGAAAGGTACATGGCCAAAGGCTGGCCTCTATCGCAAGGAGCCATTCCTGAAGCCGGGGAGGTATTTAGAGTGGACACCATTTTCTTAACAGGTTCTTCTGAAGTGGGTAGTTCAGAGCTGTTACACCAGATCTTCACTATTCTTTCCTTAGCAGAATGTGCAGATGTCTAGCTAACCAGGTGCTATAGTTGTTTTGTACAGTGTATCTGGAGGCCTGGCAGACTCTTTGTGTGGTAAACTTTTGTCCATCTGGGTATTTGAGAGTTGCTTACCTGACTAAACTCCTAGGATGCCTACTTGCACTTCTGTCCCACCTGGGATTGCACTTGCAGCCCTGAAGTTTACATGGCAGGTGAGTGAAGTCTGGATAGAGGCAAGGAAATAAATCTTTCTCTCTGCTGAAGCCAGGAATAATTTTCCCATCAAATTCAGTGGTACTGGAAAAAGATTTTATCCAGTATATGTAACTCTCTTTTCTTTGGATCACAGGGCTCTTGAGCTTAGTCATATGGCATGACCCATTGAGAATCAAAGTGCTACTGTTACAGGTGTCAGTTATTGTGATGAATTCCTGAGCTATATTCCAAATTCTGGATTCCCTTTTTAGCTTTTGGTCCTATTCAGTGATTTTTGTTCCAGTTCTGGGATTTGACATTCCATGTTAATAAATGGTGTTTGCATTAATATCAGAATGGGTAGGAGCTTCACTGGCCCTGACATTTGATGAAGACCTCATCTACCTATATGAATCAGCTTGGTAACTGGAAGACTTTGTAGTGTGTTTATTTCTGAACAATAACACAAGCCAAACAGATACATCAGTGAAGTGTAAGAAAGAAAACATATCAACAGGAGTCTGAATGGAAACCAAATACTGATGAGAATGAAACCTTATCTCAGGATGCAGGAGTTGGCATTCCCTGCTGCCAACAGCTTTCACAAACCAAAGAAGAGAGAGAAATGTTTTATAAAAATTATAAAGAAGTTGGGAGACCCTCTTAGATAACTATCCACCTACATGTAGCTGTCACTGAAAAACCAAACAGCAGGAATGAAAAGCAATAAATGTCTGTTCTTCAGTATGGCCAAGTGTCAGCCATGGGGCTCCAGTGAAATGAATGTGCTCCGTCTCGGGTAAATATATGTATTAATTGCTTGTAGCTGCACTATCAAAGAAAACCAGCTGAACAACAGAACAACAAAGAAGCTCTGAGGCCTTCCACTGCCTACAGCAATACGCAGTTGAAGATGAATACTCTGCTCATTTCCATTCTGAACTAAACTCCATTTTCAATGCCATCAATATCATCAGTGTCATTACTGCAACTGCTGTGTGAGTTTGATGCAATAACTATTAATTAGACCATTTTGCCCTCCTTCAACAACAGCCCTAGTGCTTCAGTTCCTAATGGAGTTTATCTTATTGTATTTTGATTTTGCTCAGAGCAGCCTTTCTGAATTCTAAGTTACTGTAAGGTAATTGAAAGTACAGCAAAGGTTATACAATACCCTTCATACTTTACTAGCTCATCCGCTTCACAACATTACACATCAGCAGCATAAACAGCCAACTCAATAATGAAGAATGCTGACATAAAAAATGGCACCCTACAATCACACACTCTTAAGTTTTCTCACTCTTCTCTTGGTGGTCAGCAAGGTGAACAAAATTGGGAATGTCAGATCAAAGCAAGAGAGTGCAAACCAGTTAAAACTCTTTGCTTTCAGAGGCAAGAACTATTTATCCTTAAACCATCATTAGCTGTTCCATTTGTCTTACACCACGATGGTTGTCCTGTGTATCTCTTACACTTTTGGATTAGTCTAAATCTAATAGTTTCTTTTCTCAGCCCATAGGTATATGTAGCATGTTAGCAAACTTGCTAGTTTAAGTCTTTCCATTGGTACATGAAACAGCAGTAAGTTAATTTGCATTGTAGGAGCGCAGGTTGCTGCATCATCACTCTGTGCAGGGAGTAACGCGCATCTGCCTGTGCTGACATTGCTGTGGCTCCTGCCTCCTTTAGTTATTGAGTAGAGATAGGACAAGGAATACACTTCCGTCTTTTCTTATCTAGCTCTCTCTCATCTGCTCCTTTGTGTTTTCACAGTCCCCATCACAAACAGAGCTGAGCTGCTCTGCTTCAGCAAAATGAAAAAAGAAAAACTCGGGGTATCTTCTGAAAATCCAGCTCCTTCAGTCTGTCACAGGAACTAACCACAAAAAGGTTGCAAAGATTTCCTGATATTCCCACCAACGTTCAGCTGCCCGATGTCCGCTAATTCATGAAGATGTAAACTGATGTTTGCCTATAATTTTGGCAGGGGACAATGGGTTTTATTGGTCATTACTATTATAATCCTTGCTGCTACTGTGAGTGAATTTCTGCTTCCTCACTCAAACAAATTATGTAAAGTTTAAGAGCTAACCTAGCAACCAAGGAAGCTTTAATGTGTGTACTCACATATGTATACATACATATATATATTTACACACACATTAGTGTGTGTGTTAGAATCAGCTCTTCTATGAAATTGCTCTGTTTCCTGCCTCTGGATTGGGACGTATTTTGAAGGAAAGCATATTCTGGTCAAATTTAATTTCAGAAATTAGTGAGATATGTGGTTTTGGGGTTGTTTTAATGGAAAAGAAAGTTAGATGGAACCTAATTTTTTGAAACTGCAAAGTGCTATGCCTCATATTTGGTTCCAGTTTCTGCTTTTCAGGTTTATCATAACCAGTAAGTCAACATAGAACTAGATTGCATGCATCTGATCTACTTCCTTCTATGCAAGCAAAACCCCCATTGACTCCTGCTGACTTAAGGGGAGCTTCTGATTGCTCCTGATGATGAGTTTGAGTTCCTACAAGTGTGAAGCTTTAGGTCCAAATGTGCTGGGAGGCTTAAAAATATCCATGAACAGAACTACTGATAATCAGTGTTGCTGAAATGTCAGAGAAGTAACTCAAAAGTGTCATGATGCTGTTTCCTTATCACTGAAGTTATCCCTGAAATGGAAGAGAACGACAGGGGCTTTCATAATCTTTTTATAACATCATTATCGCCTCATCCCTTTAGAACACTTGATACTCTTAGCTCCCAGGAGTGGAACACGAATGAAGTCAGCATGTAGGATACTTGGCAGCATCACACACTTACAGTTCTGAAATCTTTGATTTTGAGGTTCAGTGCAAGTTTTGCCTGAGAGATTTGTGAGGTAGGTGCTAGGAAGGAGGCTTGAGGATTTAGCCCTGTATCTCTCTTTGGTTTGGACACATAGGTATTTAAAACTCCATTATTGTTTTAGTAAAGCTGTGTAAGAATTTGCTGAAAACTCTGTCTCCCTTGATTGTTAATGTCTACAGGATATTTCTTATGATAAATATTAATAATTTGCAAGGACATGGATGAATGCATTTTTATAATTATCAAAAAACAGACATACTGGTTTAGTGTTTAAAATTAATTATAGTAGGGAAACTAGCATTCCATAAGGGAATTACATTAACTCATCAGAGCGAGTTCATTTTGCCTTTCAATTTACCTTTGTTAAACTTTATTTACTGATTTTGTATTTAACTTCTAAGCACTTAGTGAGATCTCAATTTTTGTAACTAGAGGGCTTTATTCCTAAACATTTGAATTGATCTGTATTTTATATCACCATATATTTAAACCTGTTAAAAATCCATAAATACAAATAACTTAAGAAGAAAATAAAAGGAACGAATTTTCAAAAAGTTCTTACAGTTGCAACATTCTTTCTGGTGTGAGAATGTAAAATTAATATTTAAGGATTTTAGATTGGTTTTCCATCTGTAGATACCTCAGTTTACCATGTTACTGAAAGGCAAGCATTGCCAAGAACTAGTGGCAGTTAGACATTGCTGATTTCAGGGCCAACTAAATGTCCCATCTTCTCTGGTTCTCCTATGTCCTACCATAAGGATCACATTCCACCCAAGAAATATATTTCCTTGGCTTTGCAGTGATACCTGCAATCTTTTTCATAGTGGGAATGATGATCTGATTACACTTAATTGCAGAAGCCTCTGATAAATTGGAATCAGCTGTTTAGTTAGTTCCATCAGGTACCTCTCAACATTTCACCTGTACTTTGCTGATTTCTCTGTTGCCATAGGGACTAATTTTAGCTTCCCAAATCTCTAGCATTGAGACTGGTGTGGAGGTTACAGGTTACAGCTCCAAGTGAGCTGGCAGTGGAAAGATCTTTGCCAACACCTATCTGCAAGAAGCTCCAAGCTCATCTGGTGCATAAGAGAACAGTAACAGAAGCTACGGATAGGAAAGACTCAAGTAAGGATTGATGCATACCGAAGAGCGCCAGTGTGGGAGGATGTTCTCTCAGCGTTACTAATGTGAACATAATGCAGGAAAGCAGTACAAGAAAAGACTAAAATATCATAGAAGAGGGTTCTGACATTTAACATGGGGGAAGCAGGAAGCCAGGAGATGGAGGAAGACCTTGTACCACAGTTGCTCACATGATAGTTTAAATGAAGATATTTTCTTTCTGTTTGCAGAGGTGAAGGCTTATTCATTCTAATACTGCTGGCATACTTCTGTTTGACTCTTTCAGGACACTGAGGAAAAGCAATAAAGAAATTGTATAGCCTCTTGAGAATTCATAAGGATTTTCCATTTTTCTTCAGGATGATATGTTTTACTGCAAGGGGAGGAGACACTTTTTCCTTACATCACTCCTGTGATCACAGCATGGGAGGACAGTCCATAATGCTTCTAAAGAATTCTTTCTTCAGAAAATTGTGTGAAAATCCAAGCCTGGAGTAAAGCATTTTTTCATTTGAAGCCCCAGTGTACCCCATGCAGGCCACTGTGAAGGTCCGCAGACTTGTGAGTTTTCAGTTTAATGAGTAGCGAGGGACTCACAGCAGTTCCACAGCTATCATCACTTCAGCTCCAAAATCTTTGGCTGAATCCTAATCCACTGCATATCTGGGAAGTTGTTTAGGAACTGTAGCTCCCTGCGGAATCTGTTTTAGAGTCTCCAAAGGGTTACTAATGTATAACAAAATGGGACACCATTTTAAGGGCAGTTCTGCAAATACAAGCTCTCAGCTTTAATGCATTCTATTTCAGTCTCCACCCAATCTCCCTAGTCTTTTAAAGATTGGTTTGCTTCCATTAGCAAAAATAGCACTGAAAGTGGGCACCCTTGACTAGTCTCCCTCGAAAGTCAAAATTGAGATAGTATTGTGACATTAGTATGCATCCTTGCTCAGAACAGTGTAACTGATGCAATACATTTACAGCAAATTTTAAAATTTCCATCATAGTAAAGAGAAACTGCCATTCAATCCAGTGAAATGCTTTCTCAGCGTCAAAAGATGCTATTACCACAGGACTGGCATCATTTTTCATCTTAAAGAGGATATTAAATAAGCACAGCAAATTCGTGCAGGTGAGCCTACTGTACTAAACATAAAATAAAACCACGCATTGTTCAGGATGAATTCTTTTAATGCTTATACTCTGAGTCAATTGGCCAATAACTTTGCCAATTTGTTAATACCTACATTTAGCAATAAAATGGATCTGTGTAACCCATATTCCTGTAGGTTTCAGTCTGTATCAATGTTGCCACAATCAGCACCCTGCAGTCTGCAAAGTATCTGCTGGTCAGCACCTGGTTTGCATAATCTAGTGTTACAAAGACACAAAAACCAGCCAACATCAGCTTGCAAAAAAAAAAAAAGTTCTCTTTTTGAAATGTGAAGTCTAACCTTGTCTAATGATTACAGGATTTATGAACGATTCAATAGCAATAGACTAGAAAAGTGAGAGGTCAGCCCACATGTACACAAAGACTAAGTAGCTTTGGGTGATATGAAAGATAAGACGAAGATCCAGCTTAGATCCGGAGCTGTATTTTCAAGACTGCACAGTATGCTGAGAAGTAACATCCTTATACATCCTTAGGTTTGAGTTTAGGAATATACTTTAATCACCCAGATTTGAATACATAGTCTCCCTTGTCATGGATCTTGAGCTCCCAGCAGGGTAAGGCAGAGATGTTATTTCCCTTTACACCACTTCTTTATTAAAATTTAGAAGTTATATTTCCCTTGTATTTGGTATGGTCAGAGAGCAGCCATTGCATGCCATGGTTTCTCTGTGTACCATCTTCTACTTTCTTTGCTAAATCCTAATTAGCTGGCTTGAAATGTCAGCAGCCCAGAGCAGCCTTTAGACCCCAAAGCTTTCTTTTCCGTTTGTGTGAATGAAACTGTGCAGATCAGACTTACTACTTTTCTTAGTATCTCTTTTTGACTTCTTGACCACCTATGATGATGTCTAAGACCCTGACACACCCCTCAAAGTGCTTCCCACCCTGCACTGTATCCATATTTGCTGCATATACTCTTTCTGCCCCACTCTAATCCATTCCCCTTCCTCTCTCACCTTCAAATATGTAAAGCTGAAAATAGAGCACTCTTTCTTCTTCATGTTAGTTAATAATACTCAGACTGTAAAACTAAAACTTACAGAGCTGCATTTCTAATTAATCAAAAAGACATGCTGTAATAATATAGCTACAGAAAGTAGCTGTGCTAGCAATCACCCAGTGCTCTGTTGAAAAGCGACTTGCCAAGCAGACCCATCAGCAGCCAGTTACATCATGGAGCTCTGCATGGACTGGATAAGTACATGGTGGAGTAGGTGGCAGGAAAGAGTGGCCAGGGAGGACCCAGTCCAGCTACTCAAAGACTGGACAATGGGAAGGGAGGAAAATGAGTGCAGGTGGTCCTAGTTGAAGATGAGGGTGGGGGGATTTGAGAAAGGTTTATATCAGGTGTTAGTTGCAGGTGTATTGTGTTGGGACAATTGGTAAGGAGTAATTTGAAATTATTGCAGTCATGCTGGCCTTCTGGACATTTCCGGTTCAGGCCTGCATATTTTCTTGTAAGTCCTCGTGCCTTGTTGGCTGGACAGGTGATGCAAAGCAAAAAGGGCTGAGCAAATCTCTTACAGAAGCTGAGAAAAGGAAACTGAAAACCAGGGTTGGACCATATGTCCAGCACATATGCTAATAAAGGCTGGCCCAGTTTCTCATGAAATGAGCCTGTGCATAGTCCATCTTTGCCTTTTGGGGAAGAGTGAAGAAAATGCATTTTTTTCCAATGACCCATTAGTCTCCAGTGTGTCTCATCAACTTTTGATAACTGCTGATGGTAATTCAGGAGAGACTGTGAGGTTTTGTAACTTATGGTAGCTAGAAATGCACAGAATCAGAGAGTCAAATAATGGTCCAAGCCAGCATTTGTATGAGGTCACTTTCCACCCAATTCTGTTTGAAACTTTTTTAACTACAAGCTGAGATGGGAGACGTTGCTATTGCAGCAATCCTCAAGTGATGCTGAGAAATAAGAACTCTTGGTTTTGAGAAGTCAAGAAGGTTCAGATTTCTAAAAGAGGCTTCTAACTTTCAGTGCCCAACTTTAGGCTTTGTGGGCTTCAATACCCAAGATACTAAATATTCATAGCTATAAGGTGACAGCTGGAGTTGAGTGAGCAGCATTCCTTACCTTCACTACACAACTATCTTCTGTAAATAGGGATGAAGCCACATGGATTTCGTGAGGACTACTTAGTGTGTAGAGAGTGCTTGAAGATGAATAGTGCTTAGGATAAAATTTTTTTAGGATCCAAAAGAAATTGACAAAGTCAGTAGTTTCTTCAATTACAATGATAGAGCCAGCTACACAAACAAGACAGGCAGATACTTCTCTCCTCACTTAGGAAGGAAGTGCAACACTGTCCACACTTGCTCACCAGCAGGATATCAAATTATATATGAAAATATTTCCAAAATCAGTGACTGAACAAACATTGAGCAACTATTATATAATTTTATATTAATGCATCATACCCATTGTTTTCACTTCTCTGGTAAGCTTTTGTTCTTCACTATTTGCAAGTTCTTGAAACATAAACCCACAGTGCTTCAACCTAGCAGACTGCTAGTGAGTCGAAGCTGATGTGCAGATGGACCTGAGCTGCTCTGCACAGGCTCCAAGCTGGGTGATGTGAGCCAGCTTTATCCCAGAAGGCTTTAGTCACAGTAATGCAGTTCTGTGCCTGAGTTAATGTGCCAGTATAGACACGCTTTTGGATTCCAAGCTCCACATTTTCCAGATTGATATTGCTCAGAAACAGAGAAGCTCTCATTTATCAGTGGACAGAAACTGAACCCGCCAAAATGGAGTAACCATTGTTGGAGAGTGATCCGGGCTTGTGACAGAGATGAAGCAGTAGGAGACTGAGCAGAGGAAACTGGTACAATGAGGAAGAACAGCTTGTGTCACGTTACCACCTGTTCCTTTGACATCTGAATTTATGGTCTAAACCATAAACAGCCTAAGGCCTCATTTATTTGAACTCGGGACAGAAACAGCAAATGCCCTACAGAGCTTAGCTTCACATTTCAAGTACTGATCACAAAAAAACCTGAACAAACCTTACAGAATTCAGGGGCTTTTGGTAACAAATAAAATTAGATACTTAGCATACAAACAAAAACTATTGTAGAGAAAGAAGGCATCAAAATAATCCCTTCTAAACTGAAATAAATTGTAAACAAAAAGGAAAAATAAAGCAATTCGGTAAGTATGAGTGTTTGATTAGAATGCTTTGGTCTCTGGAGAAATTCAGCAAAACAAAAGGCCAAATGCAGTTCCCACCAAGGAGATCATCAGAAGGCAGTAAAAGTACTGCGGCAAAACTCAAGTCAGTATGTTCCTGGCAGTGTAGTTTACAGGAAAGTATAGATATATAATCATCACCTTGAATAAAATATTTACTGTGATTGGGAAAAGTACAGGATTTTTTAAAGTTCTGTCACTTGAATCAAAAGCATAAGGCAGGTGGTGGTGACAAAGCCTAGGGAATGTGATAACAAGTATTAATAGCAGTTCAAAGAAAGGAGGGTACAGCTGCTGCAGGAAATGTTGGATCCAGCTCTGCAGCTCAGCTGAACTTGGTCCTCTGCCCTGAAGTGTAAGAAAGAAAAATGAGTGTATATAGCCATGGATTTGCTCTAATCCATGATTTGAGGATGCCAGTAGACACCCAAGATATCTATCCTGTATGAAATAGAGAAGACTTGTTTACTGTATTTGTTTAAGAGTGACAAATATCAATAATACGGCAGAAATGTTTAAACAAGGACACAGCACATTGCAAAGGAAGACAATCCATCTGTTTTAGCAGCTGGTTTGAAGCATTCAGTTAGGTATCTATTGCAGTGAAGAAACTCTCCCACTGTTTCAGGCTAGTTCCTACAGTGCTTATTCAGCCTTACTAGAAGAGTTGTCTAGGGTGGCTTGCAGTACCAGATTTGGACACAGAAAATTATTTTAGAACCATTCTGTACTCTCTTGTAGGTCCAGATTCCATGTTCAATTGCAATTAAATAAGCAAGCTGCATAAACGAGGTCACTATCTCCATACCTTTAAAATGACTGCAGCCTGGGCCCATGATCTCTGATATCTCCTAGTAGAAATCTATCCCCATCTAAATCTGCAAATGGCTAGAACCAACACTGCCTTTAACAGGCAGCTCACTTGAATGCAGAGACCCTCCTTCAATTCCTTTCTACTTCCCTGGGAAAGGAGAGTACTCAGGACCTCTCAGCAGTAAGCTCAAATCCCCGAGACTTCATTTACATAACTGTGTCTGGAGTATTCTGGGTAAATGGAAGACATTCGTACATAACAAAGGTGGCCAGTAGATAATTTCAGAAGCACACAGGACATGAGCATGAAATTCCTGAGCTAGGATAGGAGTCACTGGCAGCTGTTCTCACACTGTACATTAACTGATTTATTGCTCTGAATTTGCATATATGCTTATATAGTGATATACTGTATGAATAGTAAAGATGGTTTCTATAAACCTGTAGATGAGAACAGTAGATATTACCAAAATAAGATATATATATATGGCCACTGAAGGACTTTACTTGATTCTGTGACTGTGCCTTTTAGGTTGATGGTAATGGATCCCCTTGTTGCCATAGTTGTTGTTCAACCTGTCATCATAAGTGATGTTTGTGTTTGTGTTAGTAATAGCAGGAGAGTTTTCTATCGACTCTCTAATAATACATAAAGAACTGCAAACCAATCCATAATGAGCACTTATGCTTCTTTGCTTCCTTTTTTGCTCTAATGCTTCATGTCTGATATTTGCTTGGTAATTTTTTAAAAAGTTTAGAAATTCTCTTCAATTTAACACTTTGACTTCCTGTTGGTGTAGTTTTTCTCTGCAAAGGAACAGACATACGTACACTGAGCCATTCAGGATCTTGTTGAGATCTCTTATATTACAGCAAAGGTACCCCCAGAATACTCAAATGTGTCAAATCTCTTGCCAAATTGTAGTAATTATGTCCTCAGTTGCTTTAGTCCATATGTTATATCTGTGCTCTGTTTATAGAGATGCTGTATGTCTTCCTTCTTTTGTTTTGGTGGTGGACAGTAAAACAAAAGGCTGTGAAGAACAGTTTCTGGTCATGCCTGTTGGCTTCCATGAGTGGTACTGGGTACCCTCCATCTGCAGCCTCCTGTGCTAATTTTTTAACCTTCAAAGTTTCTGACTTTAGGCGTGGAATTTTGAGTATGCTATATATTCCAGGATGTGCCTTGTTTAACTTTCCTCCCCCAAAAAGTGATTAGAATGAAGCACAGTGTTTCACATGTGGTCTTAGAGCAGATGAGTCCATTCAGTTGAGCTAGACAGATCATTTCTGAAACATCCACTACCTTTATTTATGCTTTCTAGATTGAGGAAAAAACGAAGAAATAGAAAAGAAAAAAACAGCAGATTCAGCAGATCTTATCTCACTATTTTCCCCCTTCTGTTTTCATTTGCACTTCTATTTCCATGCAATATTTCATTTTTTTATGCATCTATCACTGTTTGCTTCTGTCAGAAGTTCAAAGGCAGCCTGCTTTCATAAAGGAGAGACAGTATTGACTGATGTATAATATTGTTTCTACCTTTTTTGACCAATCCTCAATGTATATTTCCAGTTTTGAAAAGCATTTCATGAATCACTGGGCAGTTTGAAAAATCTATAGTGTAAGCTCATTACTTTGCTGGTTGCTGAATGTTTTCCATTGGTTGTGTTTGTGATGCAAAAATGCAGCATTTTCTCTCGGGAAAAAGAGGTTAAAATTTCATAGATACATAAATAATAAAACAACACGTGGAGATGATCTCAGTGTGATGTATTTCATTTCCTATATACCTTTGACTGCCCCTCTCTTCATTAATCCACACAAACTTTCATCATATTCCAACCTCCTTAGCACCTTTAGTCTCATTTTTCTGGCTGGTCAGTCAAAAAATGCTTCCTTCTCCCCCCTGAAATGTGGCACTCCCAGCCATCCTCCCAAATGTCACTGGCTAGAGGCCCAGGACAAGCAATATTCTGTTCTACGCTAGTGATCATGGTTTAAGCTCGTACTTCATGAGGCTGCAGAGCTAGAAGTGGGAGCTTTATACTTGCTAGTGAGCTCCTTGCCCCAGCAAGCAAAGAGGGATAAGAGTATAGGAGTTAATTTCAGTGAGGCCAGGATTTTACTCTTGAGGGGACAGATCCAAGGCTTCACAGACCACAGAATATAATGGAGATGACAAAATGATGCAACTTTAACAGGAGCCACTTTTAGATTAATTTTATATTTTTAACAAGTATTTTCTCATGCTTAGCCACCTATAGAATCTTAGTAACATTTCAAGGGCATAAGGATATCAGAGTGGTCCTGATACAATTAACCTCCCCCCTCCAATCAATTTTAAGCTCTTCTATCACCAATATTTTTCTGAAAAACATCTTCATACACGTAGCGTGATGGGAATGTATTTAAGTGCTTTCAGCACTCCTGCAGAGTAACATGCGGAACTCACCTAGAGTTTAACCACTTATATCCCACCAGATCCCTTTTCTTTTCACTCTTTTGTGATAGTAGTAGATAAAAACTTCATTTTTCTTACTCTCTTTAAAACTGGACACAGATCTCTAAAATATTCTCTTTTTTGCACCAAAGGAGCCACGCTGCCATCAATGAGTCACAAAGTAATTAAACATTTAAGACTGACTGGGCTTTCATTCTGAGGAGGTGACAGGGCTGAAGGGTAGCTGTAGCTTACAGTTTGGAGGCATTCCGTGTACTGACTGCATGCACAAACACCCTGCCTCTGGTTATGGTGGAGAGGGGGACAGCAAGGTCCTAGAGCAGGGTTTGCTGGAGTCACACAGGTAGTAGCCAGTGTGCTCAGGGAAGACGTCCTGGCAAACAACATCTGGGTCATCAGCAGAAATACTAGCCATTGCCCTCATCGTAGCTTGCACTGAATATTTTGGCTACCAGTTGCTGACATGCACCGGCATAGATGAAGAGTAAGAGGCTCCTCCACTCGAGTACTCATTCCAGGCCAACGATAATGTGGAAAGTATGTTTATAGTTTTTTATTATATTAAGGTGTAGATTATGCTGTGTTGTCTCTATGTGATCTTCATGAGAAATCAACCATAGTTTGAAAGGGTGTTTTATATCTATACAAAGAAATCTCTGAAAGACAACCTGGGTTAAAATGCATTATAAAAAGATATTTATTTCACCTATCCAGGTAGCTCGGGGAAAGCTGCTGTTTGAGCAGTTTTATTTAGGAATCAGTGAAAGAGCTCTGTCACTCCAACTCCATTATCAGTTTTGAGAAATTTGTCTCTATCTGCATCACTAGTTCTTACATGAATTTCTCACCCTACATGGATTTTTGTCATTTGCATCTTAGATCCTCCTGAAGCTTGCCACAAGCAGATTTTTATTTCATGTGACTCTTTCGTCAGCCTGTAGCTACCAGAAAGGCGAAAGTGAAAGGGTAAATTGGAAGAGGGGACAACCCAGTCCCTTCCATGCAGATGAAAAGCTCTCCTCACTCAGACTTTGTTGAAGAACCTAACCATGGCTCTGCCACTTTTTCTCCTAGGCTAGGGAAAGCATCTGTTTATGTTTTAATCTGTCTTGACCCCTGCCTCTAAGGAGGAATAGAAATACATGGACGGTTCAGTATCCCTTGCATATTGAAAATAAATTGGTTGAAGCAGGTCAGATGGGCTTGAAGATGGTCTCTGTATTGTTTCCAAGTTGCTTAAATGCTTATGAGTTCAGCCTATGCTCTTGTCCTCTTTGCAAGCCTAACTATTGGGTGTATAGATGCATATCTGCAAGTATGTAGGTTCCAATAGCGTTTAAAAACAAAACTCCAGATAGCTAAAACTATTAATTCATAGGACTTTAAAATGAAATTAAATAGCTGGGCTGTTTTCCAGATGGTTTCTGAAGTTCCCATGCTTACACATAAAAACCTCCGTAGGATTTACATTACACTACCGTATTTGTTTCTGTGAGCATTTGACTGCCAAGAATACTGTCTATGACCATCATGGCAATCTAATTAAATATTTGACGAGCAGAAAGCTGGACATTATTCAAGTCAAGCTCAGCATTAAATTAGAAAATTTAGTTTGTCTCCTTTATCAGTAGATTTTTAAATCAGCCTATTCTACCAAAACCCATAAGTTTAATGGATTTGGTCAGATGTACTGTGTAACAGATGTCTAACATAGAGCCATGAGCCTAAATCATAAAAATGATGCTTCAGTTTGGCATGGCAAAATATATTAGAAAGGCTTAGAAAGGTCAGTCACCAGCAACCTGCTTGCTGATAGTTGAGAAACAGCACTGTAAAATGCATGAGCTGCCTTTTGTAGTGTCTTGCAGGAAGCCGTGGAGAGCCACAGATAATTCGCTTTCAATGATTCATCAAGTTGGCCCTTTGTTTCACTAATTTGAGTGTCAAGTGCAACCACATAATAAAGAATTACCAAGACCTGATAAGATTCTTCTTATATTGCTTCGTTTGTCTTAACAACTGGTCCTATTGAAACCAAACCCACAAACTGAATAAATAGCAAGCATGCTTGCAATATGGCATTCTTCTTCGAAATGATAAAGCATGTTTACTGTGCTGTCCGCTGATGTACCATGCATTCTTGTTTCTTTTTACTTTCTTAAAAGGCACTAAATGCTGCATGCTGTGCCAATGCTAGAGATGGCATTTGTTTCACTCTTAGTCCTCCTATGAATTAGTAAAGATAAAAAATGGATTTCAATGACAATTCCAGCCTTGAGAAAGCTGCTATTGTGACCATGGTTGAGTTAGCCTGCTGATCGTTTTCTCCTTAATGTAATCTTTAATGTTACAGAGCTATAGGTTAGATGTGAAGTCATATATTAGAACTATTATTTCCATGAGTAATTTCAAGAGAAATATCTTCGTGATTAGGAGATAGATTTTTTTTTAAGCGCTATGCTGTCAGTTTAATAACTTTGTAAGAAATCAACCTTAAAATGGCTTGTTTGAAGGGGCACATTTATAAACGTGGAATTCCTAGAGCAAGAAATCTATGTAATTTGAGCTCTGTTAATAAAATTTTCACAACTGAACTGTACACCATTAACACAAAAAAAAGAAATAATAATAATAATAAAAACTTTAGAAGGCTGCTTATGAAAGGAGAGTGGGAAAACGTTCATCTTCAGAAACCATAAAGATGGCATGGGGAGCAAGTCTGTGAGATTTACTTTAAAAAAATGAAGAAAGCTTCTGTCAAAAGGTTTTGAAACTGGTTTTTAGGGCTTGGGCAAGAGAGGGTGTTGTTGGCGTCGCACAAGGAGTTGAGGGCGTCGATTTTTTTTTACTAACGTGAATTTAAAAGTATTGCCTGAACGCTGCCAGCGTCAGGAAACCCAGCTAGCGGTGGGAGAATGACGAATTTTCCGCTAAGGAAAAACACAAATAATGTAATGTGAGGGTCGCGCCCCGGTGCTACAAGCAGGACAGAAGCCTGGGCCGAGGGAAGGAGCCCCTGCCCGCTCGCCCGGTGCCCGCCGCGGGCCGGAGAGGCGCCGCCCGCCCGGTGCCTGCCGGGGGCGCGGTACCCGCCGCGGCGATCCCCGCCGCTCGCCGCCCCCCCGCGCCGCCGGAGCAGCGCGACCGAGGGGGAGGCAGAAGTTAACTTCCACCTGCCCTGAAGCCGCCGCTGCGCCGGCAGGAGGAGGCGGAGGCGGAGGCGGAGGCAGGCGGGGCAGCCGAGGACCCGGCTCTGGCAGGCTCCGAGGGTCCGGCCGGGTGTAATTCCCCCCTAATCCCCGCCACGGCGGCGCTTCCCTGGCCGAGCCATGTCTGCGGCTTCCCCGCCATGCCGAGCCTAGCGGGGAGCGGGAGGACTGGCGGCCGGGAGGCGCACAAAATGAAGACCCTGATGGTAAGTGCATTGTTGGCACTGCTCATCCCGGCTCCGGCGGCGGGGAGGAGAGGAGCGACGCGGAGCGGAGCGGAGCGGGGCTGCCCCGGGCACCCTGCACACGCTCCAGCCTTCCCCGGGCTGCATCCCCGCGGCTCTTCGGGATCGCGGGGAGGCGAACAAAACCCCGGCGGTGACAGCGAAGAACTTTCCGCCTGCTTTCTTTTATTCGTGTTGCTCGTGGTTTGGGGTTTTTGTGTGTGTGTGCGTTTTAAGGAGCGTATAGAAAGCCGATCTGCTTAAAGGACGAGGCTGGAGGTAGCTGCGCGGGGGGGGGGGGAAGCGCTACAATCCCCAACACTCGTTAAAATGCACGAATGAGATGCCCAAAGGGGGTCGGCTGCATGGGAACGAGAGGCGCGGGGGAACCGGGCACGCAGTGGGGTGAAGAGGCAAGGGAGCGGGGCTGGGAGGGAGGCAGGGGAGCGGGCCGGCGAGGGGCCAGGAGGAGGAAGGAGGGGTTTCCCCAATTCTCTCCTCGCACTTTTACCGGGTCTCTGGCGACGCGAAACTTGCGGGCGCCGCGAGTGCGCCGGCGGGGAGCGGTGCGCCCCGCTGGGCCCCGCGGCGGGGGGAGCCCGCTGCCCCGCAGCGCTGAGCCGCCTCTCTCTGCCCCCCGCAGCGCCACGGGCTGGCCGTCTGCTTGGCGCTCACCACCATGTGCACCAGCTTGTTGCTCATGTACGGCGGCATCGGCGGCGGGGGCCACCCGGAGCCGCGGCGGCGGCAGCAGCAGGTAGCGGCGGTGCCCAGCCGCCCGCCGGGACGCGGCCAGCACCGCCCGACCCTTCCCGTCGGGGCCGGCCTCCTGGAGGGCTACATCAGCGTCCTGGAGCACAAGGTGAGCCTCCGGCCGCGGGGCCGCCCCTGTCACCCGGCTCTCGGGGCAGCCGGGGACCCCGCGCTGCCCCGTCCTCACAGGGGGGCATCAGACCCCGCACCTGCAAAGCGCTCCGTCCTGCCCTCCGTGCGGCGGCGGGTCCAGGCCCCGCGGGGTGGGGTGCCCTGGTGCCTCGATGTGCGGGCTGGCTTCACTGCCGTAGTGCCTGGCCCTGGGTGCACGGATTAAGGGGAGCCGGTGTCCAGCCTGCAGTTAGGCCTTTGTGGAGTGCTGGATTTCTCTCCCCTTGCCCAGTAGAAGATGGAGGTTGAAGTGTTTTGTTTCTGATGTTGGATGCTAGAGGTACACTACAAATGTTTATGACGATATTAGGAAGGGTTAAAGAAGGAAGTTTAGTTACTGGAAGGGAAAGTCAATAGGTAGGTGTTTATTCTTAGCTCATTTCGTCTTGGGAAACCGAAGAGAAGTGTATCTCCTGCACAAACGACCTTTTCATCCTCCTCCTGGGAAGCAGAAGTTGTCAACCGTAGTCTCCGTTCTAGAAATTGGGGGCACCTCTTTAATGGTGAACAAAATGATGTCCCTCCCCTTGACACAGGAATTACCAGGCTGGGTTGTCAGACTGTAATACCCGTTTACCAGAGATAGGCAGACTAAGCTTTGATATCTCACAGGACAGACGTAATGACATAAAGTGAGCAAGGTGGCACATCCATGCTGAAGAGATACTTGAGCTTCAGTAATTTTCTCAGAAGGCAGATTCCTCTATTTCTTGTGCAGTGTTCAGTTTGTTGCATTTACCTGGAAACTCCCCAAACCCTGGCTAATGTTTAGTACACACACTTCTTGCAGTAAAAATTTACTTTAAAAAATAAGGAAGGGAAGTGAGGATTCTTAACTTTCTCGTGTTTTCACATCCAGACTGACATCCTTCTGAAAGATACGTTGTCAAACAAGTTACTGAGCTCAGTTTAGAGGTACTGTGTGAAGATTAGTGACTTTGATATACAGAGATTTTTATTGTTCCTTCTGGCTTCACGTTCTGTGCAGGAGTTATCTGTAGGGCTCTTAACACAGAAAAGTAGCTCATGATGGTCGCTTGTAGGCTTTATTTGCTTTCTTACATGGTTCTCCTGGAAATTCTCAAATGTAATGCCTGTATAGAAAAAGCAAGTTTGGCCCTAGTGGGTGAGCTGTTCTCTTGTAATTCTTTTTTTCTTCTTGAACATGACTGTAGTGTTGAAGTGTAGATATGTATGCACATGATTTTTGTAAGCAGTAATAATTGAAAAGGTATCTACGGGTTTTTCAGGTGTATATGTGAGTAGCCTTCTGACACTGGTAACCCCTTACATTGATTTCTCCTGACTCGCAAACTCCCCTCATTAATGGAATGTACTTAAAAATCACTATTCTGTGTTTTCCAGGGTAATTTTAATGTTTCCCTGTGTTTTGGAGAAAGCTGGTCCTCTGGCTTTTTAATATTTTGTAATACGGCCCAAACCCCACAGATACTCTGTTTCTGAATTTCATTTCATATAGCTCATGCCTCACAGTAATAATCTGCTGAAGCTTTAATAACTTTTCCACGTAACTTTTGGGGTCAAAAAGAGGATTGCATAGTCCCTGCTGTGTTCCCAGCTTGCTTTGTCTTGTCTTAATGCACATGAGATCATGCAGAGAGCTGTGCCACTGTGCTATACAGAGCAGTGAGGACACTGTATTACCACAAGGAGATGATGGGGGAGAGAAGGGCTCAGATTTGACTCTTAATAGTGTATTTATTTTAGTATTTTAACAGACCCGTATATTTAATGTGGATTTACAATCTCAGAATACATAGGTTTCCTGCAGAATGAAAAATAGAGAATGCAAAAGATCACTGGCATTAATGGTTTGGAAAAAGAAGGATGCAGGATCAGTGATGATGAGAATAGGGAGAGAGATTGCAAGAACTGAGAAATGGTGAAAAATTTTCAGAGAATGTTGGTTTTGGGTGGGACGCTGGAGACTGCACAGAACACAGCTTGAATAGCAAGCAGCATAAAAGTCCAGCCCTAAGTGAGAGAAAATGAAGGAATCAGGGAGGTTTAAGGAATATTAGGAGAGCTGCAAGAAGAGAGCAAGGTAAAATTCTGTAGCTGAGAGAAGGACATAATATTTGAAGAGACAGGGAGGTCTGGAAGGAGATGAAAAATACCTGTTGTATGAGGACAACAGGCTTGGAAAGGTAAGGGGGGAATGACTTCAGGAATGGTACATGTTATTTTGATGGCACAGAGGTGACAATGTGAAATGACAGTACAGCTTCCTTAATTTCCCATGTAGAATCTTGGGGTTATCTGTCAAGTTGAATGACCTGAAGCTGGATGACCATTAAACAAAATTCATCACGTATGTGTTCGTGCATGAATAGACCGTTAGCAGTAGACTAAACTTCTAAATCATTCAGATCTAGGAGCTGAAACATGTCCTTAACTTTAGAAAGACTTTGTTTCTGGATCCCATAGTTTGCTTTAATAGGAAGGCCTAGTTTCATGTTTATGGTGCTGTACCCATTTTGATGCATTTAATGAGAGTAAGTATGAACATATATGTAAAAGCTGTATGATAAGTACTAAAGTTATTATTAATCCATAATTACAATATGAGTATTGACACATACAGAAGCTCTGGTATATGGTAGTATAGACTTTTCTCTTCAGGGATAAGATTTAACGATTGTCCACATTGTGAAGTATCATGTATTACAAATGTCTATCACTACTAGCAATACAGCTCATTTGGTAGTGCCAGGTGATCATGTATGGAGACTATTTGCCAGAAAATCAAGGTTCTTAGTAAAGTACCAGTGATTTTAAAATGTAGCTTGCAATATTGTAATTGCCAATTATTTTCCTCCTTTTATTTTATATTCCCTAAGAATTATAGTTCCTCATCCATCCTGTCAAGATAAGCAGGCAGTCTCTGAGAATACAGCTAAAATACGTGATATTCTTTTTAGTGGGTTGAACAGCCTTTTTGCAGGAGTCTCTTGTCAGTTGGTCAGATTTGTTACATTTTGTTTCTTCGTGCTTTTTTTCCCTGAATCAAGCAGCACAGATCAGGACCCACCTTCTTAGCTTTAGCAGCCTTTTGTAGTTTAGCAGTGCAAACTTTGGTTTTGTTGCGCTGAACTCTTAAAACAAGAATATTCAGAAGTGCACTGGATTGAGAGATTGGTTCTTGGCATTTAGCCTTTGCATGTCCCAGTCCAACAACAGCTGACAGTCACTGATGATGGATGTTTGAAATGAATAAATGTTATCTTTTTTGTTCCTAATAGCCAGATGTTTATATCCTAAACCCTGTCAGATTTGGAACAGAAAATGTGGTTTGCTGGTAGTTGATACTGAGAGGTCAAGGACCGAAACGAAGTGGAGAAGTGGCAGCTACCCTTCTACTTTGAGGAGCTGTTGCTTCCTACAGAGGCACATTGGCAGAGTGTAGCATTGCTTAGCTATTGCATCTGTTCTGCAATTAGAAAGGACAAGAGTCCCAGACTGTCAAACTAACATCTTTCATGAATTCTTTGAGTGTAATCCTGAAATTAAAGAGGCTTTGTCACTGGCGTCGAGGGAAGCAGAATTATGCTTTTCCGTGGGGAGGCATGGGGATAAGAATTTCTGTTGATTTATCATAGTGCTAGCAAGAAATTACAATGCTAATATTTTTAAAGCAATTACTGCATACAAATAAGAGACTGTTAATGAAAGTAGGAAACCTAGCACTATTCTGGAACTTGCAAGAAATAAATATTTAACCATTATATTACTATTCTGAAATTAATGTAAGAACATGTCTCTGGATAGTTAAAAAGCTTTTTACCCAGTATTGACTCAACAGTTGGAACTGCAAATAAAATATGAATTTGTCACGTATGTAATTGAATGATATTTCAAGCCATCAAGGATTCTGTTTCTTAGAAAATAAAATAAAAAAAACAAAACAAAACAAAATCAATCTTGCAGACAAAATGTATGATTTGTTAGAACCATGTTTAAATACCTTAAGAGAGCATTGAGATCAACATGATAATTTAAGTGGTGACAATGATTTCTTAATTTATGATAATGTAAATTATCATATGCAAAAGAAATCTTTGTGATTCCTTTAAATTAATGCAGATCAGAGAATAGTGTAGTTAATGAAGTGTTTGAGGAAGAGTCATTCTGCAAATAGTGCTATAGCTCCTTAATCTCTGAGACACAACAGGTTGTTTTGGGATGAAACTATTTTTTCTAGGGTAGTAAACTTTGTGCACTTAAAACAGGGAGGACTTTTACCATGTTTTATCTTCTTTTTAATGAGTATTAGACAGAAGGAGTTAGATTTTTACCTAAATAGTTAAATCATGCATGTTTTTGGGCTGAATAGTTTGTGGGAGGTCACTAAACCAACCTTCATAACTTACATGGAGATGGGAAGGAATTAAATTATTTTGACGTTTTTAGTGTCTTTCAAATGAATTTATCACGGAATCATAAGGTATCTTACAACAAAACAGCTTGCCTTGCCTGAGGTGGGATTGAGTCCATTGAGTTGAAGTAAACCATGTACCATGATTTCATTACACATTCCTATTTGCCTCCGAAATTCTTACCTGCAGAGGAAGGAGCACAGACTTTATTATGCAATTAAGTATTTGGTGGAGCTTTTGTTATGTGAGAGATCCACAAGGGGGAGACTTTATTCTAGAATAACCTTGTTGGGGGACACTTCCGTCTGTCAGAGATCTAGGCAAGCTGTGAGTCCAAAAAGCCCCATGTTCAGTGTTTCGTTGGTTTCTTGGCTTTTTTTCTATTTTGAGGTACTGTAGTTACCTTTTACGCTGATAAGCTGTAGGTTCATTAAAACCCTCATACAGTTGACAGAGTAAAAAAAAAAAAAATTAGGAGCATGACAGTCGGAGAATGTAACTGAATATCCACATGCACAGAGAAAAGGCAATCGTTTTACCAGATTTACCCAACATTTGAATTATGACTGTCTTGTGCTTTGCATTTTCTTGCTTTTGAGCTATTGCAGTAGTGGTCTTTTCACCCTAACAAGTCATAATACTGGTTTCATTCATTTTGATGACCCTTGTCTAAAATTTTTAGCAGCTTCTGTGAGCTAGATGGTAATACCTAGCGTGCAATACATGGCACACAACAATGATAGAAAGTGATGGTACATTTTCCTGTTTTCCAGGTTGCTTGGTACCTCTGCAAATAACCAGTAGTCCTAGCCTGGAACTGTTCCTACTTAGAATATCTGGAAATATTTTAAAATGTTTACATATAGGTATCAGTTAGCTGTGCAGTTTATGCATTTATGAAAAAGGCCATAGTCTGTAGTTGGACAATTTTTTAATAGAATTCTGACTGCAGTGTCTGCTTGAGAGAGAACACAAATGTTAGCTATCAGGATAATAAAAGCAAGTAATATTTTACAGTTATTACTATTGCCTAATTCTTTCTAAGTGCTGTTAAATATGAAATCTAACTAGTAGAGGTAGTGACTCCACGCAGAGGTCAGGTCCTGTTGCTTAGAAGAATAGTCTAAAAAGTACAGGTACTATAAAATATTCAGATGTCCCTGAAAATTGAAAGCTGTTTGATGTGCATCTAATACATGGTGATATTACATTCATTTGTGTAACGTGATGCATAAAGACCTACCCAACCACAAAACAGTTTTGTTCTGATCATTTCCTGGTTATTGAGAAGATAAAGGAGAGTAAGTAATTGTTGTTATACTGAAAACAGAGAAAGTATTGGAGTTTGTACCAGGTGAAGATCTTGCCCCATGTAATTTGTGACGTTTTGTGACATAGCTTTATTCTTTCATAGAAACTGAAGCAAAAAGATTATTTCAGAAACTATCACAAAATCTTGAATGATTTCAGTACAAACATGAATAATAGGTAGATGGTCAGGTCAAGACTGTTAATGCAGAATTGTGTTTTAATTTTCTCACATTTTAAAAAAGCCACATCTCACAGCAATATCTGACACCATGAAATTGGTCATAATATGTTATCTTGTTTTTAGAACTGACTAAGACAAAGTTGTTGGGTTTTTTTCCTTCGTAGAAGAAAAATTGCAGAAGCATGAAGATGTTTTATTTATTTTGCACTTCAGTATTTTGATTGATTCTGAATTATAGCCTTTATCCTGAATCGTGAAAAGTGAAGAATGACTATATATCCTCTTTCCTGTTTTATGAATATCCTATGCATCATATTTTAATAAGTGGGTGCTGTTTCCCTTGTCTGCTTCCCTATCTTTTTTTGCGAACATGCAAAATTCTTCATTCGATGGATATGCAAAATAATTCCAGGCAGGGAATTGGTGACACTTTGTCTGCTAGTGAGATTTGCCTATCTCTCATGCAAAACCCCTTAATTATTTTTTTCTTTTCATTTTCGTCATTAGTTTCAATGACCACATTTATATTTCTAGTGTGTGCTGAAGTATATTATATTTGATAACCATTTGAAGTTACCATATTGTGCACTTTTTGCACACGGTCTTTTGCTGTGAGCATTTTAGGCTATTTTCATCTTCCTGTGAAGACAAAGTGTTCTTTTGAAGGGTTTTAATCCTTAGTGGAAGCAAGTCTGAACTAAATGAGATTTTCAATGACAGGAAATGTAATTTTTTTTCACAGCTGATGGATATCTCTCAATAGAGTTCCTTAAGTTCTCCCTTTCTGCTTGTCCTGGGGCATAAGTGGATATTGAATGTCATCCTAACTATGTGATATCCTCAGAACAATAGACTGCAGGTAGTTTCCTTTTCCCAGTGACCTTTCTTATTAGTTTAACCTGTATTGCGCAGTAATGCTCCGTATGCACATCCTTGATGCTGAGGTGGCATTGATACGAAGAACTCAGTGTATTAATTGAACTTCTAATTAGGGCAATTATGATCAAATCAGCAGACGTTTGGTGCTGATATAAGCAGATGTGACAGCACAAAAGCTACTCTGAAGGTGAGATGAAGCATCATGATGTTTCACCTCACTGTTTCACCTCATCCCTAAGCAATCTCCATTAGTCATCACTCTTTTGCACTAACAGTTAAAGCTTCAAGTGTTAAGACCAGGTTAATTACTGAAGTTTGCTATCATCAGCTGGAAAAGCAAATGTTTTCAGTTCAGGAACTGCTATTAATCATTCTCCATTGTAATTCTGAAAATACCTAAATACAGTTAAGAATAAGAGTCACATGGAAAACTAGAGCACAAGTCAAAGCTGAAACCTTCTGCCTTCAGAGAGGCTCTTTACAACGGAAGTGCAAAATACAAGCAGAGAAGTGGAGCTCTGAGGTGCCCCTTGATGGTGTTACATGAAAGACAGAGTTGGGCACTGAGAAACATGTAGACGTTCCAATAGAGAATATACCACATTTGAACTGAGGTTAGGCAAATCTGGTAATACTGTTACTGCCTAGACTGTATTCAGTGAGACATACAATGTCAGAGAAGCACGATGTGTATATTAACTGCAATAATTAATACTAGATTCTCGCTGGAACCTTGTAAGAAAACTTCAGAATAAGATTGGGTTATTTTAAAATATGAAGGGGGCAAACTGACATATTTAATAGATTAGCTGCTAGAGTATTTTTTCATAGTGAGAGTGAACTAGCGCAAAATGTTAATTGTCCAAGCAAAGGGAACAGTAATGAGTTTATATGGCATACAGGCAGCATAGATCAGGTTTTTTTAATTCAGATTTAATAATCTGGACTGTTGTAAGTAACATAGAACAAGAATATATAAATGTGTACTTAGTCATCGAATACAACACATTAAAAATTCATTGCAGCTGTAGAAAAATTTCCATTACAGAATGGATGGCTTAGTAAGAAATAACCTGAAAAAGAGGAGGAGAATGTTTCTAAGTAAACAGTCAATACATTTGGAATATGTATTTTTCTTTAGCAAATATTATGTTTTGATTTTAGTATGTTATTAGCATCCTTAGGTATTGGCATGATGTTAATATTGCAGAAACAAAATATTCTGTAAATTTTGTGCTCTTGGACAGTATTAAATTAGAATATATCTTGCCCTTAGCTATAGCAGGTCATAAAAGTAGATGTAATAACACTCAGCAGAGCGTCAGTCTAGAGTTATCTCTAAGGAAAAGAAAAATTCAACAGTGCAAGTTTGTGCAAATGTACATCTGTATCAAGCTTTGTGCACAGGTAAGTTAAAGGAATATTGTTAAGCTTAAGAAATAGCTCGCTGAGAAATAGGCTTCTAGACACTGCATTCATCTCCAAGTACTTGCTACTTACCAGTATGTCTGCGTGAGGTTAAAACCTTCTCTTCCAGTTTGAGACACCAGGCCGTGCTTTGTAGATAGTGACGTGAGTTATTCAGGCTCATTACCTTCTCAACGTTCTTGCCTGCATTGCATTCTCTGTGGATAAAGATTTTTATTCTGTTTCGGTGAAATTCACCCTTGTGACTTGTACAAAACATAAGCATCTGAGGAAGCACCTAACAGAGGCAACTAACAGGAAGGTGGCACGTGGTTACGGGCTAATAAAGTGCGATGCAGAGATCCCAAAGCTAGTGGAGGCTGGGTCAGTTAAGTCTACCTAGTGTAGTTCAAGACAGGCTCGTTAGCTTGAATTTGAAAGCAGAATAATCACACTGTATCTAACAAATAAAACCTGACCTTTGGCAGGTACGTTTCTTCTGGAGCTGGGCTGGCTCTGCACTGTGCTTTCTGTGGCATTCAGGGTCAGGGTAGGCTGGGGCTACAGGGGGTGGCTAGGGAACGGTGGTACAGACGTGCCCCAGACACTTCTGGACAATTCTCAAGTGCAGTGCCAGGGACTGAAACTGCATTTGAAATAGAAATACTAGCTGTTCTTTAACTTTAGCCATCCAAACTATACACACCTTGTATTTGCAGAGATTGAACATCTGGCCACAGCAAAGATATGTCTAGAAAACATTATGATTTGCAAGACTTGCCCATAGTCCTTATGAGAAAGCTTTTGACCAAATGCATGGAAGCAGTACTCTCCCAACCTTATCCTCAGTCTTTATGCAGAGCTCAGAGGCCCACAGGGAGTATGTGCTGTTGTACAACCTGTGCTGTCCCTCCCCTGCTCTACTCTAGCTTTGAGTGTGGCATCTTTGGGTCAGTCCTTCAGACACTTGGCTAAATTTCGTCCTTGGAGATTACAATAATGGCAAATGTGCTCCTAAATTTTGTTGCTGTCCATTTTATTCCTAATGCTATTGTAAAAGGGTTAGTTTTGCCCATCTCAGTATATTGGTTGACTCTAAAATAGGAACATAAAACCTCAAAATACAGCCAGTGGTCTGACTGCAGCTGCCAGAGTGATGCAGAGTTCATACTGCCTGTCCTTCCTCAGCTTATCTGCCTGTGCCTGCAGAATTGTAGGTGAACTCCTCTTTTTTTAAAAACAAAACATAACAAAACACTATGTGTTTTATTTACATAATTTCTTTCTTAAAACTTATATTCCATAAAATGCTCATTATTGGTATTTTTGATGACTATCCAAAATACATTTTAGAAATTAAAAACTTATGACAAAGTCACCGCTATTGCCATTTGTTCATCCACTTACGCATTCTCTTTGTAACACTGCTCTGAATTTCTTTCTGTTTTTAATGGTGATTCATGAGCCTTACATAGACTGAGACAGTTTGTTGTAACGTTGCTCACATTATCCACAAGAACTACCTCGGCCGTGAACGGGACTATACATAATAGCCAGCACTTCAGTAAGGGTTTCCCCCTCTTGCCAAGTGCCAGCTGACATGATGTCTAAGCATATGTCTATATGGGATTTTGCCAGCAGACAAGAGCATGCTCTGCCCTCCCTTGGAGCTGGTTGGAGACACACCGGCTCTGCTCTGGCAGCTGAGTAGCTGCAGTTAGCATGTCGCTAAGCCAGAACTAATAAGCTTGACTGAGAGGCAGGGTTTATTATCTTGGGCTCAGCAGCATGTTTAGTGTGGTTATGTAGCTTACACCCCAGAGCTTCTCTGCCTCCTACAATCTCGATGCACAGGCAGAGCTTGCTTGTGGTTGGTTGTACGGAGCATGGTCAGTACTTGCCTGCATCTCCCTGCAAAAATCTGCTAGTCCGTATCCTAACGGTTTTCTAACCCTGCTCCAGAGGAGCGTTTTCAGTCCTCTGCCACACCGAGAATTTCCTACCTAATACAGTTGGAGAATATAAGTACAACCTACAGATTTATTGTACAATTGCACACTTCTCAGTGTTCAGTCAGAAGTCTTCCATACCTCACAGTACTCTTGTTACTTAAATTTTGGTCATTAGATTGCCACATGCTTAGTACACTTAACAAAAAAGTCTATTTTTCAGCATTTCTCTTTTGTACAGCAGCCTAATATGATAGATGATGTTGTGGATCAGGTTTTCAAAGTTTGAAATGAGACCCTAAATTAAGTTCACAGAGCATGCTTTGGTCTTCTAAGTCATCATTTATGACAAAATTTGCTGTTTTCACTGGACACATACTTATCAAAGAAAAGGTTTTAATTGCTTTGCTTTAGAAAATCATGTTTGCAAATAAAGCTAAGAGGTTTTTTGCTTGTAACGTGGCTATTTCTACATGCATAGGTTATTTCATTTGTAATGTTTGTGTTTTCATTTGTGTTTTCTGGTATTTTTACCAGGTATATTTCTTTGGAAATGTTGATGACTGTATCTTCATTTCGGTCAATGAAGAATTTTTGCTGACAGGATATTTAGTAGTATCTTCACTAACGTACGACTGCTGAGCCTTAATGTTACTCTTTCCATATGTAATTATCATATTAATAGATTTAATTTTGATTTATCTTTTCATTTTTATGAATAGCCAAAAGCTCTGGTTTTATACAAGTAGAATCAAAACTAGAGCTAAATTCTTCACTTTCACTGTATCTGCTTTATGTCTTGGTAGCAGCGCAAAGAAGCAATGAACCTAGTTACAGATATGCTAAATATTCTTTCTCAGGAGTAGTGCTGGTGTATGCCTGATGGTTTAAGGGCATAAATGAGGTACTTTGTGCAGCTGGTAGATGTGGAGGAGGGATATCAGGGCCAGGAGGGTATCTCTGGTATTAATGTGTCTGATTTCTTCCAGCACAGTGATCCCTTTTGATCTGCAGCAATTTGTGCAATACAGAACAGCTTTCAGGGTATCTTTAATTATGCCTGTGGACATTTTGGCCTGGAAAGTGAAATGAGGCTTTAGAATCACCTTTCACTCCCAGCTGTGCTGATTTGAAACTTCGCACAGCTTGTTACCCACCTGTAAGTGTCGGGATCATGTTTCTGCTCTCATGACAGACACTGGATGTGCAGCACCCTGGGCTGCAGTAAAGGTGCAGCCGGCTCTCAGCCTTTCTGTCAGAGCTCTCACTGCTGTCAAGGTGGAATAGCAGCATATCCTATACATACACATGCACATAACCCGTAATAGCACATAGCTTCAGATCAAATCTAGACTGGAGACAATTCACAGGACCTTAAAACCTGTCTTCGAGGTTTCATATTGACGTGGAATACAGTGAAACAGCTGCGTTAGGAGCACCTTAGAAATGGAGTTTATGCTAAAAGCAGACAGAGCCATTATGCTTGTATCAGTGCTCTCAGACACATATAGAATGAGTTGATTGATGATAAGATGCATCACCTTTATTAAAGTTTCTAAGAAATGATTTTTTATAATTATGCCACTTCCTAGGGATATTTTTCAGTGTGTTACGAAGATGACATCCTATTTGTAGTGCATAACGTGAAAAAAATCGTTTTAACATGACAATTAGTGTCCTAACATTTGAACTTTCAGGTGTGATGGTTGATTTTCACGGTCTATAGCAAATAATAAAAGAAGATTAATTCCACTTGAAGGTGCAAGAGGTGATCTCAGCCATGTCATGCTAAGTCCAAGGAACAACTGTTATTTGTGTTCTCAAGCCTTTTTAAAATTGAGTGTATTGCTCACAGGAAGTGCATGAAAACCTTGTGACTGAGATCAGAGGTAAAACCAGCTATAACAGAGCACTGCGTAAGCCAGTTTAGCTGAAATTGTAGTCCCGTCACCTCTTGATTGTGGATGATGAGGTTGCATCTGCTTGTCTTTTTTTTATTGGAATTGCTTTTTTGTATACCAGTCTGTGCAAAGCACCGAGGCTTTGAAATTCAAAATAAAAGTAATCTTAAAAAAAATAGTAAGTTTTCTAGTTCCTTTTTGTTCCCTTTGGGAAACAAATAGATCTGTCAATTTTTTTTTTTTTTTCTTTCGTATCCCGTACTTTACATCAGTAAAACTACTGAAAATTACCTTACACTGTGTTTATTAAAGTTGTGCTCCTATGCAGTAATACACATAAGACATCTTATACTGCCTTAAGGATTAAGTTAAGCTCCTTTGTCAAGCCTGTTGGTATGGCAGGACTGTTAATCTTTAACTGTCAGAGTCTGGTTAGATCCTTCTTTAGACTGAGGCCGTGTCTAAGTGCAAAGAAATTAAAACAAATCAACTCTCCTAGTATTTATGCCTTCATATTTTTGCACAGAGCAATCAATAAAAATAGAAGCTGTGCTAGACGTACATATTTCTATAAGAAGATTGCATTTCAAGCTCTTATTTAGCAGCATCGTAATTTGCTTTATGTTTATGCTTGTGAAATACGAAGACAAAGTTGACAGAAAGTGTTTAAAATACTAAATTAATGAAAATAAGATGTGCAGTGTGTGACAGCTCATTGAAAGGAGGACAGGGGAAATTTTGTGAACCTACAATTCTTAATTAAAATTCCATAGAGTTGTCTACAGTATGTTCATGTTTTATTACATCGGTAATTACTCTTACGTTTTCCTTTCGAATTACAACATTAAGTCACAAAAGAAGAAATGTGCTATAGTTGCAGCATATAGACAAGGCAAGACTTGAAACAAAACTGTGTGAAAAGAATGGTGAAGCTGGGAGGCAAAGTTAAATTCACTGTGAAAGAGTAAAGCTAATATTTTAGCCCCAACAGGGTATAAAACTGGTAGTAAGAAGCCACAGTATTGTGCTATAGGTAGCAAAGATTTACATTTCACTGTGGATGTCTGTACCATTTAATTAATGTTGTCCTAGCTAAAACTTCTGAAGAGGAATTTTTAATAATTATCTCATAATAGTCAGCTAGTGCAATTTGTGCAAATATTCATTCCAAGTGATAACGTAATAATCCAATGAAGTGATGCAGGTTGTATGTTGAAGCAATAGGTAAAATATACTAGAAAGAAGCTTTTGAGTGTGGTAGATGCCTAAATTGTACTTTTCTAATCAGGCTATATTTTTTTAAATAATAGGAAAAGAAGCCCTCAACAACTAACAATTTTCTTTCACGTTCTCCTTCAAATATAGTTTCAAGTGGCTGTTCTTATATTTTACACACACATAACCTTCCCATTTTCTGAAACAAGAGGTTCTTACCCTAAAGTCATTAAATAATAATACTTTGTACTTACAGATCACCTTGCTTCTGAGGGTCTCCCAAGTGCCGTAGAAGCATTAAGTGGAGGCTCCTGCCTTAAAGTACAGGAGTATTAATTCCTTATAACATAGGGGAATAGTGAAACAAAAAAGTTCAAACCATTGTTTTGACCTTGAGTGTCCAGTGAGGGATTTCAGGTAGGAGTTTGAAAAGTGCTGAAGTGTTAAAAACCAAGGGGACTCAACCTCGGGATAGGTGCAGCAGCAAGCACTTGAGATACCTGACTTTCATGCATGGCTTGGAAGTGAAATTTCAGACCTTGTTCTATATAACACTGAAGTTATATACAGTGGATTGGGAGAGTTACGCACCTGAAATGGATTGGAGATACCTATTCTGTGTAGAGCTGCCCAACAGAAAAATACTTAAGTGCGCTTTCAGTCCAGCCCTCCTGCTTGGACAGGATCATGGCGGAGGATGGTATAGCCCAGATAAAAGATAACAAAAGAGAAAGCAATTTGTGGTCCTGAGTTGGGGATCTTACGTGGAAATGGTGTGTAAAGCATTTGAGTTCCTGCTCCAGAAGCTGTTAAAGCACATATTTTGAGAAGCACATAAACTGGAGATTATAGCATTACCTTGTAACTTTCCCAGAGGCTTCTAATCTGTTTTACTGAACTGTGTAACTCCCCCAAGTTTGTCATATGTGGCAATGTTAGATGTCCTGCGAGGCTGCCGGATTTAGCCCCTGTCAGATCACAGTCAGACACACAGAAAGAGCAGTCCTTGAGCACAGATTTAGATGGTGGCTGAACAAGGCTTTTGAAGACCACACTTCTGGTTTTGGCTTTCAGGTTCTGTCAAAGTGTCACTGACTATGTCTGAGACACTGAGATCTCACTCTAAATGAGTACACAGGCTCTTAAATAAATTACCTGCTTTTCAGAGCATGTTGAACCACATGCATTTTGCAACAACTCTGGTGACTTAGGGCAGGTTAACTCTTTAAGCATGGTATTTGATGTGTGCAGCACGGCTGCACAGTATTTTGGGCTCTAATAAACTTTAATGGGGCGTGCAAATACAGGCACTGAACAACGTTAAATAGGCACCCTTGGGTCCTTAAGGAAACAGTGTATTTCTCACACGCCAACTAGTTATAGAAAGTTCATCAATTTATTATGCCTTAAAATACTTGGTATATATTTTATATTGTATTGTATTCTATTGTTCATTTGGTATCTATTATATGACATACTAAATATGTATTCTGTTTAAAAATCAAATATGTGAATTTCATTGATGGGGAGAAGAATCATGATAGCACATCTCGGATTTCTCTTTGCATACTCAAGTAATCCCATCGTATTTTAGTGCAAAGAAAAATAAAATCCATGCCTGACTGCGGAAGAAGGCCAACAAATAGGATGATTTAAAACATATTTGAATATAAATGTTGTGCTTGTATAAAGTACCTTACTGATAGTTTTGGAGTATGAAATCTATGACAATCCTGTGAAACAAGAACAGTTTGGGAAGAGCAGGAAAAATCTTGCCATATACCTGGAAAAGTCATCTTTAAGAGCAAAGTTAGAAGTAGTCTTTAGACGGCCGGCTCAGTCCTTAACCTCTCTATGAATGCTCATCCAGTTTCCTTGGACATTGAGTTGTGGCAAAATCACTTGTGGTGTGGCTGTATTTGATCTAGCAGATGAAAAAGGTAGGTTTTCTGAAATTCTTAGACTACAAGCACTGTATGCTTAGTGTTTAGATAGCCCTCAGGTTTTCTTGCCTAAAATTTGCACAGTCTAAAGAGCAAGTACAAAAACTATAAATACAAGAAACAAGAAGTTTCAATGATTTTCTGTATAGCAGCAGTGAGATATGAGCACCTGGGTACAGAAATGTAGGATTTATGGAGCATCATCTTTGAAAAAAATGAAGGTCTTCTTTCAGGCTTAACATTCTGCAGCTGAAGTCTGAATGACCTTAGTTTTCTTTGCTTGCTATGGATTAGGAGTAAATATTTTTCTCTTCCCTTTCAAAGGGTAAAAATAAAGATAAGACAATTCTGTTCTCATTTAAATTAGGAAAGTTGAAGAAGAGAACTGCAAGTAGTGAATCCTGTTATTGTGGATGATAAAACTGCAATAAAAGCTGCACTGCACAGCTTTCAGAGTGAAGGCGTACAAACCAGACCATCCTGACCAGGCACTGAAATACACATAGTCCTGCCACAACGTTGTAGCTTAAGCTAGATACGGGACTCACAAATGGTGAACCCTGACAAATAATCCATCAAGTGGTGTTGAGAGTCTGTCAGGGAAGGCAGCCTCAAACAACTTTTTTTTTTTTTTTTTCTTTATTATAATCCATCATTTCTTGTTGTGCATCTCCTAACAGTCTTATATTGGCAGACATTCTTGTAACTTTCTCTTTGTATTTCTTGGGAGAACAAAAGCATAGCATTGGATGACTAAGGCCATTCCCACATGCTGCTTTGCAGAGCTAAGAAGGGGCACACAAGGTCAGGAAACACTACAAATGAAATATCATTATTCAAAGAGCCCAGTCTTGCTTCTGCTAAAACTCTGTGGAATTCTCCCCTGGAAATCAGTGGAAGCAGGATTAGTACCCGGGTCTGCAGCCCAATCAATTGTTATTAGCAGAGGCTGCCAGTGCTGCGGGCGCAGGCCTGCGAGACGTTAAGCATCAACTGCTGATCATTTAATAGAGCACCTCTCTTATGTTGGCACATAGACTGTTTTCTGGTTCTGCTTTGAAGTGTCGAAATCTATAGATCAATAACATTTGAAGACAGAAAGGGCAAGTAGCGTGCAGGGTCAGGCCCTCTCTGTCAGATTCATACAGATTAGAGAAAAGAGTGGGAGGCTGCAGTCTGGGGCCAATAATTGTTAGGCCCCAAATACCTCCTGTGCTGAATGTTTCTAAAAATATTTGTATATGGGTCTCATTGTTAAAGGAGCACGAGAACTTAGAATACCACAGAAGAACACGGAGCCATAGTGTTAATACAGAATTGGGATTGGGCAAATAATTACATTATTTTAAAATATTTTTTAGGGTTCCCTGCGTTAAAGGGTGGTAACGACAGAAAGTGATGCTTGTTTTTTTATCAACAGATCTAGGTTTTAATAAAGTAATGGCAATGCTTATTGCCATGTGTTATTCTGATAGTGTCTGTGCAATGACCATTTTTAAGGAATTCCCATTTGAGGGTTGATGTTTCAGTGGTCATCCTCAGATCTGAGGAAATCTGTATGGTTTTATGAGCAGTGCCAGGATTATACTACTGAGGGACACTGAATCTCTGTCTTTTCATTCTTGAAACTAGCACTGAGCTCAAGTCCCAGTGGTGCCCTGAAAGGCCAGAACATCCTTTCATAAACCACTGACCTTTCTTCTTGATTATCTTTGTGAACTGGTGCTGTCTTTCAGTTAATAGAACTTTGTAATCAGGGAGCTAAGAGGGATAAAATAGAAGTGACAGTTTTTGCTGCTGGTTAGATGTTAATGTGAGTCCTGAATGCTTTTTACATATGTTATTTTAAATCTAAGGAAATGGAGAAGAGCACTTGCATGTACTAAAAAGACTAAGAAAACAAACAAACAAACAAACAAACACAAACAAACCATTTGTCTGATGAGGTTGAAGGATGTGTCACGCAACTTGAAACTGGAGATACAGGTATAGAAACCCTTTATGAATGCAAAAATACAATGCCTTATTATATTTTTGTATGCTTTTTGGAGAGATTTACTATTTTAAATATAAATCCTGTTTGTAAATATTGCTACACTGCAACTGACTTCTGGTTTAGTCCTGTAGTTGAAACTGAAAGAGAAATCCAAACAGCAGAATGTTTCTGGAACTGGACTGTGTCACTCTTGGCCCCTGGTGAGAGTTAGAACAGCTCCATGCTATCTCCAAATTTATTCTCTCCTTTTGGTCTTATCCTTTGCTATGGTAAACAGAATAGTTAATTTCTGTACCATTTGCTGCAGCCTATACTAACGGCTAAGGGGAAGGATGATGTGAAGCCTTTCTTGGACGCCTCACAATGTCTGCCCACTTGGACATGGAATATTTTAAAAATATGTAGAAAACCCAGTGTAAAATAGAACCAGGCTAACTAGTCTCAGTTTGAAATCTTTGGATATTAAAACCCGAGCATCTCAAGATGAATCTGTCTGTGTCTGGATGTGCGCCAGGTTTCAGAGAGGGTACACCCTCCCAAGAAAATTAAGGATCCACATCCTGAGATGTTACAGTCTTCACATCAGTAAGGCATATGGTTGATAACTTTGTAGAAGGCATTAGCAGTATATTTAGGTGAGGGCTGAAACAGTGGTGCTGAAAGCTCAGTCTCCTAACCTTTGCTCTAGCTCCCACTTTTAAACACTAAACTCTTACTCCTACAGAGGCTGTTGAGAAACAGTGAAGATATAGAACAAATGCTGTCAGCACCCTCATCTGAGCACAAATTCAGGAACCCCAAGGAGTGCGTTTTCCTGCGTTAAGCAAATTGTTCAAACGTTTCTCTAAACACTCATTGCGGATGTATTCTAGGAGTGAAGTTTTCTACAGAACGCACCTCCCATGAAATGGTGCTTCCCTAATGCTTTGTATTGAAAGCAGCATTTAAAGATGGCAAATTATAATTTGGCTTTAGCGAGTCATGTTTGGCAGTTCATTTGCTTTCCTAATACAGAAATGAAAATAGAATGACAGTATGTGAGAAATTGTTGACTCAAGGCTGTAGAAGAAGTAAACTGCTACGAACAGACCTTGCTGTTGTTCCTGGCAATGGACTAATTGGCTTAGAGGGCAATGTAAACAGGACACAGTTACAGAATAAGGTGTTTATTTACGTTAACATTATTCCTTTAAGACTTCTTGCAGAGCAGGCTCTGAGGTGCCAGGTGCTTTCAAACACAGTGCAAGGAGACAGTCCCATTCTATTGATTGTTCTTTTAACATGATATACCTAGCACTTGCACAGCTCTTCCTAAAGTACTTTGAGTCCTCAGGGTAAAGAATGGATCAGTGTTATGATTCTCATTCTAAAGATGAAATTCAAAGCCATAATTTCACTATAAACTAGGCAGGCTATGGCTTTGAAGTGATCCACAGGGCTGCTTCTTAGACAGAAAGGCAGCCTGTGTTGTTTGCTTGGGGATTCTCTGTTTCTTGGTCAGTGGCTGACCAGGAGGATCCTGACAGCTGATGGGGAGGTACAGCCTGGCTGGCTCCAGTAAGACTTCTACAGTTCTCATCTGTACCCGCCCTTACTGGACCTGCTGCCTGTCTGCTGTGGTTGGTTGATGAAAGGCAGCAAATTCTTATTTGTTTAAGGGGGCTGACTTGCAGCCATGAAATGGGGTAGAGAGCGAAATTAATGTTTTCACCTTTGTGTTAAGCATTTGTCCTACGAAGTTACATAACTCAAGTGTTAGGTGCTAAATCCAGCTGAAACATCCTCATCCTTGGAAAACATTACAACCAAGTGTCTGTATTTTGCATGCAATTGTCATGTTCTTTTTTTGTGTTAATTTTCATTTTACCCCGTGTAGCATATCTAATTGGAAAAGTAGCAGGCATTCTTTGCCACCTTTGACATTTAATCCAGTGGTGTATGTGAAATCACCGGTTTTGAAGATATGAGGGAGGGAACACCAGATTCAGTATTTTCTCACTGATAAAGCTTTTGGAAAAATTCTTCCAGCTTTTGAAATGTCGCAGTTGTGCCAGTTCAGATTCACGTTTCAGAATGGTTCATCTTCTTATTTGCAGTAAAAGTGAGGATATGGATGGGATATGTAGTTTTGGGATATGGTATGGGATACAGACGGGATATGTAATTCACCTGTAGTGAATTTGTGATACATGGTGGATTTGGTTTAAAAAAAGAAAAGGTTTGTGCTTTGAAGCCCAGTAATGACTATAAATCAGCTTTTGGTTATATTGTAGCTGTGTTTACCTCAAATTATTTTGAGATGCTAGTGCTAAAGTGGAACATAGTGAAACATTTGTTCTCAAGTCAGAGAAACTAGCTCCTTAGTCTTCTTTCAGTAAAGGTTAAATCCCGTATTGGAAGAACAGTAGTCTCAAAAATGCCAGTTGTACTTCATATATCATCTCTGTGTGACTTTTTTTTTAAAAAGTTCTTTTTCCTGTGTGTTATTTCCTCATCTCATTGCATCTCAGTGCAGTCTGTTGCTGTGCATTCAAATGAAATATACCATTAAGATATGTAATACTGAAAGCCTCTGCTCTAAAGTCCAGTGAGACACGTTTTCGCTTTTACTGGTAGATAGTGGTAATGTAAGTCTCTAATCTCATTAGTTCAAAAGAACCACCTCATAACACTTGGGTGCTTTAAAAAAGCAAGAAGTAGAAGAGACATGATTAAGTTTGTAGAAATTGGAAGGAAAATGTTTCTTTTGAGGTAACAATATACTTACGCTGGTTCACTATTAATGTTCTGAAAGACAATGGAAGAGTCTTTGATTCTGAAGTTAATTTGCCTGTGTTCTGCATGAGAAAACTTAGTATTTTGCATGAGTATGTTTGTGATACAACTACAAAGTGGCATGTTGATATTTTTTACTATTTTTAATTTGACTTTCTGTCAATATTCTTTATGCTGTTCATCTTCCCACCCTCAGTGAGAGGAGCTGGCAACTCCTTTTTCGTTTCCAGCTGCAGTGTTTATGATTATTCTCAGGTGTGTGTGTTGCTACTCTTGGCAACTACCGAATCTATCAGCTCTTCATTGACATGTTTAGTAAGTAGCATTATTGTTTTTTTCAAGCATTTAAATTTGACTGATGAGTTCATCTATATGTTTTTCGCAAAAGTCTGTTAAATCTATTTATTTGATATTCTAATATAATTGCCTGTGCTTGTGTTAATGCTGTTTTCCAGAGGATTAAGCATATGCTATAGAATCTAAATTCCAGTTTTTGAAAGAAAAGTGGTGATGATTTTGATGTTTGATTTAGGTAGAAAATTAAGTTTGATAGGGAACAGACAAGAAGCAAGTGGTAAGAAAATAAATGTCAGATCATCTCTTCATGTATTTGTTATTCACCTGAGCAATTTTACTGTAGGTTCATCCCATGGTTCTGGATGTCACAAGTCTCTTATTTCTTTGTGCTATGCTTAAATGTAAATGTCATCTTAAATTTGTTTCTCAGCCTGTTTTGTTGAAAACATGGAAAAAGGCTAAAAGGTCAATCATATTTATCTTAATCCAAATTATTTTCAGTAATTGTATTTTCACTCCTCATTGATTCTAATGGGACATAATGTACTGTATGTGCCCTAAAATCAATATAAAATACAAAGTACTATTTATAGAACTATGAGTTAAAAAACAGAGAAATACCCATTACTATTCATGTAATGCTGTATGTGTTTTATCAGCTGCGCAGTATAATTTATCAGATATGGTACATTGATTCCCATTGAAATCAGTAAGAAATGGATAAGTGACTATTCAGCATGCTCATTTATTGTAATGTTTTGGTTCTTTAGAGCTGCTAAGGGTTTATTACCAAAAGTGTATTTTTGTGTGTACTGCAGTTACTCTTAAAACTTACCAGGTAAATTAGCACTCAGAATGGAATAATTTGCTGTAGCGGCATTTCTGATAGGCATATCATGTCACGTCATGTCATGTGATTTCTTGCCTTTCCTCCCCTTCCTGTCCCTCATTTTGTCCTATCACATATGTATGTCATACATATGCATTTAGAGAGTGGTGGTGATGATGAGGGGGCTGCACTTGTGTATTAATGTAAGATTGAGTCTTGCTGTGGAGAAGAACTTAGTTCTGTAGGTAGTGAAGCAACAATCTTTAGAGGTCCATGGCAGCCAGTGTGAAGACTTACTATATGTATGTCATCTATGAGATTTATGGTAGAAGATGAGCCATATTAAGAAATGAGAGGAAGGACAATTGGTATCCTAGGGTTATAGTACCATCACCTTGAATTTAAATAGTTACTGACTGTACAGTCCTCTCCAGAAGGACAGATGTGTATTTAACATGTCTATCGGGTTGTAAAGAACTGTATCATTATGTGGAGAGTTGCAGTCTTAAATCTGCTCTTTCTCCTTGCCCTTTTGCAAAGCTTTATCTTGTCACTGTCTGAAAAACTGTTGGCCTGGAGGTACCTTAGTTATTCACTTCTTTTGATAGGAATGCATATGGCGCCATATTCTGGCCCCTTGCTCCACCTCCTGTGAGGTGGTTCTCTAAAATTCAGTGCTTTTCCAAACTATTTACTCAAGTATATCCTTCAGTAGTGCATCCTTCAGTAGTGGTTGTGTCTTCTGGAATGTTAATGACTAGTTCTTCCTTGGGGTTATCTTGGTTTTCATCCTGAATGCCAGGTAGACGAACGTGGTGAACACAACATTAGGCATTCCAGGAATGTAGACAGCACTTTCATCTTGTACTTGGTTAGAATTTATTAAATGAAAATGTCTTCTGTTGGATTCTGATGTCCTGGAGCCAATACCAAATTCATCAGTGATTTCTATGGGGCATCTTAAGGGATAGTAATAAATACTGAAATACATTCTGTGATAGTTTTCTATTCTATTTGTTATTGACAAAAAAAGTTAATTCATTCTTTACTTTGGGACGGGCAATCTCTTGTCTCAAGGAAGCTAGGAGATACAATTCCTTTTGCTTTGTTTCCCAAGAACTTGCAGTTATGTAGAATTGAAAGCCACTGTCCTGCCAGCGTACATGCCTAAGTTCAGATGTTGACCTGTTCTAATAGTTGTGTCAGTATTTGATTTAGTAATGTATGTGACAGACATCAGAGCTTGTACTGCGGATCTGCGGATTTAAAACCAAAGGATGCTGTAGTAGGAGCTAAAGGACTGAATTGCACTAGCTTGAGCTGTAACACACTGATATTTTTTGTAGAATGTATTTTCACTAGAGAGCTATACGGGGATATAGATATTATATGTGATCATATAATACATTATTGTAATTTGCACTCTGAAAACTATTTTGGTTCCTGGAATATGAGAAAACCTGAAATATGAAGGAACTTGTGTCATGAATCTTAATGCTCTAGCGTATGGGTTCTTGAATTAGAAACTTGACTTGTTCATATACCATCTACTCATAGCTTTTAAGTGAATTGATTAAACACAAAGTGCCTTGCCTGTCTCCCATCCTATACATTCATTAGCATAACCTGGCTTTTTGAAACCAGAAATTGTCTGAGGTTTTGTAGTTTTCCTTCCTTTTGGAATAAAACTCTATGATCTTTATTTTTTTTTTTTTTTCAAGATTTCAGTTTAAGTTCTCAGCTGATCTGAACACAGTCTAGTATCATTCAGTCTCTTGAACGCTTCTACAATATTGGTCAAATGATGCCTACTGTCTGCAACTAAGACCGTTCCCATTCTTTCCTCGGTAAGTTAGGTCTTTCACTTCGGGTATAAGAAAAGTCTTTTTCAGTGTTCTTATGTATTCTCTGCAGGATTTAATTGTTACGCAAGCGTGTCTCTGAAGAGGTGATGTGCCCTTGTACTAACTTAGTTCTTGATATTTTAACTCTCCATACAGAAGTGTGATACAGGGTCTGTTTTTATGCACAGATTTGAGGAACAGAGTATAATCTAAGCACTTTTAAATCAACAAGTGTAGTTTCTTTACCTCTAATAGCTCTTTTACCCACTGATGTTTTTGTATTGTAGAAGATTGGGATTGAAATTTTCCTCTCTATAGCTGAAGGTTGAAAGTAGGTTGAAAGTCAGTGCAGCAGGTCAGCCCCTTAAGAAGACCTCTGTGCTTATCATCATGCTGGGGTCTGTTGTGCCTGCAGTTCACCGTGGAATCGTCCTGCGTGGGGTTAGTGTGACCTGGCCCTCCCTCCCTCAGGTGCTTTCTTTCCCATAAGCACTTCATGCTGTATTATCTGATGGGCCGGTAGGTGGAGTGTGCTTTTGATCACCTTCCTTTCTTTACCAGGTTTTGATGTCGGGAAGAAAGTTGATGAGTGTTATTTTTTCTGTTCCTCTCTGAATACCAATTACAATTGTGATATGCGTTTGAAGGACTATGAGTTGCGTTCCTGCTTACTGAAGAAATTTTCTTTAAAAATTGTCCCATGTCATTACCCATTACATTTGCTAGTACTCTGAGACTTTTGAATTTTGCCTACTCCATAAGTGTAGTTTTCTTCTTTCATATTACAGTGTAATGCTCTTTATGAAATTTCACATTTTCTTGCCTTTAGCCCTTTCTTCTTTGCTTTCTACTTTCTACATCCTTCTTGCTTAGTTAATCTTGTTTCATATTTTGTTTTACTTCTGCCTTTCAATTTTCCCAGACTTCAGTTGTATCTTTGCACTGAGTAAGGACATCTTGGAGGCTTACGGTACTAATGAGGGCTTACAATACTTGTTTTGCCTATTACATATAATAAGGATCAATACCTCAGCTTGATTCCAGTTCAGACTTCCATGTCTTTAAACAGGAATTAGGTTTGAGCCCCATAACCCTCGCTAATGCTAGACATCATGTCCATAGGCAGCATACTGCAGACAGCTTACCTGTTCAGAAACATGGGGATTTGGAGGACCGTAGCTTTCCCGCGACCACTGTCAAATTTCCTGGTACTCAGAGCTCAAAGAAGTCATTCCTCTTTGGAGTAAATGCAGTCAGGCATCCAGTCTGGAGCTGTGTAGAATTTCTCAGTCATATTTAATTACACAGGTCTATCTTTAAATTGTGTTTCTGCAGGTGCATTTCTTTTTTCTTAGAAAGCCTTAGTCCTAAAAAAAGGTGGTTTGAATTTAAGCATTGAACAAATTTATGGTTAATTACCTCCCCAAACTACACTGTAATAAAAGTGAAGTTAAATTTGATGCTAGGCACCCAAATCTTTGTATTAGTTACTAAATAAAAGCTATCCTATCCAGTCAGTTACTTGCAGATGTAAATATTCTTTGTTATTATGTGTCAGGTGTTTTTATTGATAGCTTGTTTGTTTGAATATAGTTGTGGATATGTTCTGACAGCTGTGAGCATTCATTTTTTCCTGGGTAGGTGACTGCATGCAGAACAAAACTTGCCTTCTAAAAACGTAATGATATTGAGTGTCAGGAATATTGCAGGATATAACAAATGTTATTTTAGCTATTTATTTGATAAATTAATAGCCTGCACCTTGCATTTTTTAATGGGCATTCATAAATAACCTATAAGAGAGAGGTAATCCTTCTGAGCATTGCTATATGCTGTCCTAAAATGAGGCTGTGGTTTGGTGACTGTGGTTTGTGGAGGAATTAATGATACTGAGTATACAAAATTACTTTAATATGCAGTATATTTCCCTGTGTTTTGAAGATCAAAGAAAGCATAAACATGAAGACAAATAGGATCTATTTACTTATTTCGCTCTAAGATAAAAAGGAATCCCAAGTGAAATTAAATTTATTTTAATTACTGATTTAATATCAAATAATTTGCATGGTAAGAGTGTTTCTTCAGTTGTTTTTAAGTGAACGAAATGGATCTGAAAGTGTTGCATATAGTTCATATACTTTATGTGTTTACCAGTGAGCCATATTATAATAGTAATGAGAGGGTGATTTTCTTTTGCCATTCTCCCATACTATGTATATGTAAATGGACCAGCCTTAAAGAAAACATACTTTGGTAACAGTATATCTGTCTTATTTCTTAGGGAGAACCTACCAGAAAACAAAAGCATTAGTAAAAAATATATTAAGGGTTTTTTCATTTTAGGTATTTCAAAACCAGATTTTCAGATTTTATATTAAAATACTTTGATATCTGAAAAACTGTCTATTTTTTAAAATCTATGTTGCATTTAAAAATGAAAAATTGCATTTTAGTAAAACCAAGTAAATCTAATACTGAGAGGAAAATGCTTTTCAGGAAGCTTATGTGTTCTTTTGGGGAAAAAAAAGAAAACACAAAAAATTTCAAAACAGAAGTGTTTTGAAAGGTTTTTTGTGAAGAGAATGTGTTCAAATTGTGACCATCATCAGTATTTTGCTTTTCTTCTAAAGGAATTGGTTAGTAATGTTTATGATGGGATATTAGTTTGAGAGGTAAAGATGTGCCATTAAGAACTTATATTTATCCTGCCGAATCATTCATTGCCTTTCACAGTGCTGTTATAAGGTTGTAAATTTGACCAATAAATATAGAACTGAAATATTTACCTACGTCTGTAAATTTTTCAGGCCAGAACTCATCTAGCTCCTTCCAAGCAGTTCTCTTTCCCCCTCAGTTAGTGCCTTCATTGTACAACTTCAGATTCTTAAACGAAAACAAACCCCCAAAAACCTAGAACTTCCTCTATAGTCTGTAATGTTCTGTTATGAGCAAACATCGAACGCAGTAATTCCAGTTCCAAGTTCCAACATCAGTGCTGTGTGTTACAGCGTGTCAGGGGTTCAGTGAATAATCAGGGCAAGTCACATTTCTCTGTAACTAACAAATTTGGTATTTTCAACTGTACCATACTTTTCAAACTTTATAAATGTTTAATGATGGCAGCATTTAATTATGTGTTCAAATTCCAAAGATTGTGTTTATCATGAATTATTTACTAGGATGAAGATTTTATTCAATTTTTTTTGTTCAGTGTAGAAGATTTTAGGAAAGGGGACTTCAGAATCAGTTTTAATGCCTATTTAATGCCTAACTCACTTTGGCTTTCTATTGCTTCACAGGCCCTTGGGGAGGCATAATGTTTAGTCAAATAATGCATGCTACTGTATTTTAGAAGCATCGCTGCATTGGCTATCTGAATACGTAGGGATATCTCAGGTATGGGGTAGAGCAGCATGCGAGTACTAACTCCGATGATGCTGAGAAGCTATTCAATAACTGCTGCTGAGGCCCCCTTCTCTCAGCTGCTGTTCTAAGTCTTACTCCAGAAATGTCCACACGCTTTGGAGAATCTTTATGTAGTGATATTGAAAGATACTGGCAGGAAGAACAGACCATAATTACAGCTGCATTTCAGTGAGGTACTTAAGCATGTGAGTTTGTCTGTTACTTCAGTGAGAATAATTAAACATTTAAGCATAGGCTTAACTATTGTGCTAGTGAAGGCTCTGGTAATCAGTGCTGGACTCCCGCTTATCCTACTCTGATTCCGATACGGCATCGCCTTCCCCTGGTGCACGTAAATGTCGTCAGAGGGTTCAGGAAGTGACGGCCTCTCATGAAGTGGTCCGGTATCTTTAGGAATATGTGGCTACTTAAATCTGCACGTAGGTAGCTTTTGATTAGTTGCTATCGACGTGATGTAATCCATAAAAGTGGTGTTAGTGCTTTTGTATCCAGAACTGAAGCCCTTGGCCTAAAAAGGGCTCCTTCTCCCCCACTTTCAGTTTAACGTTGTACCTTAACGATATGAAAATGCATGGATTTCTGTGCATTTATGGTTAAAGTCTGTTTGAAAAAGATCAGAATAAAGGACAGTACCTGTTGGTTCTACCAGAGACATCAATTGTTACTCTGTAAATCAGCATACACTCCATGAATCCTACAAAGTATATATTATAGAGTGGGGTTTTTTAAGGGTGGTTAAATTCTACTTATTACATTTGGCTGCATGGGTCAAGCTGTGCTGAACTGCGCTTTCTTAGATGCAGTAGTTTGCTGTGAGTGGAGCGTATGAATTTGCATTGCTTTAGCCAGAGAACTAGAAAGAAATGAGCACTGAGGCGTTGTTGGTGAGCAGTGTCCCTAGGGAATTGCAATAGAGAACCTTTTCTGTTACTGTGTATTTATTTTAAGGCACAGGTAGGGAACCAAGCCTAAATGTGCCAGGAACTCCACAAACGTGTAATGAATAGATCAATTCCCAGACCTAAAGAATTTGAGGACAAAGTAAGATGAAAGACAGTGGGTAAGGCAAGAAGTTGCAAGGTAAAGCATAAAGTAACAGTCAGGTGACTGTTCCAGTACACTTGGATCTGAATGATGAGAAGTTTTTGTAAGTGCTAGAAGTGTTATACAGTTTATCTCATATTGGTGCAGTTAATACAGTAGTTTCAATAAATAATGTAACTGTATCAAACACCAGAAAAAAAGTCAAGAAGAAAGTTGAAGCATCACAGGATAAAATAAGTAACCGAATTACTTACAAATTTCTGTGCTTCCTGTAAGTGCCACTGCAGTGGAAGGTTCCTACAGTACTGCAAAATGTTTTGAAGGCTCTAAACTCCTGTGATGCAAAGTGATCTGTCTGTTACTAGAAATGAGGTTCTCAATACAAGTGTGAGGATATATGCCTGTGTGTGTCACTCCTGGTTAGACTGGATGGGTATGGTAGATAAAACAGAACAAAATGTTTTAAAGTGTTAAAAACATACTAGATGTCATTAAGATTATTAACTGCTTACTAGGCTGCAGAGGAAGGTTGAAATATTTCTTTAGAGCACTGATATCAAAGCAACATACTGATGCATGTGAAACATCGGCTGTGGGGATTACCTCATATATCAGGTACATTGTTCAATTAATGTCTGTGTGCCTGTTGCTTTCTCAGATCAACCATCTTGTGTCCTTGTATTGGTTCTGATCCATTAAGAATTCAAAAGGCCACATTTTTCATATTACTCCAATGTGTGTAGAAGCATCGCTGCAGATACACAGTGAAAGTCAGATATTTTGGAATATGCAGTTAAGTAGTGGCCTCTGAATATTAAAGAATTTTGGCATGATACAGTTAATTTTTGAAGTATATTCTGAGAGAGAAAGCTTAATATTTAGTAGAATGTATTTTGAAAGAAAGATTCTGCCTCATTTCAGTTTGCTGTTGTGACACTGTGCTCATCAGCTGTGTAACACTGTAAGGTACTTCAGTGTCTGTCAGACTTGTAATCTGATGAGCTATACTTGGAATAAACCTGAGTTGATGGAACAATCAGTGAGCCTTTGGCACCCTCAGAACTGATTAGTGAAAATCTAGCCAGTCTTTGCTCATGTGACGCATAACGCTGCGCTGTATATACTAAGGCTGAATCATCGAGATTTTCCACCGTGACTGACCATTACTTAAGACTAATAGCTGCTAAGGGCATGATAGCCTCATTTAGAGAGATCATATATCCTTTCAAGCATGGTAGCATTGTGATTATGTAGATACTTCAGTATTTGTTGACAGGTAACCCCCTATTGTGGGGTTTCTTATTGATATTCCAGACAGCTCTGGTCATTTTTCCATAGATATCAGTAGTGCAGTGACTGCTAAATGCACAGGAATGATTCAAATTTATGCATGTTAATTTTCAGACTTTCCGTCTAGACTCCGTAAAATTAACCGGTCATCCACTGAGATATAACTGAATTTCAAGGTACTGCTTGACAAACTCTATTGAGAGCTCATGTGACACAGCTCCACAAAAAGCAGCGACTACTTGCTACATAGCTGATGTTTAACATGTACGATACCCTATTCGGAATATAACATTCCATGCATTATGCCTGTAATAAATGCACTTAACATGGTTCAGGGAAACAAGTAGGCATTTTTCTATTTGAGAAGGATTTGTACAAACCAACTGATGTGATTACTTATACGTATCAGATTCTGGGATTGGTCCTGGAGTCACAGTCAAGGTTTGTGACCTTCTGCAAGCAAGCAAGAATACTACAAAATAAACTGATATATATAGCTATGTAATGTTATACTGAGTGATTTGAACCAAAATCTGTCTAGTAATAATTCAGTGAAATTCAGGAATGTCTTTGGCACTCCACATTAGTATCAAGTAATTATCTGCAGCTAAGATAAAATGAGGGTCAAGACTGATTCTGGCTATTAGAGCTGGAGTGTTGCTTGCTTTATTGAACATGTTAATTTAAAGCTGCATTAGGAAGAGATGAAAAAAATAATAATAAAATTCTCCAAAGTGAATTTCATAGTGACTTTTTTTAAAGACTGATCACAAGTTGGTTTTTTTTAGAAGTTAAAGGAGGGCTGTTTGCAATTAGCTGTATGTTGGTTGGATGGACACAAGCTGCCCTAAATTGATACATCCCTGGCTGGGATGGTGAGGCTCTGCCCTGCCAGCTCCCTGGGAAGCCCCCGCCACTCCTGCACCTCAGGGTACTGCTGGACCTCATTGGGACACAAATGCCACGATAGCGTGGTAGGATCAGCACCTAGTAGTTCTAGTATAATTCAGGATTTCGTGACTTTAGAACCCTGGTCTTACAATGATATCAGCATATTAGCCATCGCGGTAGGAAGGGATCAGGCTGCACAGAACAATATTAGTGTTTGAAACAGTTTGGAAATGTTCAAAATTTTTATATGAGATTATTTTCTTCAGTGAGGAGGGTGCTGCAAACCTCAGCTGATGGATTGTGTGACTAAGCCAATTTCTTTCCTCTGTGAATACATTAACTGTGATGATAATACCCTGAGAAGTCCAGAGGACTAGTTCTTCAAAAGTCGTTTGATGAAAATTCTCATTCATTTCAAACAGATTTAAGTGTCTATATGTTTTAAAGATCTAGGCCAAAATATTTTAAAATCCACAACATTAAATAGGAATAATGGAAATTAACATCGTTTGACTGGGACTCCGTATTAGGTGAATGTATTGGTTAGCTGTTCATCACTACTGCGGTTCTCACCTAACTCTTTAAGTTAGTATTTGTTTGGAGGTTTGTTACAGTTAATCAATTTTTCATAATGGCCCCTGTAAATCCAAATATAAAAATATATTCTCAGTTGTTTATATTCCTTCCTTCTAGCACAAGAGGAATGCTTTAGAGTATGAATTTGCATCAGAATAATTCATAAAGCAGAGTTTGTTTCAGGGCTATTTATTTCCTCCCAAGCCCTCGCACGAAGTAGCCGTAGTAGAATTAGGGATATTGTGATCTTTTTGCGAATTACTTGTATGATTGCCCCAGGAGGGCGCCTTGATACTGGACAGTGGATTGGTAGATTGTGGGTGCAAGTTAGGATTGCAGGAGGCATTGGCTAAGAATGCAGCTGGAGATAACAGTGCTCAATGCTAAGGACAGCACAAAGGTCAACAGAAATTTCCACACTGTGTAGAGTTGTTGAAGAAATCCAAGCAGAGTAAGACAGTATGTATGTTTGCCTTAGCACCTCACAGACTGTTCAGAAGCATACTGTTTCAGCTAGGAGGAAAAAAACTACATGTATGTTGGTGTCACAGCAAAATGTTTCGAATATGTTGGTGTCCGGAATATATCTGGCCACAGTAGGGGAACATGTAGTGGTTTTACATTAGAAATAGTTTTGGTTGCACTCATTAATTACTTTGGTATTTCAGAGGAACATTTCTGGATAGCAGGTAGGATGGTTCCGTCAGCATGAGACATTTCAGATTTACTAGTAGATATTCCTGTCTGAGCACCTGTCCTGCAGAGGTCTGTTGCTTTGCTTCTCAGACAGCTTTATGTTGTAAACATTTTGGTTCTTATCAGCCCTGTCAGGAAGCAGGCAGTCTGCTGCTCTGTCTATACATTAAATTGTATTCTGAAAATGGAAATATTTGGAACACAAATGGAATAAATATTCCAAGCAGCACAATGATACAAAGCAGCAAAAATAATAAAAATGCTAGGCTCAGACTTGCAAAGCGATAACTCCATTGAAAGCACCTTATAACTGTGGGTCTATTTCCATCTTCTATAATTACACAACGCGGAGAACTTTTAGTGGAAAGTCTGTACGTGCAAACCCAGAGGAGGGCATCAATGAGAAGCAAGTTTCCTTTGTGTTGATAATGGTGTGCCTTTGATGTACAAACAAAAGATAACTGGTTTTTTTATGCTTTTTTTATCAAGAACCCTGTTTTCCCCATTTCTGTTAAAATGTGCTCTCTTTTGTTGGGACTGGTCTACGTGCAGTTTTTATTCTATTATGTTCACATCCCTAGTGGAAATAGTTGTCTTCTGCCACGGGCATAGATGTATAGTGTCAAGATGCCTTATCCCAGAAATGCCTTTTATTCTTGTTTTCCAAGACTAGCTTATCATGGAACAAACACCTTTATACCTCTAAGTCTGCATCCACATTAAGACAATTGTACCGCTTTGTTTATACTTCTGTAATTAAAATGATACGACTTCTGCATGTGCACTATATTTTAGTGAACACACTGCTTTTGAAATAATTTTGAAGATATCCATCTTATTCCTAGCATGTTTGTATGTAATCCTGCCTCTCACTACCAGTAGTCTATTACGTGTATCTAAGTCCCTGATGGTGCATTGTATCCTCAAGTCATTTAGCCCTGTCTCTGTTCATAATGATACCACTGACCCCTCTGAGGCAATTCCTTGAAAGGAGATAACAGTTTTTCCCCTGCCCTTGACCAATAGGCTGACTGTTGTGTTCAGCTCTCCTGAGGACACTGTTCTGTTTCCCTCAGGAATACGAAAAAGTAATTTCCCCAGATAACAGCCAAAAACTCAATTAAGCTTAGATTAAAGAAAAGGAGGATTTATTGGCATTTTATGGAATAGAGAGAAAAGGAAAATAAAAGATAGGCAATATTAAATTGCCTGAAGTGGAGACAACAGCCTGTCCAGTTGCTAGCATTACTCTTCAGTTTACAGAATAATTGGTGGATTTTTAGCTGGTTTTAACCATGTAACAGTACAACACTGGCTCTCCCACAGCCGAAAGCCATGTCTGTCTTTTCCTGTCACAGCTGGAAAGGCTGTGACACACTGTCTTTGAAACACTGTGTGTGGCTAGAAAACCCCTTCAGTGACTTGGTCTTTGAATTTGATGTGAAGGTGTCAGTAGTTATAACACATGTTTATTTTCCCAGTGGGATGCTAAAATACATGCAAATTGGGCCAAGTAGACAAGATTTTCATTTCCGTTTTCCTAGTACATCGGATTTTAGCACATGATTTTTTAACACCTTTCATACAATGTATTTCACATCTCATTGTGATCTTCCACAAGATCCATTGTCTTCTCATCACCTGCTTAAATGGGGCACTAGGTACTTTCTAGCTTGAAACACAAGAAAACAAATTATTTGCGTATCTTTAATTAACCCTCTCTTTGTGTAGATTAAGATTGCCTTTAGTAACTGTCAGGTTTCTTGGCCAGTTGAATAAACAGCTTCTTGCATGCATTTCAATTACTGCACTTTTGTATTGCTAATGAGACTAAGCAACAGTTTCTTGGAAGCAATCTTAATTTAGCGATTTCATTCACATTTTTATACAAGTACAGTGTTCCAGCTATGTAATTAATGGTGCCATCTCAGCTTTAGAGGTGGATAGAGAATTAAAAATCAGCATGACAAATACATCAAGTATAATTCAAATTGTGAAGCCATGTTATAACTTACCTTAAATTATTTTCATACTGCAGAGTCCCAAACTGCTTTACAGAGTTTATGCAGAATATACATAGTACAGACCATTCTGTCCTCAGAAGGCAGCAGGCAAGTGGACAGTATCTGACTTGGGAAGGTTTAGTCACGGCCAGAACCTGACTCTTGTGAATAAGACATGCTATCTTCGTTACTGGGAGCAGGCAGGACTTTAGGGCTTTATGGCCTCATCAGGAAGGTTTCCTCATGGCGATGCCAGAGCCTCACAAGGGGAAGGGCTGAGCTCACCAGTCTTATTAATATAGCCACATTCCTGCCAAACCCAATGTTTATGTGTACAATTGCATATTTTGAAGTTTCAGCAGCATTCAGAACGCTCTGCGGGCAAAGCTGTGTTCTGACGGACAGCTGCAAAAGCAGTGGGATAAACTGTAGTAGGATGATTTGTAAATGAACCTTAGGTCTTTTGTAGTTAGGCAGAGGAAACTTGATTGTAAATAGTTCTCACTATACTATTAAAACTAGCGTTCAGCTTTTTGGCCTGATTACCTCAAAGAGAACTTCAGAGCTATTGCACCAGGAAAGCAACCAGAGATACTCCAGGGTCAAATGGTAAAACAGCATCAGGGAAGGTTAGAGGGATGCATTTGCAAGTCAAGAAGACGCTGAAGGGGATCTAATTATAGGCTTAATCGCTGTACGTAATGACAATTCAAGCTACTATATTTAACATAGCCTGGATAGTATAACTGAGGTCATCCAACCAACGAAGCAACAAATCCAAAGCAGATTTTCAAGAAACATTTAGAAAGGAATGGAAGGTCTTAGACCTGCTGAAGCCAAGAGGACTTTTATCAGTGAGTCAAGTTTTTCAGCAGAGCCCAGATTTCATCCTATGCACAGGACTATGGCTTTGTTTCAGAAAACATCTTCAGTGTGATTATTCATAAATTTCTAGTAATGCATATGCTGAGCATTTTGCTGGAGCAGTGCCCATGATATGCTGTGGGTTTTAGAGCTGGATGTTGAGCCAGGGTACGTACTATGATCCTATTACCAAATCCATCCCTGGCTTGCGTGGTGACTTTGGCTGAGGCACGTGTGAATGTTTATGATTATTTGCTCCCGAGGCTCTCCACATCTAAACTACCTATCTGTCTTCATAAAAAGCTTAAACATCTATGATGAATGTGCGGTATAAGTGCAGTAACTTGATGTTTTCAAGGAGGAGACAAACAAGGGCCAGCGAAAGAGCTGACTAGGTGGGTGAATGTAGCTGTATTCTCTTCATTCCTACTTGTCCATATTTGTAGTTCACAAAAGCAGAAACAATGTCGTATTAATTCATGGTCTATAAAACAAAATCACATTTTTAGTCTTGCATTTCAATCGGTCTCATTTTTATGAACTTTGCAGTTGTGTTTCACTTGGGATGTATTTGGCTGCTTGACAAAGTGACTGGAGATTTATAATTCCTTATTAGTAACTCAGGGCTCTAAAGGGAATAACAGAGTACTTATTTACTTTTCTAGGTCAGACTCATGATGTAGGAGTTTAATGAACTTCTGCTAAACAGAATTGAAGCAGAATTAAAATCTCAGAGTGCATCTGTCCAATAACTTATTCATCTTATTTTCTATAGGTTAGATAGTTTTTCCTTGTGCAGGGCTGTTCAGGCTGCACTTTTTAAGTAATCAGCCAAGAATATGAGACTCTCATATAGAACCTGGTATTAAGTCAATGCACTGATGTGAGTTTGCTCTGAAATTACAGTATGTCAGATAACTGTATTTATGTATCAGTGTTCAGGACAGTAAGATCCCAGTTCAAATGTGCTGAAAAAGAGTTTGTGATTCATGTTAGCAGCTGAACTATTGCTGCAGTTTTGATGCCTCTCAGATACTGTTTGAATCAATAAGGTGGGCACTTCTCTCTCAAGAATATATTCAAATCTACGTTCAAGAAAAACAGTGCAGTATCTCTGCTTCCCTGTAAATGTGAAGAGCATACAGTGTTTCATATTCTCACAGAAGATATACATTGGGATTTACTTGAAATTTCAAACTTAGTGCTGGAGATAAAGATGCATGGAAGAAACACAAAAACATGTTACATAACCACAGCCATGCTTTTCACTGGGCTTGCATTGCAGGAAATAACATGTCCTCTTTATTGAAAAGAAGAGTTTGTATTACATTCAGAAATGTCTGTGAATCAGATGTGTAAACCACAGTAATATATTTGAAGATCCTAAGTATTTCAATAGATACTGTTTAAGGTGTGTGTATGCACATAAAATGCCAGATCTCCTTGGTTTATGCAGTATTTAGTAAATATATATCCATTAACATATGTTTAAGACAGTATACAATTATCTGGAAAAAAACACCGAAAATACAAACCAAGAGAAATAGAAACAATGACTGAGGGGTTGTGCCTTCGTGCTTATTCATGGCTCTGAAGAAACACCTTCCTTCACACTGTCCTAAATGCTGATCCTGAAGTAAGTTCCTCTGCCCTTTTCTCAAAAATCAGAGACCAAGGTCACCTTTGCAAAAAATGATCTAATCCTCAATTAAACGAGAAGGTCCTCAGGTTTGCCCTGAAGAGTAGCCTGGTGGTTAGAATGCTTATCGAGAATGCAGAGGGCAAAACCTTCATGTCTTCCTTGGTTGTAGGTGATTTACAATTCTTTCTCTAAGGATACAACCCTAATCTCTAAACTACAAACTAACGTGTCGGTCAGAGGACTTCGTACTTCTTGTTGGAGCTGTGCCTCTAGGCACAAAGCACAGAGCAAGTAGGAGTGTGAGCTGAAGGCTGGGAAGAGCTTGGTTCAACCCCTGCTCCTCTTTCTGCATATTATCCAATGACCATTTTACACAGAACTCATGAAAGTCCTCGGAGCCTCAACTAGCTTCTTTAGCCTTCAGGCAAGCATTTTGTACAGTCTCTGTTCACTGTTTCTTCTTGTTATTCACATTAGATTTTCTTTTTCTTTGGCTGGTTTCTGCATTAAGTGATGGAAAGGAGTATTGAACTTTGAATTCTTTTTCTGCCTTACTCCTCATCAACCAAGTTGCCAACTGACAGAGAGTGTGGAATCCTGATTACTCTCTGTGATAGAAAAAGAGAAAGAACCTAGCTCGACATTTGAATCCCAGGTGCTAAGAGATACATGGGAGAAAAACAAAATGGCCTTTTTATTAAACAAATCTGATGTGGAAGAGAGGGAGGAGGGATTTTATATTTGCTTTTCTGGTTTTGACCAGAGGATATTTGGCTTAAGAGCAATAAACAACCATTATTCTTGCTTGTAAAAAGCGCTTAAGAATCAGGACTGCAAATAGATGAAATTCGTCTTTAATAGTAAGCAAGCAAGGCTGTGCCCATGTAACAACTAAGCAGAGAAGTGAACAAAGGAAGCTTTCAAAGCATTACTGGTCAGTCTGATTTTGTAGTTGGTCAGTGAGAGGCCCAGGTGTAGTTGTTTGTTTGCCAAAAAGAAAGGCTAAAGAAATTGGAATTTCTAGAGCTTTTATGGAGAATGCCTTATTGAAACGGCAGTGGGGGTTGTTGGCCTCTTCAGGATTTGGATAATGGGAATAACTTTGTGCTACTGTTGGTGGTCAGGGGAGGAAATCAGATGCCAGACCTACAGTAAGGAGCCCTGTAGGTGTTGAGAGAGGAGAAAAGGTGTGAACACAGACTGGCGCAGTTGGTTTGGAAAAGACTAATGTAGAAGCATTTGTACCCGTAAGTCTGGTAGAACTGGGCTTGATTGTGAGGGGGTGATGCAGTTTGCCTAGCACAAAGCACTTCTTTACCATATAGCTGTATCCCTGATAGCACTACTTTTTTGGCATAATATACTTGTTTTGCAATAACAATAATGTGCCTCTAGAATAAAAATGACCTAAGAATGAGAAGGGCTGAATACAGAGGAAGAGTGTCTCTCTTTGGGAGGGGTCAGTAGAAACAATAATGTAATAATTCCTGTCCTATTCATTGATATGGATTTTTTCCCTCTAAGATATATGAACTACCTTGAAAACTGGGTCAACTTAAATGCTGTCACAGATGCTCATCACCAAGTGTGTATTACTGCATACCTGTCACACTCAGCAGCTGGAACGAATTTCATGAAGAGGCTGGGGTAAAAGGTGAAGCTCAGCAGGATTATTGGTTGTGAAGGAATCGCACTTTTGCAGTTTGTCCAGTACAAAACAAAGGAAATGGGGCAAAATTGTGCTTAATACTGATAAATACAATAGTGTTTGTCTTTTTGTTTTAAACTGATATTTTTTTGTTAGTCAAACTTATTTGCATACATTTGGTAAATGCAGTATTATTCCTGTGGTGGATTATTCTTGCTGCTTAAGAGACTGAATTTATTGACATATCTAGATACGGAAATTTACTGGGAATTGCTTGAAATCCTTTAGGGTTGAAAGTTCTTTAAATGCAGTTAGTTTCAGTGTAATAATGGGATTGTTGGTGATAAATTACAATATTACGTATTTACTGCTAACCAAGGAAGAGCTTTTTAGAAGATGCTCGCTCTTCTATGCCAAAATGAAGTTACGTGGATGAAATCCGTGGTGTCCCCTCATGGCATATCTTTGCTCCAGCAACTCTTGATGGTCATAGTTCACTGTGAAAAATCTAGGATTTGTGCCGGAGAAAAACAGCATCTCATCCTGGTTGAACTGTCCAGTAATGCTTGGGAAATAATAGCTTGTATGATTGATGTGCCCCTGTATTGCATGTCAGTAGGTGGCTTGCCAGCCTGGAGAGAGCCAACGTCAGGGCTCAAGCCTGTACTTTCCTCACTGTGTCAACACAAGCTGAAAGCATCCTCTGAGACAGATCATAAGCTTTCCTGTGCAGGGAGGAAGGCGGTGGAGAGCAGTAGTTAAAGTTCAGGCTAGCTCTGCAGCTAAAGCCTGCCCTAGGAGTAAGTGTTTCTCATCTGCATCTATATCCATTCAGTCCTTGGCTTTTTCACTGACAGTGCCTTCAGGATGCCAGAAGACAGTGGTGGCTTTGTGATGCAAATCAATCCTGCCAAGTCTTACTTACTAAGAAGGTGACTCATTCATTCGGGATCAATTTTTAAGGCAGCTTGTAACATCTCTCTCATTTGGCATGAAGGATTTTGCCGAGTGTTTCAATGAGACAGTTAAAATCTCACTCAAAATTTTTGTAAAAATATTTCCTTTTGTTCACATTGTCACGCTGAGAGTTGTATGTGAGTGCCAAGAACTGGACAGTGAGACTGAAAAGCAATAAATTTGCTCTCCCAGGGTGAGCAGAAATTTTGCCTGCAAGAATGAGTTGAAGAGTCACTGGGTTTTTCTCAGGAGGAAGGCAAGAGCAGAGAGGACAAGAGTGGCCCAAATGACCTTATTGGTTTTACCAGGACATATGGCAGGTGACTCCTTAGCGGCCTGTTCTTCAGAAGAAGTCGAGGGGAAGCAGCACAATGGAGTCTTTTGCTGAAGTGTGAAGAATAAAGCAAATAGAAGCTCTACTGCATCTGTTTGAGAAGGAGGGAGTAGGAATAGACTCACTGAAACGTGTGGCACATCCTGGAGAACAGGGATGGAGCCAGCAGCAGGGTGGCCAAGCAGAGAGGAGTTGCTGTGATGCTGCAGGCATGTTGCCCTGCAGAAGCTTTGTGTAGACAGGAAATTCTCAGGTTTTGCTGCAGAACTGATTTTGGGCAGAGGAAATACTGGGCTTAGTTAGTTGGAGTCAGAGTACCCGAAGCACTGTTCTCCAAACCCCTGGTGGGAATCCTGACACAGGGTTAAAGAGGAGACTATGATGCAACACTTCCCATTAGGACTACTCAAAACTGGATAGATAGTAGATACGGATTAAGCATCAGTATCTCTGTTGCGATAACTACAGCAGTCTGAAGTGAGCATATATGACCATTCTTCACACATTCCCTAGATATCATCGGTCTGGACAATCCAAGTCAATTAATCAGAAATTGTGTCCAACTAATATATTGGTTTAAAAATTATAAGCTATAAATACTAATACTATATTTAGAGTTTATTTTTTCCTTTGCTTTTGAAGTTTCATTGTGTACTTAACGTTACACTTTCCTGTTTCTGAGCCACTCTGAGAAACTTGTTCTCTTCTAATCCCATCACTTCAGGAGCTGGAGATTGAAGGAAAACATGCAATATTATGAAATATATAATAAAATTGTAACAATTGGCAGTATGGTAAGAAGAGTAAACAGATCATCAGTCCAAGACTACTATATGCAGTAATTCATCCTTCTCTGTCCGTGGTGCCTTATGTGGAATTTCAGCCTTATGTGGCTGCTAGAAGGAAGGTTATCTACTAAGGTCCAGAAATGCTGTTAATTTGCAGGATCAAGTCATAAGCAACCATCACTGTATTCCCAAGACAAAAAAACCCACCACCAGAATGTAGACCCTGAGCTTGTAAATATGTTCAAGTTACCAAAATACGCTTTATTAAAGGAACAGCTATATGTTTTTAACAAGTGACGAATACATAAAGAAAACAGATTTTATAAATTGTCCATAGGCTGCCATTTGTCCATACGAAGTCTTTGGTAACCCTATGGTGATAGCAAATAAAAAAGAAATAGAAAAAAGACCTAAATCTATAGCATGCTCAGCTGATTTGTATAACATCCTAAAATTCACATTCACACCCTCAGTTTTTGATGCACTCCCTTCATCCTTCAAAATGAATTTCAGGGGTGCTTCAAATGCGTTCTTAATTTACCATATGTGCTTCATTTATGTTGTATCACTGCAATGGCATATATGTAGCATAGAAATTTTAGCCTAGAAAATAAAGATATATGGGGAGTGAGCAACCATGAAAGAAAGGAAAAAACACTGAAAAAATAGTGAGTGGAGAAGCTTGGTGCAAAGGAAAGCAGCCTGGATTTGAGAGAGAATTCAGTGATGCCAGTCTGCCTTTGAAAGCTTGTTGAAGTGTGTTAGACACTTGGAAACAGAGTTTTAAAGGGGAAATTTAATCTCCTTAGAAGACAGTGAAATTTAACTGATGCTGGATAAAGGAGAACCTCCTGTGATGCTGTATGGCTAATTTTCACAGAGAATGTTTAATTCTTTCAGATACTGCAAGACTGCATTTATTGGTTTAGTAAATAGAAATTGCTCCTTGTGAAAATCCATTTAGTAAATGTTACTTTGGAGGGTGTTGGCATCTTATACAGTACTGAGGCTTCTTTATCCACTTTTTACCTGACCTGCTAAACAACTGCAAGATTTCCTTCATTCAGTAAGCTTTAGCTGAATAAAAACCCCTACCAATTCTTAATAAAATAATCAGATAAGAAAAGGCATGGTATTAAGATGAATGGTTAATACGTGGAAAATTATTCAAGATAGAAGTATTCAGCCTGCAATTCTATTAATTTTATCAATGCATATATAGTGCACAGTTATGGTATATAAGAATCCGGTACAGCCATGTGCAGTAGACTGCATGGTATCTACCAAGTCTTTACACTGTACATAATTTACATTTATTGCCAAGCAGAGTCAGAATTTTCCAGTCTCAGAGGGAAATAAAATCTTGTCAGCCCATCATGTTGTCATTATTACTCAATGCCTAGTAACCATTTCCACAAATGTAAAAGTCTAGGCATCCTCCCTCTTCTTGGATGAGGTAAGTTGATTGATTCCTGGAGCCAATTTGCTCAAGGTGCAACTGCCTTCCTCGAACTTGATGTAGCATTTGCTCTGGGTGAGAAGAACAAAGAGAATGCTAGTACTTGTTTGTGCTTTGGGCTAATCTGGAAAGGGTAGAATATTTTATTTTATATTTTATATACCCCCTGCTACTAGTTTTGCTAGCAGGGAGAAAGGAGGCATTTTTCTACTGTGATACTCAGAGTGCTTAATTAACACTCAGCAGAGCTAAGCCCTGTAGAAAACCACAGATAAGGTTTTTTGTTCTTGAAAAGAAGAGAGAGGCTGACCAACTACTAAGACCCAAATTGCCATGGGTAACACGGGAAGTATGCAGTTATTTCTGATGAAGATGGTGTGTTAACATTTTGTCTGTCTGTGGGCTTGAGTTGGTCATTCCAGCCTTATACTCAGGAGAGGCAAACACATTGTAAAATATTGTGAGATAATGTTGGATAACTGGTCTTCCCATAGGATTAAAAGGCATCATTCAGAACGTACAAGAGAAAGCTGTTTCAACATGCAAGATGCACAGAACCAGATTGCTTCAGACTATATTTATCTGCAAGTAGTAAATGTATATGTAATTCACATTTCCATAGTAAGTTTGCACAGTGCACAGAGCTTGCATAGCCTATACTTCATAGGCAAACACTGTTGAAGCAATTCAGGGCGGCGATCTGTCCAACTTGTGTCATTTCCCTAATTTGAAAATCCCGTTGATAGAGAGTTGCACAAGAAGGCTGGTTTGACATAAAAAGATACGCATTGAACTTGCATATATAGTTTGTCTGTGATACAAGTGCTGCCTCTGTAATGCAGATTTCTTCTCTTAAGAAACATTCACTTCAAAGTGTTATGCAAACTACTGCACTACAGCAGCAGCCATAGAAATACACTGCAGCATGTCCCGGCTATTACACACACCTGTCGAGTGCAGGGATCGAAAAAACAATCAGCCAAAAAGCTCTAGGATCGCACTGGTACGATATTTTCTGCCAATTTAAAAAGAAAGACCTAGGATAGGGTTGGTGTGAAGTCCAAAGGAAGCCTTGTGTGGATACAAAGCTATGGCATTGTGCTTTTAACCTGCTGTCAGCCCAGAAGGAAAGATTAATCTGTTTTCTTTGGATTATCTGAGGTGCCACTACCTGGCAAACCAGAAACGTCTTCCATTTATGCACACTAAAGTGAGCACTAAGCAGGGCATGTCTTTATTAGCTCTGGGAAAGAGCTTTCCTTTTCTTGTGTTAGCAAAGGCTAGGATTTATTACAGCGTAGTGTGGGAAGAAATTAGTCATCCATGATGTGGAGTAGGATATTTGCTCTTTCATGTGGTCTCTCCATTTTTGCCGTGTAAGCCACTAGCGCTTTCCTGCATTTTAGATGATGCATTTGCATTTTCAGTTTGTGCATTTCCCTTTCTGGTTTTGCTCTTCGTTGGCGTGTAAGAGGGGAACAGATACTAGAATTAAGGGCAAAAGTGGTGAGCACACCGCAGCAGAATGGTTTGGGGAGAAGTGGTGTCTTTAGATACGGCTATGGCATCTGGTTACTTGGGAGCTAAGTCCATGCATGTGAACTAAACATAGAAATGCCAAGGTACTTATAAAGGGCCCAATTTACAAGTCATGTGTCATTTTTGCACTGAATAAATGATTTGTATTTGCAGTTAACACCATTTGTGTCTGAGATGATAGAAGAGTAAATGCAGTGTCCCTGTTTGCTAGCAGTTCAGACTTGGGACTGTAATGTAAAGTATAATATCGGGCAGTGCCTCGCCTAGTCTAGTTTATGGCTTTGGAACAGCTTGTTACACACCCGGTGTGGGACTGGGTGATGGGACTAAAGAACCCCCCATCTTTTCATGTGCCCTAACAGCAGATTGCCTGGTCTGCAGAGCTCTGCTGCATCAAAAGTAGATTAAATCTTTATTTAAGAATCACAGGATGGTGATAGTGCTCTTAAACAGTAGCTGCTATTAAAATGTCAGCATTGCTGTCAGTCACCACCGAGTACCTGAGTTAGCGCTGTTTCCCTTGATAGTGAGAATGGAAAATAGGTTTCTACTTAAAGTGAACTATTGTAAATGAGGAGCACAGATTTAATCCTTTCTGATATGGCTTATTATCCATCTGTAAGATTAAAAATGTAGGTTGTATTACTTCAGAGGTTGCACTGACCTCTAGATTTCATGCTTCTGGATTTTGCTACTTCTTATGTACTATTATGTTTTTATTCCATATTTTGGCAATATCAAGGCTTAGTCATATATGTGAAAGAAAATGTAAAGGTACAGATAATGTGGTAATTGTACATTTTATGAAAACTTTAGGGGTTTGTCTTGTGAGCATTGTGCAAAATGGCAGATATTGATATTTTAACTAGTTATTCAATCACGGATTTGGCAGGTCAGTCAATGGGAACGATGTACAATGGACTAGAATTGATCACACTTCATTTCCCATCAATTGGCAGAGCAAATGGTAGCTCAGATGGTAAGTTAGGATCATTGCCAGTCATATTTGGGCTCATGCCTTCTTTTTTTTCTTCCATACGAGAACCCCCAGACTATTTGAGGAAAGTGAATGTCCTCTGATGTTGGTGACTAAAGCAATGTGGAGTTCTGGTAGCCTCTGAGGGGCATGAGACTATTTCTGGCTCCATAATTGATGCTCCTGCATAGTCCTATAATCACCTAACCTTATTGAATTGTCCCCATGTGAAGATTTGATTTCAAATTTAGTAATCATTATACATCATTTATTTTCACATAGATTACAGGTTCATCTGTAAAGTGACAGAATTTCACCCCAGAGCTCTTTGGATGTTCGGCTCTTCACTTTTTCTCTTTTTGGATATGCTTGTGACACTTCCAACTTTGGTGATTTACTAGTAATTAGTAGGCTTCTGTGACAGATTTACTGTAACCTTCCAAAGAGTGATGAATCAGGTATATGGCTATGAAGAAGTGGTTTCCTAGGACTTTTATTTAATACAGGAAAACAGAGTTAGATCCTGCGAAGAGCTTTGGTATCCAAAGCAGGACTTAACCCAATTAAAGCTCCACTCCTAAACCTAAATGTAAAATTGCAGTTTAAAAAAAATCTTTGCTTAGCTGCTGCCTAACCCTGAAAGCACAGAAACCAACTTGCTGTTCCCTCATTTGAATTTCAAGTGAACTGGATGTCTACACTTCTTTTTCTGCATCTGCCAATATCTTTGCCCAATTCCTTTATAAGGCTGCTCAGGAGCTTGAAATTAGAATTTCTTTCTCCCCAGTGCCCTGCCTGGTTCGGCAGACCCACCCTACATTCATACAGCCAGCCATGCCCCAGAAACGTAGCTGGAAGGGATGGTGCCATCTGCCCATGGGAGTTGTTTCTTCCCATCTCTGTTGGCTGGAGCGTGGCTCATCCTTGGCGTGCGGTTTTTGCGTGCATTCCGGTTTCTGCTGTTGTGCTATTTTGTTCCTGTCAAAAAGGTAATTTATTATTTATCTTTTGGGATAGGGATTGATTCCTTTGGAAATGGTGAATATTCAAAAATAATCTAGTTGTGACAGGACCAAACATTTTTGCATTAACAAGCTTTCTTACGAAAATTTATTGATCTGTTCTTTTTATTTGCTTTCCCAGATGACTGTTGCTCAATACTGACTGAAAAAATATCTCATTTCTGATGTGAAACCATCCACATGCTAAACAAATACACGTTGAACCAAAATAAACTATTTTAATAACTTATTTTTTTAATTAAATGCAAATGTAGCATCCATTGCAGTCTGTTAAAGCAAACAAAACCCCTAACGCGTTTAGCATGTTAAAAAGAAGATTTTTGCTGTGTTCACAATGTTATGCAATAATTAAAAAGAAAACCAGCTAAGCCTTCAGAACCTGTCCCCTTCTATAGAATGTAATTAATTTTCTGTTTAATTATAATAGTAGGGCTGTAGTGTGATTATTATTTTTGAGGCGTAGAGTTCCTGAAGTGTTGCTGGTTTTTGTGTTTTGGGAAGCAGAGCACACGGGAAAGATTTGAACCACACTGCAGCTGTAATTAAATGCTGACACATCAGTGGAATTTGGCTGCTCCTTTCTTCAAATGTGGATTTCCAGGACGGAGACTCCTCCTGGCTGTGCGGCGCTAACGGGAGCAGCAGTTTCTCCTGGGATGATTTGTTGTTTTCTCCTCAGATCCGCAAATCTGGGAAGTAGGCAGGCCTGACACAGTGCAGACACTGCCATGCTCAAGGTGAAATTCCCACTTCGTTCACGCTGGTTTTTAGGATGATGGGGTGCCGGCCGTCCTCAAGGGCTCTCCCTTGAGAGCAGTGTGGACACTTGTGGTCTCACTGTGCCTGTGACCGGGCAGGCCGAGTCAGGATTATGTTCTCATGCCACCGCCTGGCAGATTGTCACCGTGTTTGCCTCGCTGCGCTGTCCGTGTCCCTTCTGCCCTGCCCTGTCCTCTGCAGATGTATTTGTCACAGCATGCCAGCCCTGTGAGATCAGCGTGAAAGCCAGTGGGGCTGCAGGTGGCCTTGTGTGGGCAGGGTGGGGGGTGGGAGAGGACGGCACAGGTACAGGGACACTGCGCAGAGCCCTGCTGGGGATGCTGCAGGCTGCGGTGTCAGATGTTAGACCTGCGCAGGCTGCCTGCAGTAAGGTGGACGCGACTGCTGGGCTCTGAGGGTGTGCCAAGAGTGTGAAACATCAGGCAGCTCCCCAGAACCACCTGATACACGTGGGTGTGTGGGCAGCAGAAAGGCTGGTCCCACCTCGCCCTGCCAGTGAGGCGGTGGGGTTTGGGCAGCTGGAGGCAGAGTCTCCTGGCCCATTCTGCTGCAGGGTGAAGCAGCTGCCTGAGGGCAACCCAAGGGCTGTGCAGGAAAGACAGGATGAACCACCTGGTCACATCTTTGTTCAGTGGAGTGAAGGAGTTATACCTGATGAGTAGATGGTCTTCCTCTTTTTAATTCTTTGCTGAAAGATTCCGATGCAAAAAACTGTTGACACTTCAGTGTTTCTCCCCTACAAGAAGAAAATACCTTGCTGAGTTGAAATTGTGGCTCTAGAGAGGTCTAGGTTTGTCAAAAATGCTGTTTAGGTGGGTAGGCATTATTTGAGGCAGTAAAGCTGGAAAGGTGACCTACACGTCCAGTGCAGAAAAACTACTTCAAAATATGCCTATTGCTCTGAAGAAACTGTTTGACAGAAGTTCATTCACATGAAACAAGAATCCTGGGCTGCAGCCAGGCGTGGTGGTGGAAAGCAAGCGCTGGTTACAGAATTCAAAATTTCCTGCTGACAGGTATCCGTTAGATGTCAAGGCATTCAGTAATGGTGATTTGAAACAATGAAAGATTAAGAGATACTTCGAAAGACCTCTGCAGCCTAGCACTTCTTGGTCATGCTGCCATGTTCTCCTTTTCATTCTTCCATGACCACCACCACCATTGCCCTTCTTACTGTAGCATTTTGGGCTGAATTTTACATACCATCAGTGTCACTAAAGAAAGCAGTGCCATCCACCTATCTTTTTTTTTTTTTTTTTAATGCCTTATTTTACTTCTCTTTGTCTCCTATTCCCATTGTGAATTGGAACCAAGGAGTGATCCAGTGAAATATACTCCCTCCCCACCCCAGGAGGAAGTGAGCAGGAATTGTTTAATGTCACTACCAGGTAAAATGCACTTCAAATGACACACACATCACATCCAAGGAGTACAGTTTAGGACTAGTAATCTAAAATAAAAAGCATATAAAGTGTATAAAGCACAGACAAATCCCCTGGGACTCTGGTACTCTGCATTTCACCTCTTTGCAGGAAGGTTTCATCTCCGCTGCTGCTCACTAAAAGATGATTCCTTTTTTCCTGATTTGTGTGGTATCTGTTCTTAAACCTGCCTCTTGCATCCTCTCTGTGGCACACCCTTCTACACTTCAAATTCCTTGACCAAATATGTTGGGGTAACTGTGGATTTAAGTTATATCCTTTCCCCAGTTGTAGATAAGCTACATCCCTAAGCAAGGAATATTACTGAAGAGTGTTAGCCCAGTGCCTGGGAATCATACTTCACTCAAATCAGTTGACAGTAAAACACAAATAAAAGCATTTATGTGCCACAGCCACAAGAGATGGCACAGTTATACATGTCTGTGAAATACATAGATATGGAAATAGACTTAACTCTACTTCTTGCAAGGTCAAACCCCCTCTCTCCCTGTAATTAGCTGACTTGCTATCAGCTCTTTCCTGGCTCAGTTTTTCAAGGACTCCCTCTTCTCATTTGCCCTGCAGCTTAGGGTCCCTTCCTTCAAGAGACACCTTCCTTTCTCTCCAGCCAGCCTTTTTCTGTAGCTCCTCCAGAGATTCCTGTTAGCCTTATCCTTTTCACCCGAACTTATTTACCCCTAACTTATTCAGAAGATAGTTTCAATGTTCTGCTATAAATTGAAGAGCATGTCTTTGGAGAAGCAATGCCACCTTGGCAGACAGAGTGCCATCTCCTGTACTTGATTGTCTAATTAACCCTTGGTGGTAGGTGCATTTCAATGCTAAATGTTTCCATCCACCGAGTTTTTAATTTCATATTAACCTGCACACTGACAAATAGACTTGATACAAAAATCCTGATCTGATAAATATGTTTATTTGTTTAGTTTTGTCTCCTTATCAGGACTGTGATAAAAGTAAACAATTGGAGAGGCATGTTTGGAATGCTTGAGACCCTTTAAAAAGAAAAGACCCAAAGAGCTGACCCCTGAATTCAAAGGATTATTTTTCAAATCAAGTTGTAGTCCAAAAACAGTTGAAATTATATTGATAGGTAGTTGCAGATATAGATTTTTAAACATCTATCCTCAAGACATTTTCTTTTCATCTGGTTTTAGTCCAAAACCGAATATACAAATATTTTAGCCCAAAACACACTCTTTTTCTTCTCTACATATGTGTATGGGAGAAATTCCCAGTGGCTTTCTGTGTCCTGTAGCTATTGCATGAAATGGATGTTTTGCTGCCAGTACCGGTTGCCAGCATCTGTCTTTAGTGTCAATATGCCAGTGATTATGGAGGCTACCTTGGGATCCTGCTGCAGAGGTGGTGCAACTTTGTGTATTGTTGGACCTGATAAATCCTCAGAAAAACATTTTAAATTCAGATGCAGTATCTCCTGGCAAAAAAAATAAATTACTTTTAATCTGCTTTCGTTCCCTAATTTCTGATGTGCTGTTAACTCAGAGGGACAGAAATAAGAGCATATAGAGCAGTCTGCATTAATATAAAATATGCTGATGAAGATTACATGGAGCTAGCCACATGAAAATCGAAAGGCCTTAGAGAACACTGTGAGGCTGAACATTTTTGACAGTTTTTGAAACAAAGACCTTTGAACAAAATTTTTGAACAAAGACCTTTCAAAGGAATGAGGATCCTTATTTTTATTTCAGTCTACTCCAACAAGATAAAGAAATACAAGACAAAATATATTTTAGGGAAAATTCTTTATGGGGTCATTAACTCTTTCTCAGACATTTGGTCTTAAATTTCATCTGGCCTGTTCTAGGGACTCTGTGCTGTGATGAAGTTGTCCTGTTAAAACCGGGTGCTGTTGGAAAGGCTTGTGTCCTTGCAATTGCTATCACATTATTGCCTTGTAGCGATAATGGTCGTAGTGAGAGTTTAAATGCATTTGGATGAGCCAAATAGTGTCACAGAAAGCAACAAGTGCTTGAATTTGAAAACTTAGGCACAGACTTTAAGGATTAGTGATGCTTAGCTGTGAAGCTAGGTTAGATAAAAAAGTGACCCGTAAAACTTGAAGCCTAAAAAAAACCTTGCACAGCCATGACAGGTGCAGAGAGCGCAGCTGGGGGCATATTTCCATGAAGCATTTAAACTGGAAAGAATTGCCAAAACATACTAAAGCAGACGAGGGGAGTTGATGTGAAACCTTTCTGAAGCAAAAATCCAGACTATCCAATACCTTTTCTGTAGACCGTTGACATAATTCCCATTTTTCTGTCACTTCAGTGATAACAATTTGCATAGTTAAGATACCATAGTTAAGACACAAGTTAAGACTTGTGGCTTTATTGCATTTTAGCGCAAGTACTTTAGCTGCCGAACAAAAGTAAAGCAGTTTGATGTAATATGGATGCCTATTTGCACTCCTTTTAAGATAAACATTAGGCAATAACCATTTCTTTAGAGCCTGTACATTGTTCATACGATTCTCTCTCCTGTGTAGCAGCTCATGTTCATCAACATGATACATTCCTGCCTGATTTTCCAGTTCTCTCTTTCATTGAGGATATTCTTTTCTTTCTCTGATTGCTTTTTCTTCTTAGACCATTACTCTAGTTGATAGCTTCAGGTTATCATTGTATCCTATCTCCCTCTCCAATAAGCCTATGATTGATACTAATCTTCCTCATGGGACACATTTATAGGATGCAGGATGGAAACTACTCTCTAAATCTTAGCTTTATATGTGCTGACAATTTGCAAGGTTGCACCTTATATTCACTTCAGGTGGCTTAGGGGAAAACATCAGCACCTGGTAATCACGCTTCCAAATAAGAAGAGAAATGCGCTCCATATACTAGAAGTTACCTTGTTGTTCAGTCTCCTGCGCTGCTGCTTGTATTTTATGTAACTAGAAAGGGCTGGGTTTCTATAGGTGGTCAATGTGCTGTAACCAAACTCATGCCTTTTCTTTCCAGTGAGAGGAGCCATATTTTAATTAATCTAATGGAAGCTTTGACTAGCAGGCAGTCCCCTGAAAAAGAGTTAATGTGCCGGAAAACACTTCACATAAGCAGAAGACTCTTCATTGACTAATGTGCTTAACGGTACTTTTTCTAAGAAAATTATTCCAGTGAAAGCTTTATGGAGTGCATTTGTTTTTCTGTTTTTCTTTTCATAATATAGCTTCATGTTTTGAAATTGAATTAGGTATGTCTAAGGACCTTTTGAAAACAGAATTATTATGTTTTTACTACAAGTTTTGCAGATGCCCATCAGTATAGTATCATGGAAAACAAAAATATCCCATTCCTTGGAGGAATAAAACCCAGGGTGCTGCGATCACTAGTGTGATGAATGCATTTGCTGAAGTTTGGCTGTTTCACTGTTTCTACTTACCAGATATCTGAAGGCAGAGTCCAGTTATATAATTAACTTTGAAGAATCAATGGGAAATGAGGATGCTAATGTTTCCACAACATTTGCATATTCAAGCTCCACAGTCCAAGAAACAAAGAGAAGTAATAAGAAATTCATTTGCTTTATCTTTTATCTTTTTAAACAGACATGCATTTATCTTTATAAACAGACTTGCCAGACCTTTTTTGAATTGCAAAGTTTTGCTGCAAATGCTTGTTATTTGGATTTGCATAAGGATTAACAATGTTGTCCAAGTGGTATCTCCTAACCCTTTCTGTTTACTTATGTGATATCAGTCACTGGGATACAGTTTTCAAGGCGATCAGTGCTTTTAGTTCAGTGGATAATGCAGTTTGTTTTCATGGCAGATTCTCTAATGTTCCAAAAGTCTGGTTCAACAAAAATTATAAATATACTTGCTTAGAGGACTTTTTTCCCCTCTCTCGAAGAGCTCTCTGTACCTGCTAGCATAAGGGTTAAAGAATGAAAATTTATGAAACTTCAGGGGAGAGTCTGAGCTGACATGCATAGTGTAGAAATTAAGCTACATTCCCTATCTGAACATACATGTGAAAATGTCATGGTCAAAGCAAAATCATCTCTTAGATTGGAACTTGGCACCACAAAATCAAAACTCCCGGCGACTTGGAAAGTGTGTGTACCCCAGCAAGTTGAAGCTGGTTGAAGTTCAAAACTCTGTGCATGCTTCAAGTGTTTCGGTCTGGTTTTTTGTTCCAGCTTTTTATACATAGACGTGTTACCTAAAATATCCCAACATGGATGTGAATAGGTTTTACTGTTCAGAGAAGACTACTTTGAGAGCATCATTGCATACTGTATCAGGTGGATGGGACTTGAAAAATACTAAAGCAAACTCTTTGTGCTTGTATGTTTTTTCATTTTTAGTTCTTTTCATATGACTATGAAAGCACTGTTCCAACATCAATATATTACAAAGCAAATATTATCAGGGAACTTGCATTATTTTCACAGGATCACGTTTCCCAGAGTACTTGCGTTGTGGAACACACTTCTGAAGTGCACAGAAGTGTACTTCACTAATGAGACAGTTTGAGCCCCACAGCTTGCTGCGTTGACTTACAGAACAGAAGTTACTTCACAAATGTTCAGGGTTTCTATTCTACTTTAAGGTAATTGTTGGGAATTTCTCAGAGAAAAGCAGATTTGGCATTAAAATTGTCAGTCCTCTAGGAAAAATATTAAGGAAGGAGGCATACCGATAGAAACAGTATATATAGCTTGCTCATGAGGGACAGACGTAATGGTAAGAGAAGCTTTATACCTGGAGCAGTGCTGAGTGACAGGGGCTCACAAGAGCTGGAGCAGCTGTTTGTGATGTGCCAGCAGTGGGCTGAGGATGCCCATTGGAGCTCCAGGAGAGGTTGGGGTGCCCGCTGTGACAGGGGGATTGTCCTCAAAGCCTCTGGGAGAGGAGAACTGGGAAGGAGCAGCCAGCTTAGTGGAGCAGTGGCCCCAAGCCAGCAGCTTGTGAGAAACCTCAAAGCTGCTCAAGGCTGCAAGAAAGTAAAAAGTTAGAACTGAAGCTGCCAGGACAAAATATTATATTACTGGCAATGCATTAATTACTCAGTGTTGTTGCCAGTGGCTGATGACCCAGCAATCAAGAACAAGCCGTAAGTAATTAATTACACTGAACATGGGGTGAACACAGGGTTCATTAACATCACACATGAAATGCTGATTAAGTTCTGTGCAAAAGGCAAGGAACATAAAAAGCAAATACTGAGGTACCATACAGTGAGTGTCACAAGCTAGCTGTTGTGCTTCAGCCAGGCACAATGGGCACTAGGTAGGGGAGATGGGAAACTCCTACCAATGACATTATCTGCTTTATAATAAAAAGAGAAAGCTAGACTGCTCTGGAATGAGCTCACTTTCTCCTGAACCAGTAAGACTGTCTCTTGTAGTTTTCATGTGTGCTTTTTTAACCATTAATATAGCCCTATACTGAATTAATTAAATTGAAAATGGAAACAGTGTTGCTTTCCTGTACATCGGTTTTCTTATTTCTACCAGTGCTTTTACTTCAGTGGTCAGTTTGGGAGCTCTTGGAGAGGAGGTTGTTGGTTCGGTAATACAGTTCAGGTAGTTAATATAGAGTGAAGAAGCCTTATAGCTTTTCATTCCAGATCAGACAGAAGACAAGCATTCTGGCGCTGGCTAACAAAATGCTGTAGAGGTGTTGCAGTGGAAGAGAAAAACATAGCTGTCAAGTACCTTATTGATATTTTGCACTTTCAGTCGCAAATGCGTAATTAAAGGTCATTCATCCAAAAGGAATTTGGATATTCTTTAACCTTTCTTGGTCTCTCTTGCTCTCTCCCAATACATTTTCAAAATGTATTGAAGTAATCTGTAATATTTCCAGATGTATCTATGAGGAATGGTGGTGGTGGCGGTGATGAACTGACAGGTGGTCTTTTTTTGTTGAACTTGGTAATGAGCTGTTCTTTCCTCCAGAAGATTTTTTTTTTTTTTTTGGTTGGCCAGGTCATCATTGCCAAGATAAAATACTCTTATTTTTTATTTATAGAAGGGAAACCTTTATACAACTGATAATGGAGTGATCTGAACCCAGGGGTCTTGAAAGTAGGTCATTAAGTACTCAGTATAGGAAAAAGTGTGTTTTCCAGCATTCGTGGTTTTACTGGAGGGAATTATCTTGTTTTCTGATCTTGGCTTTAAATTCAAAAGACTTTTATAAGTCAAAAAAATTGATCATTTGATTTCATCACAAAAAAAATAATTATATCTAAGAGTAACATATTTTGAATCAGGAATAACATTTTTCCATTGATTTTTTTTGAGCAATACAGTGTCTGAAAATAACATTTTTCTATCATTGGACAACATAGATTTTAAAGTCAATATTAGAGCAGATTGCCTCAAATTGGAAAATACAGAAACAACTGTGGCATTGTTTTTTATTTGTGTTTGTTGGCTCGTATTAAACAAATGAGAAGTATATGCTGTAGCAACAATACTTACTGGGCTATAATCTGTGTAAGTGAACGTTGCCAGGAGTCGGGTTGGCCCATGATACTTACAGCAGCACAAGGTTGCACTCATTTGTTAGGGTCACCGAGGTGCTGTTATGGGGTTTACCAGAACCTAGCAAGGTTCATCTGCTCCCTTCATTCCCTTGAGGTAGCCCATCTATCCCAGAAAAGCACCAGTGATTTTTCCATCTTCTGGGGTTCTAGCACTCTCTAGCTTGCTGTCTTGTAACCTCTTTTCTGTCTCTCCCCATATGCATTTTTAGGTGACTGGCACTGAGAGGTTAATTTGAGCAATTTATTTGGCTGATACTTGGCTCGTTCACTAAGCACCCCGAGTATTGCTGTGACTGACTTGTGTTGTGGAGGTAGCCACGTGCTGTGCCATGGTGTGCAAGGTGCTGTACACGTAGTTCAGGTACACATCAAACTGTGGCTGCTTACTGACAATGGGTATCATTAAATGTCAGCGGCTTTTACATTTTAAGGTAATTAATACAGAGGCCATAAAACTCACCTACCTCTCACCCTGGCTGCTTTCTGGGCATTTTGAAGCAAGGCTCATGAAGTAAAGGTTGCATTGCCTACCTAAAATATAACTCATATGTCATGGGTTTGCTTTTTTTTGGTTTGCCTTTTTTTTTTTTTAACAAATATAACTGTAATAATTACTGTAACAGAGAGCTTTCTGTGGAGTTAATGTTCTTCTGGCTTAATGGCCCCTGGTTATTCTCAGGCCATCAACTCTTCCCAGCTGGTCATCAATCCCAAAGAACTGCCTTGTGCCTCCATTATTATTGCTTAAGTAGATGACATTTCTGGTGCAACTGCTGCGTCCCAATGAGATGATATTACAGCCAATAGCTTTTTTCCCCCTTGCTTTCAATGTTGTCAAAGCATTATAAACAGCTGGCACAAGAATGTTGTGGCTGTTGGCTGTGAATTCCTCTGACAATTTTCAGGTGGGAGTTTTGTAGATTTCAACTGAAAGACTCTGAGTGAGGTGAGTGAAAATGACTTGCCTGGAGCAGCTACATGGGCTCAGACTCCATGAATCATTCAAGAAGTAGCTGGGCAATACCTGAATGTTTCATTCTAAAGACTTTTTCCCAGAAGGAACAGTTTTCAAACAAGGTCTGGGACAGATGTTTTGGGGGGGTATGTGGGGTGTTAATGTTTATCATCTAGCAAATGTTGACATCCCCTCCCTTAACTCCCCCTCCCCAAGTTTCCACAGCTCCACTGATTGTCGCCCTTGTTTCTTAACAACTGATGGATTCTCTGGCAGACTTCTAAAAGAAACAAGGAAGTTGTAGCTCAGTAGGCCAGAAACCAGCAGAGATTGTTTAGGTGAAAATGTCTTGCTATGTGGATATTCAAACCCATGTGAGTTAACATTGGTGCTGACTACATTTCCTTTAACCTCATTAGCACTTCATCTTGCTTTCCCAAGCATGATGGTGGAGCAGCTAGTTCACCTTAGAGCCTTTTACTAGGTAATTCATCAAAGTGGCAGATGAAAGCTTAAAGGAAAATGCATGTAAATACTGCATTAGGAAACTTGGCTCACAAAGGCATGAACATTTCTACCCATATCATTAGCTCTCGATTACAATCCATGTATGTGAAAGAAAAGGGACTTTGTTGTCTAGGGAAGACGGAGATACAAAGCTTACTGGTTGTATCATTACACAAATTTTATAGTTTAGTTATTTTGTCTTTAATTAAAAAGCACTTCATCATTCATTAGCTGTTCTCATAGAAAAGAAGTTAAGACTGCAACCACCTACTGTCTTCAAAATTAAAAACAAGTTGCTCGGGTAAAATACCCCCTTTAAATGCTGGGGCCAAAACATTTCCAAACAAGGGCTTGAGATGATCTCAAACCTAGGTTATGTCTTCTTTTCAGCTTCAGAGTTTTAAGCTGTACTTCACAGCATGCTGATTTAGTCATTTGATTCCTATATACATGTGGTTCACAGAATCACTGGGGTTGGAAGGGACCTCTGGAGATCATCTAGTCCAACCGCCCTGCCAGAGCAGGGACACCTAGAGCAGGTTGCAAAGGACAGCATGCAGATGGGTTTTGAATGTCTCCAGAGTCGGAGGCTCCACCACCTCTCTGGGCATACTAAGTACTTCTCATTGCTAGTAAACCCACCAAGTTTACACCTGGAGACCTGCTAGCTATGTTTGTGATGGCATGAATAACGAGCTGCCATGCTCATGGGTTTGAGCTCAAGGTGCTGAGGCCCTCGTTGTCAAAGGTGGGTTTAGGTTGCTAGCGCTCTTCAGAGCCAATGAACACTGTCACCTCCTTGGTGTACTACAGGATCAGGCCAGTGCCACAGTGCAGGTGATGACCACCCTCAGCATGTTGTGTGTCTGATTTGAAGCCTCTGGAATTAAACAAGCCTGTTACTCACCAGGAAGGTACTGGAATGCCATTCTTCATGGCTAAGGATGAAAATAAAATTCTTATAGACAGCCTTAGGGATCAGTAGATCAAAATGATCATGAACCAAAATGGCCTTCCAAGGAACTTCAGACCAGTGAGCAACCAGTTCAGTTTGTTTGCTTTTTTTCCCCCAAAGAAATGATGATACACACTCTGTACGTTCTGTAATCTGATGTTAGTGGTCTTAAATGTTGCAAGATACTGTTTCATGCAGGGCCACCGAGGCACACCTTCAGTCTGTACCTCCCAGTTTATTGTATCCTTGTTAGAAATTAGCATTTTAGGGATACTGTTAGCCCTTTGTCCCTTTTTAGTTCTCGTGCTGAGTAGCAGATACACTTACATACTGCACTTACTGATATCTATATTGGTGGCATACTTCAGTAATATGATTTAGAATGCATTTTCATTTTCATGAAAGCTTGTTTTACTCTCCTGATTCCATTAGGTCAGGCACTCGCTGAACAGGCTACTCCTGTCCAATTTTGCTGTGTAACTTTTAAACATGACCAGACAAGCTAGAAAAAGTTCAGTGCACTAACTCACTGTCATGTAAAATACATGCAGACATTAATGACCAGCTCTGACTGTTGAACCACAAAGGAGGTACAAGAGCATTGCACTGGTTTATGGCACCAACTTGGTGATGGCATGGAAGGATTGGACCAAGGTATAACGCTCTTCCCTTAGCAAAATGTTCTGACCCCAGGGTTGAAAAGCTATTCACACCTGTGCTTATGAGGACTTACAATTGATTATTGCCTGCAAAAATCTGGAAGAGGAAGAATCAAAGATACTCCAATTATAGCTCATTTATTACAAGTGGAAGAAGTACAATCCTATACAGCTGGGAACAGTATAGAAGCTGTTGTGATTACCGTATATGATGCAGCAGCAGAAAGGAGGATTTAAACAGTGGACTTAAGGCCACAGAGGAACTTTAAGGGCTATGCACCTATACCTCATTTTCTCCATCTACAAAATGTACAGGTAATGTGTCCCCAGTTATTTGAGAAGACTGCTGCGCAAGATTTATGTAAAATCCTCTTGAGATTTTTGCTGTAAAATATGCCATGTACATGTAAAACATAGTTACCATGTAGTGAATGGGAAGATGTTTACAGCTAATTTTGAAGTATGTATGTCTTTGCAGCCTTTAAAAATGCACTGCAAGAGTTGTGCGCTGGTAACCAGCTCTGGACACCTTCTGGGAAGTAAACAAGGTGACAGAATCGACGAGACGGAGTGCGTAATACGAATGAATGATGCACCTACTCGAGGTTATGGAAAAGATGTTGGAAACAAAACGAGCCTTCGTGTCATTGCACATTCCAGTATTCAGAGGATTTTGCGGAATCGCAATGAACTCTTAAATATGAGCCATGGTGCTGTGTTTATCTTCTGGGGTCCTAGCAGCTACATGAGGAGAGATGGTAAAGGCTTGGTGTATAACAACCTGCAGCTGATGAATCAGATACTGCCTCAATTAAAAGCATATATGATTTCTCGCCACAAGATGCTTCAATTTGATGACCTTTTTAAACGGGAAACTGGGAAAGACAGGTGAGAACTTATGTGGATACATTTGGGGGATGTCATACAGTAGTAAAATAATGTAGTTTATATATACCAATTTCAGATCTGCTCAGAGGGACCATCACACCCATTAAATCCTCTGCCTCATGAGTTGTAATATGGTATGACATGCCAAATAACATCACTTGTAACATAAGTAAAAAATATGCATCAAAACAATTTGTATGGAGTATTGCCTCATCAACTTAGAATAACAGAATCTGGATGTACTGTTTATACAGCCAAGGAGGCAGGAGCTGTTTAAATCTCACTTTGGGGTAATATACGTAAAAGTTTTTTTACTGATTCTGAAAAATCAGAACGGATACGTTATGTTTTCTTATAGAGGAAATGCCACCATTCAGTGAATTATAATAGCTGTTTATTGAATTTAAGCATTCTTGGAACATTGCAGCTGTAAAGCTTCTTGTAAAACAAATAAACATTAGTCATACATTAGGTGCTTCAGAACAGTTCATCTTGTATTTCCAACTGGGAAAAGGAAAGTTATTATGATAGTTATATCTTCATGAGACTGTTTATGGCTTGTAGGCTGATGTTCAACTGAAATTTTTAATAAGTGACCCACTGCAGGAATGGAGCATTTTCCCATATAATGTTTGGAAACGGCCATTTAAACCAAAGACTTCCTAGCAAGAAATACATTTCTTTTTAATGAACTATTTTTTACTTATTAAATATGCAGCTGTAAAAATGGAGCAGGGTCCCCACTTAGGTACAAATGAAGAGGTAGGTTTATTGTGGAGTAACTCATGGTGAGATTTTCTAGCTTCAAAAATACTATACATACACACCAAAGCTTGGAGCTGGGCTCGATCCTCTTGCAAACAGGGAGGACTCAAGCACGACTTTGTTTTCTGGGCCGGACAACAAAGGCAGAACCAGCGTTAGAGGAAACTGTTGTAGCCTCTTAGCTGATGGCGACTGTACCTTTGCTTCGCATTTGCTGCCTTTGTCTGTCATACAGAGCTCTGTTCAGTTATAGTGGATCAAACTACATATCTTAAGTTCTTGACTGACTCACACTAACACTGGAGCACACAGTAACTTGGTCAGTTTCTTACCATTAAAGGTCCTTTTCTCTTCATCCTCAAATCAGTCCTTATGAGACTCTGCCTCTGCCAGAAAGAGAAGGAAGGATAACAAGGGGAGGCACCCTGCCAGTTCTGATGTGTTACTGTCTTTTCCAGGTTTGTTCACCCATAGTAGAGCAAAGTGAGAAGGTGAATAAAGCATTTGAAGCCTTCAAGAAAATTGCCCAGTATTTACAAAGGCATGGAAGTTAACAAAGCTGTAGTTGCACTGTGACATGGGCCATCATCAGCCCTAAGGGTCAGACCCTGTACACACGGAAGGCACGCTGCCACCTCCTTTCCTGGATTACTCTTTCAGTGTAAGACCACACGCAGTCCCCTGTTTTGAGGAACAGTTTACCTCCTCTGCTTCACTCTGGCCAGTTCTGCCATGGGGAGCCAGGGTCCCATTCCTTTCCTGACACTTGCTGTGCAATTTCAGGCAAGCTGCTCTTTCTGGTTCTGCATCACCCATCCGGAGCAGGAGGCCTATAGCTGTGCAGGTGATGAAAGCATTTCTTTTTCTGCACAGGCACTGGGCTCAGTCTTGGCTCCTGAAATATTCTCAAGGCGTCTGAGATATTAATGACATTATAACAAGTTTATAGTGGACTCAGTCATGGGCACTCTGAACTCCCAGCGTGAATCAAGGGCACTTGGATACTAGCAAAATTCAGCCTCATGAACAGGTCCTGTTGCTTTTAAGAAATTGCAGGCTCTGCTCTGTATGAACCGCTCCTTTAGAGGGCACATACAGCATACTTGAAGGACTAAGAAGATTAAAACGGGAGATGAAAATAAATGAATAGGCAGCACAGAAAAAGAGAGGGAAGATGAAAAGAAACACGGGTAGGAAGGAATTTGTAAGGGAAGAAAATTTATGTAGCTGTGGGGGCAGGAGCAGAACATTGTACAGCCCAGAATGTTGCTGTTCCCTGGGAGGTTTCTGCTGAGCTCTTGACATTAGTGCCTGCGAAAAACAAAGGAGGGAGAGAGAAGCCTGATTGCAAGGTTGCAATAATCAAACCACTCATTTCTGTCCTGAAAATGATGAGAAAAAAGGTAATTCAATGTATTGTGCTTTTTGAAAAAAAGCTGATTTTGAAATGAAGGGAAATCTTCAGAAAACATTGCCCGTTAAATAGTATGGTGAATGACAAAGGCTGCAGAGCAATATACTTGGTATTATAAAGTAACTGTACTTGAAAATAACTTTATAATTGAATAAGGGTACATTAAGAAAATATGATTCAGAACCAATATTATAGTAATTAGATAAAGGGAGCATAAATGAAATAACTGCAGGAAGAGTATTTCCATAGAGATTATAAATGAGATTTTGGTGGAGCAGAAAGGCCTTTAATTGTAATTTAGTGTGCACTACAGAATTATCAGCGCCGTGTGTTAGTTCATCATATAAAAGAATATCTGATAATTTCCCCTAATAAGCACATGACAATTCTTCATATTCTTTCATTACAGCTGATTAGGTATAAAAACAGTATTCTTTTGTTAGACTCTTGTTCAGATCTTTTATGAAAAGGCAAGACACTGTAACCCTGTTTCTATATTGCTGTCCTACAGACATGGTATTTAAAGAGGCCAAAGTGGTACTTGAGCAAGTTTTAAAATTTTTATTTTGTTGTTTAGCTTTTAAGCTACTTTATTTAAATTCAGTTATTCTCTTATTTATTGCAAACACTAAATTACAGCATAAGTGCATATAAGCAAAAAGAAAACTAACCCAGCAGACAGCATAGCCAGGTTGCCTGACCTGTGCAAAGCCCAGCCACTTTGGTCATGGTTTAGATAAAACTGCTCCCTTGGTTTTGAATGTAAGGTCTTAGGCACCGAAAACAGTGGCCTTGTGCGAGCTCCAACATACTCTTAGTCTGAACATGTTCCTGAATTACCAAGCAATTCATACACTCAGAAACTCTTAAGTGGCAGGAAAGCAAATTTTTTAGGCTTTTCCCTAGCTTTCCCTTTCCTAATAATTTTGAGCCAAAAATTATTTACTGTTTTATATTGTTGCAGTGCCTGAAGGCCTCTACTGAGCTTATGACCCAGCTATGACATTGTGACAAATTGCACCACCCCACTCCAAGGTTAAGCGCGAATTCAGAAAATAAATAAGGCCCTATAATTGGAACTAATGAGATGCTTAAATCATGTTATTCTCCAAATGCTAGCTTAGCCTGAAAGTCTATATGTCAGAAACGTGTGTTTCAGGAGTTCATACATTACCAGGTGACCCACAAAGGACAGGACAAATTCCCTAGGCTCCCCAGCATCCTTCAGGCGGTTTTGGTTAAAGAATGTTTAGAAGTGCCTTTTAAGCATTGATACCACCAGTTTGTTTTTTTTTTTCCTTCTTTGCAATAGTCTAATTCACTGAGGAAATGGGAAACCTTGGTACAAGGCATTCCTCAATCTGACAGTGCTTAAAACATCTCCCTCCTACTGCCCTGTAGGTGACCTACTTGGAACCAACTTGTTCAGCATTAGCTTGGGAAGCTGCATGGTGGGCTCTTGCCTGCTGAATTTCATATTAGTGATTGCTGGCACTTGCTTGCAGTGGCTGTTGTGGCTTCAGGTCCCTGCTTCCAGGACCGGTGTGCATTCTGCTGTCACTGGATAAACTGCAAAAGATGGCCTTGGAATGGGGTCAGGACCTGGGATTCCCGGGTGACTGCTCTGATGAGAACCTCATGTTCTCTCCTGTGCTTTTTTTTTTTTTGGGGGGGGGAGGGTGTCACAAAATTTTGCAGGTGTCAGGCAGATGTAGGTGTGGTGGAATGGGGTTAATGTAGGTTCCATATTAGTACAATCTGACCCAGCACACAAGCCATCCAAGAGCCTGCACTTGCTCTCACAGTGGCTCAGCTTTAGTAAGAGATAAAGGAGAGCCAGTCACTGTGACAGGCTGTCATCAGGAATATGAGGCCTTTTTGGGATGCAGATGACACAAGCTTGAACTTCTTCCTGTGGGACTTTTCTAGCTGAGTAAGGAGCCATTAGAGAGACCTGCTCTCTCCTTAAACAGTACTTGAAAGGAGATCTTCAAATGAACTTGTTTTCTCTGGAGCAAATACCCGACTGCATGCCTCCATTTCTAAGAGAGGTGCCTGACAGCTGTATGGCTCGCCTAAATATACCTCCATGACACCTTTAAGACTTGCTCCTCACAGGCATTTCCTTGACCCTCCCATTCTGAGACTGGCAGCTCTCCCCAGGCACAGGGACAGAGCAGGAACTTGACACAGGACTGGGACTTCCAGTGCACGTGCCAGGCACCCAGTAACCATTGTCGTACCCAGGTCTTACACACCAAATAGCAATGACAAGCAAATGCTAGAAAGAGGAAATGTTACTTTTGCCATTTTGCAGTTAAGAACCTGTGATACAGCAAAATTTAAGCACAGCTTATACATCTTTTACATCTGTGAGTGGTCACATGGACATACCTCCTATTTTGTATAAATAATGCTGGGATCCATTGTAGAATCGTAGAATCACCTAGGTTGGAAGAGACCTTTAAGATCATGAAGTCCAACCATAAACATAACACTGCCAAAACCACCACTAAACCATGTCCCTCAGCACCACGTCTACCAGTCTTTTAAATACCTCCAGGGATGGTTGATTCCACCACTTCCCTGGGCAGCCTGTTCCAATGTTTGATAATCCTTTCGGAAGGGTGCTTCTTTTAAAGATTTCTCCCAGCCAGCAGAGAAGGCCAGGAAAGGAGCTGCTTTAGAGGGCTCCCTTGCAGCACTGTCATTCATATTCAGAGGTCCTACCAGGCAGGGATGGGACTTAGGGCAGGCAGAGGGGTAGCACTTACGATGAAGGTTTCCCAGGCTGGCTAAGGGACAGGCATAGCTGCAGCTAAGAGTTTTCTGCCAGCAGTCACAGTGAGTGGCTGAGAGCTTCTGGAAACCAAATCATGGATGGGGTGGGAGGAAGGATGGTTAGACCAAGCAGTTGAGGCCAGACCTCGCTCCAGCAGACAGGCTCCTCTGTATGCAGTGGGAGGCAGCATTTTAAGCAGCCCTTTTCATCCCCCGTGATGCATCTTCCTGAGCACTTAGTGTGTAAGCTCCATTAGGTGATTATAGATGTGTATAGATTACCAGCAGAAGAATATAAATATAGGACATGAAGTTTCAGTCACTTAAGGTAAACTTACCAAAAGGTCAGCTAAATATTAACATTGCTGTGCCCAGAATTAATTACAGCAAGGGCAGTTTCTGCATAGATTAGTCTACCAACAGAAGACACTAGCAAAATCATTAAAAGATGAATGAGCAAAGTAGTCTTGGTTGCCCAATTTTCATAACCTTTCACAAGAATAAAAAAAAAAATGCCCAGAAATCACTTCAGATATCTCAAGAATTATTTGTCAGCCTAGAAACTTAATTATGTTTTTGCTTTCAGGAAGATATCCAACACTTGGCTTAGCACGGGCTGGTTCACAATGACTATCGCGTTAGAGCTCTGTGACAGGATAAATGTTTATGGCATGGTGCCACCGGATTTCTGCAGGTAGGATTTATTTTGGAACCATTATTAGCCAACAAGGTTGAATGTTACAGATAAATATCTATAAATATCTAAATGTTTTAATTTTTTTTCTATGCAACATGTCTTCAGTCCTCTTAAAGCAATTAATTAACATGTTCCAAGATCTGATTCTGAGAACAACAAACAGCATTTAATTATGTTATATAAAATATTTAGAAATTTTGTTTGTAGTGCGGGAGAATTAATCCATCTTGTTGGTTTCTTTTAGGGTGTGAATATTTATCAGCTAAAAGTAATGCAATAATTGGCATGAAATTAATCTGAAAAAAGAAGTGCTGGAAAACATTACTTTTAATTTGTTTCTAAAGTTTCCCTCCAGTTAATAGAGGAACGGAGTTCTCAGAGTGACTAGTTTCTAAACTGAACTTCCTACACAACTCAAATTAAGGTTGTATGCCTGTCACATGAATCCCAATTTTCCAGTAAACTAGCTTCCTAAATAATCTCCACCAAAAAAAACCCCCAGAATTTGGACCTGCAGAATAGACGATCAGTCCTGTAGTCACTCATTTTGGTCACGCAGGGTGTGGGCCACAAGTGGTAGAAGCAGCACACAAATTCTGTCCGTGGAAGCTACATGACCCCTTTGTGCTGTTTTATGAAGTAACAGCATGTGTACGTTTTACAGCTACGTGGTGCCTCCAGCCATATTCAGGCCCAAGGTGCTGGTTATGGTTTCCTACTATGGATCGGTGATAGAGGGAAACAGTCATCAGGACTTCTGGTACTGGACCAAAATCACATTAGCCACATGATGCAAAGCATTGATCCACTATAAATTCATACAAATTTGTTTTACATCAGCAATCTCTATGCTGAGAAGTATCGCCTGTCCGTCCATCCATTATTAGGCCTAGCACTCTGGCCTTTCAGAAACACGTGGTTTTGTGCCCACACCCAGTCCCCATCCACGTGCACTGTTAGGTGACCCAGCAATGCACAGAGCTGGTACTGGCAGTCTGGAACAATGGCATCAGCATAATGTTTCATCACTGGCTCATGAATCCCTTTCACTATGAAGTACTTGCTTGAATTTTCTGTTGCAAATTTCAGTGATCTCACTGAAGTCTGGTTGATGATTGACTAATTCAAGAGGCCTTTTAGGGGCAAGGGGAGCCAGGCTGCAGTGACAGGTTAGCTCATCTATCAAAGAACAGGACTGCTTTGACTTTCTTCTGAGCACTGAAAAAAAATCATTCGGGAACCTGCATTTGTCCTAGGCATGTAGCAGAAATCCCTGAAGAAATTGCAATATAAAATGTCAACACTAAATTCCACTTTGTAAGAATTTCTACAAATTATAACAAAACATTGATGATAAATGCTGTGATGTACTGCCAGATTTCATCATGAATTCTCCAGGGAAAATAACAAACTAGATCAGATATTCCAGACAACATAAATAACTTCCACAGCACAGCATTTCAGTTCCCCTGTCATTTCAGTTGGCCAAGACACACTTCAGTTTCTATAAGTGGCTGGTCTGTCTTGCTCCAGAAGTGGCTGTATTCTATTGGCACATAGAAGTAACTCTTAAATGATGATCTAAAAATGCAGAAGACAGCAATTCACTGTAAAACAATGCTCAAGCCTAACTTTTCAGGCAAAGTCAGATTAGTTTAGATACATATACTTAATTTAAAGTAAATAACCAACTGTTTTTAAGAGAGGCTGAAATTGTCACTGAGACCATATGAAAAGCTTTCACAGAGTTAGTACACTGAAATCAAAAGGATATAATATTAAATTACAACACAAGAAAGGCTGTAATCAATCCTACCATTGATAGATGTAATAATGCTCACAGCCTGCATAAAAAATAATCTTAACATAAAGGTACACTTACCAGGTCATAAAAAGGGAAAAGGTAATTTCTTCATCAAAAGAATATCAAGTGTCTTTACTTCAGGTTTATTCCCCAAGATGATGAAGGGGAAAAGTGTAGTTGCCATGCCTGGAAGAAGCTATCCATGAAGAGCTATGAAAGGAACCTCTTGCCATAAATACAGTTAACCTTCTTAGTTTGCTCTTCAGCCACTCATTAGGAAGTTAAACAGTGCTTCCTTTCGAAGAAATAAGACTAATAAAATAGACTATCAGAAACAAAGAAATATTCTGTAATTTTAAGCTGTATTTCCTCATTTTCAGTGGGACAAAATATAAATCCACCACTTCTTAAAAAAGAAAAACCAAAAAACCCCACCCTACCTGTCTCATGGCTGTGTGAGATGGTACAGGTACTTTAGTTGCTGTGCAACTAAACAATCATTAAGATTTTAAAGAAAACCCACCACACTCCTTATTTCTATTCAAAATTACTATCGCCAAATTTACAACTTCAGCAGATACCCATTATTTTTTAAGTATTAATTTGTGGAGTAATGAGTGTGGGTGATCACTGTCATGGAACTAAATTAGTATCACATCTGTAACGTGAAGGACATCTCAAAGGTATCGTGAATATCATACTGTTGATTCTGCTACAAATTATTAGCTTAAGATCATTAACCAAATTGCTTTCCACCCTAGGAAGAACAGTCTAGTGAAGGAGTCTGGAGGACAGACTAAAAGATTTGTTACTATTAATTGCAACAACGTGTTTTAGATTCATTTCTGTTTACTTTACTGGACATTGATTTTTATAGCTGAACTGGAATTGGTGACCTGATTATTATAAATTTCTAGTACTTTACAGCAAAGCTATATGTAATATTGAATCCCTTTGCTACAGATTTATGCTGGAGTAAGGGTTAATGGCTTTGATACTGCTCTCGTGCTGTTAAATACATCTGACTTGCACATTCTAGTATAAGATGAAAGCTTGTGCTTCCAAGCACATTGCAAAGATTTTGGAGAGCGCGTGCATCTCTCGCTCTTTTGTCGCCAGAAAGAGAAGATGCCATCTTGCTGTATTTTTTCCAATGCCCAGGGATCCAATCGTATCCTTTGCTGGAGCAAACTAGCACCCCAGATGGGAAGCATTTCCCTCTCTGAGCTCCCTTTGGCACTCTGCCATATGCACAGGGCTCACTCCTGAACTGGGACATCAAGGATTTTCCTCTTGCCTCCCTACATCAGCAGCCAGATTGTGGCGCACAGCTAGCACCACAGCTCCTGAAGGCACTGCAGTGCTGCTGCTTTTCTTTGTGGCTGCTCAGCAGCATTGGTGGGAAGGACAGACAAGCCTTAATGGAGTTCATAACAACGCCAATCCCTGTCCATTGGAGCATTGGCAGCAGTGAGAGGCTGGTTCCATGCAGATATCTCTGGGTACTCATGCACACAAGGAAAACTCAGGGTGTTAGTGAGAAGAGCCCTCTTTAACCCCTCTCCTCTTCATCAGCCTTCTGGAACTCAGAGAAACTTAAAGCTTAATTTGAGCCTTATTTTAACTAATATGAATAATTTTTGCTCCAATTATGGAACCAGATCATTTTCCTATAAGAATCCTCATTTGACTGCCAGGCCATTTCCCATCTGCGGTAATTTGCCTGAAAATTGGCATTTGAAATCCTTTAATTTATTCCTTTGGGTACAGCTTTTAAATCTAGTGTTTTCTTACCTCCCTCTCTCCACTTTCAATTGCAAAGAAGCAGTTATTGCTAGTTACATTTCCTGGGAGTTATGAGGTGCTCGATGGAAGAAGGGGTGCTCACAGGATTGTAAACTCTATGTGACATAGTCATGCCCTTTGGTCCATACGTCTGGATCTCACCTCCTTACCTTAATAACAAAATGCATAAACGGTTTGGAAAACAGGGGTAGGATGGATGTCAAGGAAATGGGATCCTCGGAATAGAAGGCAAGAAATTGTCCAGAAGTCTTCATAGTCCTGGCCCAGCACCTTGCCTGTCAGTGAAAATATTAATGAAACTTTATTCACCCTTCAAAACATGAATTATTTTACTAAGTGTGTGAGTACGTATAGTTTTAGTGGGATGATTTATAATGGCTCTTCATTTGTTAAGGAAGAGGTTGACCAGGATGTGATATAGGATGGCCTTGTTTTTCTGCCTTGGTTCTTTTGAGGCAATCACTGTTTGCTGTGTTTTCAGCTCTCACTGTGGGTGGATACCATCTGTGGGAAAATGTGCACTGAAGTGGCAAACAGTAGATGACTGACACTGGGTACAAGCACTTACACACTTGCCGTGCTGGCAGGCTGTTAGGCAGGAAGTACAGTATATTTTACAGAGGAACTTTCCTAGATTCCTCCCAGCTGTGATATTAATATGCATGCAAAGTCTGACAAAATACTGATTAATGTCCAGTATCAGTCAGTGATAAAACAGCATCTGTTTTAATGTTAATAAATGAGGTGGCAAGCAATTTCCGTATAGAAATTACTCATGCATTTCATTTGCTGGTGACACAAGCTAATTGCAGAGTTAGAAGATAACACAGTACAGTTAATTTGGGTTATGGTGTAGTTACTCAAGCCAGAGCTCAAATCCAAACCTTACTAGGATGCAGTCTAGGGGAATCCAGAACTCGCACAAAAGGAGAAAGACTTCAGACAAAACGTCCTAGGTACCTAATTGCCTTTCTGTGTTCCTAAATCCAAAATAGAACATTTGGAATTTAGCCTCAAAGCTTTAGTCAGCTGCAGAGTAGTCTTGGAGAGGTCTAAAGCCACCAGCATTTTCGTTTTTGCATTGACTTCACCTCCAGGTCAGCCAGTAGACGTGCATACAAGCCTTGACAGCACCCATCAGGGGATGCCTGACCCCAACAGGGTGCCTGGACCGGACTCCTCTGCCTCTCTCGCCTGCCAGGCCCTGTGCAGCAGGTGTTTCTGAGCTGTTTCTGGCAGGACATTGCACAAAATGTAGTGACCCGTTACAGCTTGGAGCGAAGGGCATCCACTTAGGATGCTCTGGTGTTACCTTCAGAGCTTTTGATGTAATGTGGAATCCCTGTCTTCAAAAGGGAAATCCATTGCTAAAATATCCACTGGTAGAATACTGATAACATAAGAGAAAGCACTTACTGGGAGGTACAGGCTTCAAAATGTTCCTTCAAAGAGGTAACAGAAGGGTGTAACTCTAGTAAATACTATGTTATCAAAGTGAGGCAGAAGAAAGAGGACCACTATCAAGCCTTCTCTCCTTCCTCTCTTTGTCCGATCCACCTACCCCCTGTACCTGTTTACTTTGGGTTTTGTGCGGAGAAAAAAAAAAGACAAGCATTACTATAGATCCTCTGTGAGAAATCCGATTCCAGTTATCACTGTCATCCATTGCTAATTTCAGCGTACAGCAAAGGAATAGGGAAGAGACATACAGCGATTAATTTCCTGCTTTTTGCTCTTCCAGTTCATGTTCTGCAAACGCAACTCCGGCCTTCATAAAAAAAGGGGTGGGGTGGGGCAGCAGAGGGAGGATCCCAACCAAATCCACCCGGAGTACAGGGGCCAGCAGCCTTGCAGGCTCACTTTGCAGGGCTGGGCCCTGAGCAGTTAACTTTCTTCCACTGTGACTGCATTTGTTCAAAATCCGCTGGAGATACGATTCCAACTTTACTAATCCTAACTTTAAAGCAGTAAATATCCACCAAGCACTATAGGTTTACCTGCAAGAACACAGGACTAAAATCCAGGTTCAGTGCAGAAAGGAAGAGCAGTCTAAATGAGAGGCAGAGGCCTGTTTGTTTAGTAGTTCTTAAGGAAAAAAAAAAAAAATCACATTAAAATGTATCTTGTTAGATTTACAGTAAGCATACAGATGATTCATTTAAGAGATTATAATAAGAGGTCCAATGTATCAAAAAGGTATGTGAAAATTAATTAAAGATTGAGATCAAACAGTTGTAGCTAAAAAAAAAATAATGTATTAAATTTCTATGTGAAGGGTATTTTTTACATTACAAATATGTTTTCTGTAGGTGAGGTATTGAAGGATTTCTTTTCACTCTCTTATGTATTCCGCTGAGAATATATACAGTAAATTCAGAATCCATCTTATTCTAGAAATGTAATTTTATTGTTATTCTGGTCTTGTAAGATTGATCACCGTGTTGTGTTACCAGGAAGCTAGATTGATTGAATTAAAATGTTAATCTAAGGTACAAATGGAAAGCAGCAGTAATATCATACATTACTACTGCATATACAATATGGATTATGGTAAATAAGAAAAATTAGAGAACTGCGTAGGTGACAGAATTACACAGTAAAAATAATGACCAGGACAGAATACTGACAGATTGTGGATGCATTCAATTGAAAGTCAGCTTAAATATTAGGTCTTCAAAATGAAAATAATCAACTCCATATTGGAGCTGACAGCCCTGAATCTGCCTGAGATTTCTTGCTCTGTACTAGGGTCCTGTTCAGCTCAGGCTTTCACAGAGAGCAGTTCCAAGGCTTCACTAAATGGTAATATTCGGATTAACTTTCTGCCACTACAAAATAGTTTGTTGGTAGCAACTGCGAAGATCGGTACGATTGGGTTATTCTGTCTGGGACAGCTCTCTCTCTTTGCATTTACGACAGAGGTGGTTGTATGAGTTCTCGTCAGCCCAAAATGCCTGTGCCCAAAGTAAAACCATAATGGCTACAGTTTAGTGCAGAGAATAAAACAAAAGGAGAACGAATCACTCTGGCTTATTATAATACAAATGTGTCTTTTACAGAATGTAACATCAAAACATTAAGGTTAGAACTGCTAAAATTAACTTTATCCTAAATATCTAATTGGTCTTTGACGTATCCTATGTGTCACCACATCAGTAGCGCATCTCCTGCTGCTTAATGCTGATGGGCTCACAAGGTCAGAAGGATACTATGGGTGAATGGTTTTAATTTTTAGCTTAGATACATGAAAGTTGCCACTGTAAAATCAAAAAGAACTCATTTGAGCACCAGATATTTGATTATAAACCCAGCAACAGCAGACTGTATCACTGACCCGGCGTGCAGATAGGCTCACTGAAGTTGTGCACTCAGATGCACCGTGCTGGGAATGTTCAACTGAGCTGATGTGACACAGATAACCACCTCCCCTCTAGCTTCCCCTTCCCTTTCTTCCCCCAGTTCAGCAACTACCTCTGCAGGGGTTTTTACAAATCACAATCTAGATATAAATCTCTTAAGCAGCTTGCTTCAAATTTCAGTGTAGTAACACAGCCCTGCAGCGCCCACTCTTGTTTTTGAGCTACTGCTGTCCTTTATTTAACTGGGAGGAGGGGATTAAAGGACAGCAACAGAAAGAGCAAAGAAAACACCTTTGCCCCATTCTGATGTATTAAATATGCAAGAAAAATACAGCTACCTAGAAATTTGATTTAACTGGGAGAAAAAGTGGATTTGAGCCCATCAGCTTATTAAAGATAGCATCTTTTCAATCAGTAAGAAAGAACATCTCAGGCTTCCATCTATTTTCTTTCTTCCACAGGGATCCTAATCATCTTTCAGTACCTTATCATTATTATGAACCTTTGGGACCTGATGAATGCACAATGTACATTTCACACGAGCGGGGACGAAAGGGCAGTCATCATCGTTTCATCACAGAGAAACGAGTGTTTGAGAACTGGGCACGGACATTCAATATTCACTTTTTCCAACCAGACTGGAAACCAGAACCACTCACTGTAAATCACCCTGAGATTAAACCAGTGGTCTGAGGGATGAATGCACAAGACCGCAACCACAGTCACCCACTGTGTCAGCCTTCGGCGTGTTGGACCTTCTGGGACAGCAAGGCAACCTCGAGGAGAAGAGGTAACAGGATCTGCAGCTGATAACTGTAACAACAGTCAGGAAGTTACAGTGAAGGAGCAGAGCATATCAAGAGTACTTTCTGTCAAACTGTGTATTAATCCAGTATATAGCCTTTTTTGGCCATCTGACTTCCTGTATGTGTATGTGATTTGTGAAAAACAACTTGAGTATCATTAACGGATGGTTAATTCATTATGGTTTTTTAAAGTACAATGCCACTGAATTTTCATAGTGAAAACTTACACTATTTATTTAATGGAGGTTTTTTATGCAACCTAGGCCAGTATTTTTCTAATTCACAGTTCTGTGGTTGTCTATCTTTCATAATCTTTCAAATCCAAAATTAATATTGCTGATGGTTTGAAAGGCCTAGCTTTTTATTTACATGATTCTATATAGCATGTAATTAATATTTGATCTGGAAATGTTGCATTTCTTTTAAAAACTTTGGGCTCCGTTCCAGCCTAAAGCCTTTAACAGCAAGAATGGTCCCATGTGCGGATCTAACTTTACATTCTGACATCTCATGTTAATATGAAAACAGTAGTGAAAATTCTGTTTGATATTAATGTGCATTTGCTGCTGTGCTATCAAGCTGCTGTTTTTTAATTAGGGGTGGGAGGAAGGAGGGCAAAGTTTATTAAAAAAAAAAATTACTGTCTCTAGCAGCATACTTTTCAGTGAAGAGACTGGGCTAAGGCTGGAGCGGTTGTGTTCCATTTTGCCTCTTGTAGTCCTGCAAGAGGCTGAGGGAGCAACCCTCCTGGGGCAACAGACTACAAACCAGGCAACAACAGCTTGAAACAACATGACTGAATTTCTGAAATCAAGAAGTTACACTACCAGGTACTGCAATACCAGCCGTACTAGCCAAAAAGATTGCGACACTGCACCTGCAAAAATCTCTGCCTTCCACTGTTCCAAGATCATCGCTGATCTCAGAGATCCTGGATCACACTGAAGTTGGGATGTGAAAAGAGTTCCACATATACAAAATTGTCCCCTTGAAAAGAGCAAAGTTACACTTGGCAGTTTTTTCGTGGAGTACACGTGCATGGTGAGTCCCTGCAAACCAGGGAGGTGGACAATGCTAGTGCTGTATACGGAACCTCACAGTGTGAATTACTGGGTTACATTTGGCTTGTGAATAAAGAAGATTTCAATTACAGTATTATTTTTCCTTTTGCCTCACAAATACTAAATCTCTAATTTCTTCAAAGTAATCAGTGGGAGTAATTTTGCATGAAAGATTGTATCTCACATGACAAAAGTGTCTCTCATTAGACAAATGTAAAAGCTAGAACAAAGGTATTACCTTAAAACATCTAAATCCAAGAAGCTGAACCTCAGAGGCGATACATAGAACTGGGGCCAAACTCACTATCATTTAAACCCACTTATGAGCCATGGTCTTCCTCCTTCCAAAACTGGATAGCAATAGCTGCAGCTGCCCTACAGATACCTCAATCCTCTGGGGACCAAGTGAACTGCCCTGTCAGGGGTAAAATGGTGTTACCCCTGTAACACGGCCTGGACCCGAGCTGCAGGCCTCCCAGGAGCCACTCTGCTTGCTGCAGCCCTCCCCACTATCAAAGAGCAAGAAACTGTAACCTGTTTTGCCTTAAAAGTTTTCTTTTGGTGTTCTTCCTGGTACACAGCACTCACCATACAAACGGAATGCAAAGCTCTGCTATTGCCAATTGCCTGTAACCTGTCTCTTGTCAGCTGGTGTTTAACTCTCCCTCTTTCACTGACTCTGTTTTATTCCCTCCACTTGATTTCACAACATTCTACAAAAAACAGAATGGATTTTGAACTAACGGTAATTTGAACATCCCTTTCAGCATGTGTACTGGGGCGTGTATCCAGCACATAGTGTTCAAATTGATGAACTCTGTCAAATTGATTTACAGATCATTTCTAACGTGACTGCAAGAGACGGTACAGATCACAGTAGGTCCTCTGATGCCACCATCCTTTTGTTATTTTATTAGTGATATAATAATAAAAAGATCTTGTCATTCTAAAATAGAGCTCTTAGTTTTTCCATTAATTGAGGGCTGCAGGATGTGTATGCTAAATATTTAGTTATGTTATTGTTAGAAATAGATAATTTTAAAATAGATTACAGTGATCTACTTTAAGTATTCAGCAGAAGGACAGAGACTTGCCAGACTGTGTTGTGCTCCACATGCTTGTTTCCTGTCTGTAAGACTGGTCAATACCAAGTAGATCAGATGAAGCGTGAAGAATGTGAAGAAACATGGGATAAACTGACATTAGGTCTCCTAACGTCTAACAGAGTGAAGCTAAGGATTGTAAATATTCCTTCTTCAGTTCCTGTTAATAATAACTATGGTTGTGTATATGGGTAACAAGAACACAGTCTTTTAAACAAAACAAACCAAAAACTCCCTTTAGTCTCATCAACTTCTTGTGGAGTTTCAGCAAGTTACAAAAAGTACAAAGGAGTATTTTCTAAGAGTAAGTCACACCTGTATATATAAAACTCACTGCAAAAGGAATTTGATGAAGCCAAGGAGATGGCAAGTTTTAAATAGGATTGATCACACAGATTTATATGGAATATAAATCCAGTGCAAAAAGCACAAGTTCTAAGAGTGCAAAAGAAATGTAAATAATTTTTAAAGTGCTGTAGTTTTAATTTACAAATTACTGATATGTTTTTCTATAAAAGCACAATTTTTGAACTACACCATATCCTGCTACATTTCAGCCTGACGTAAGGTTTTATAGCCTAGTTATAAAACAAACAGATTTATGATAGAAAATGCTGTCAGATCAGAGATAAGTAGCACAAACTAGGCACTGCTGCCATTCTCTGGTTTATGCTGTCATCTTGCACCCTTCACTATAATTTCATCGATTCATGATCTTCAGCACACATCATTTCACATATTAAAAACTGTTGCAAAACAGTGTTTACAGACATCAGCAGTTTTAAGATCTATGTTACTTTAGTTCTGAACTTGCATACCTTAATGCTTTTATGCTTGGCTTCATCAGAATAGCTATTTTTCATCTCGAAGAACCACAGCTCTTATGCTGTGATATGTGCAGCTGGAATTGAGAATGATAAAGAAAATATCTCTGCAGCTAAGAACAGAAAAATACAACCATTGCTTCCTGTTATTTTGGCACAATGGTTGGAAGACGCCCAGCTAACAGCATGACGATACAAAGCAAAAACACGATGCATTTTGAGAAAACCTTCCATGCAAAGTGTTAAAGGACCTCAGAAAGACAAGTTAATACTCTCTATTCCTGGGTAAGGAAGCTGAGGAAAGGGGAGGTCAAGAAACTTCATAAGACCAAGTTACAGCCTAAGCACTACTTTTTAGAAGAGATACCCCTGGCTCTAGCCAGTAGAACACGCCATGGCCATTTCATGTATTACATACACATACAAGACAAACAGGAGTTTGATAAAGTCATGCAGGAGGTGCTTACCTGGGTCTTGTCCTGCATTATTTCTCAGGCAAACTTCATATGAAACTAAGTGATTTTTACCCAAAATAGCTCAAGTAGGCAAGGATGCGATAATCTAAAAATAGCTGGAAAAACATTGGGGAATGGGGTGAGGAGAGTGTAAAGAGTAAGGAATAAAGCGTGGTTTGTGCTATCTAACTGTATTCCCCTGGAATATGAAGATCAAAGTCAGGCTGGAGCTGACAGAGTGGAAAGTTGTGGCTCAATAGCAGCGGCTCTCCTGCAGGAGTTTCTTTTCAATATTTTTCAAATCTATCACATATGCCACAAAAACTCTTTGAAAAATTCTGATAATCACCTCTGACTAATGAAAGTTAATTATTTTATTTGATGCAAGGAGATGCAATTTCTAGTTCAACTAAAAACAGCTTAGGGATTAAAAAACATAAAGAAAAACAGTTAAACAGTGAAAAAGTACTTGTAAGACAACAAAATGTAGTGCAAAAGATAAAGTACAGAAACCTGACAGGCATCAATACGTCACCTTTCCTGGTGCATCCATTAATACTGATCACTTTGAGCTTCCAGCTGCCTACTGCAAAAGCACACCTTGCATATCACAAGTATAAGATTTTATAAGGAGAAAGGAGAAGAAGAAAAAAAAATTAAGGACAATCGCCTTTAAAAAGACCCTAGGAAATATGAAAGGGCAAGAGTCTAAGGGTGGTGAGAAACATCTCCATACTGAAGCAGAAAAATATAAAACTCAAAGGATGTTTTACAAAATGGCTGTAAAATGGCTCTGCTTATGCTAAATACGGTTAATACCATTAGATTGTTAAATGTTTTCTACACTGAAAATTACAACAAAACATGAAATGTCAAATGATACCCTTTGACTACCATGAGGATAGAATTTCATCATCACAGTGGAAACAAAGATGATGACTTTTATCCCGGCTGACTGTAGAACAGGCTCCATGGCAAATCCAGATGTGCGGAAACAGGTCGTGAACCAGCATCTCCTTCCCTTCTGTGGCACCTTCCCAGGGGTGCCAGCAAGAGAGCACACAGCTGTCACAGGACACGCTCTTGCACTGCCAGCAGAAAAGGGAGATGTTTCTTTGTGCTGTCCGTCGTGGAACACCAGACCCAGCCAGAGAAACTACTCGGCAGATGATCAACATACCGCGTTCACTGTGGAGTACTTTGATCAGGAGTTGTCAGAAAGACAGAAAAGACAGGAAACTACAAACGACCCCAGCAACTGAGACAAATGGATGGAAAACTGTAACAAAATTAGCAGTCATAAAGAAGATACATTGGCTAAGATGTAACACAGCTTTTGTAAGAAAAGTCATGCCTTGCAAATCTATTGAGAGTTCTTCAAAGTTCTCCGAAGCAAGTGGACAAGAAGATCCAGGTGATTAATCCACAACTAGTTTTGCTAGGTGGCTCTTACGACTACCAAGAAGCTACAGGATAAAAGAGAAGATCTTCACCTATGGAACCCCCCTGAACACAGGAAATAAGGCTAAGAGGATACATCACCAGCTTAAGGTTACAAGCAGAATTCTACAGGAAAACATCTCAATACGATTTCTCTGCTTTTCTGTACTCTTCCCTCAGCATCTCCCCTAGGTCACTTGTAGACACAGGATACAGGGGCTAGACTATCTAAATAAATAGATAAATAAAAAAAAAATGAAAAAAAAATTGTATCCAATGAACATCAACTTGTACACTAAAGCCCAGTTACAGTCTTGCCATACTCACAACGTGCCAGGCAGCCACAAGATCTAACAACAGTACCTGCATTCTCATTTTACTGAAAGCAATGTCAAAGCATCTAGCTCCGATGGAGAGCAAGACTGGACCCTTCCTAACAGACAAGAAAAGTCATCTTAATAATTTGGTTTCTCGGAACAGGTTTATCTCCTTCAGGAGACGCCTAGTGATATTTAAATCTGTCAGCTTCTTTGCACAACCCAGACAACCATTTAGATAACATCAGTAGCTTTTAGGACACTAGATACTTCCTGAAGTACAGGGAAGATAAAGGGAATAATGCATATTTAGCAAGGTGTAAGGTTTTAGGACTTTGCTGACTTCCCTTTGGCTATCAGATCAGTTGAAGCCATTAGTTAGGGTCCAAACGTAGAGCATGATGCAAGTCTGTCGGCAGCAAAATGAAGGAAATTCTGAAGGGAACCATTAGGTGTGGCTGAGTTTAAGGCAAAAGCTTAGGGTAGGTTTATGTTTTAACAAAAAAGGCAAAAGAAGTGAACAGATTTATAACCTATGAGGATATGCTTCCCCCCACTGCATCCTTGCTGTAACCAAGCTGCACACAAAGCCAAAATTGAAAGAGGTTACTGGTATTCAGTGGGACTGTTCATTTGTTTTGGACAAAATTGGAACATTTCCCACTACAGCATTAGTTATTTTTTTTTTTAATATGGCTGTACATCTGTAGACAAGCATTACATGAAACACTAAAAAGCTACTCCTGGTCAGTCCATTGCAAATGATATTGCAGAGAAGGAGCAGCTATACAGAAATAAGCAGCAAGTGCAGAAAACCCTCTATACACACAAACAAAAAAAAAAAAATCAAGGATAGGGGCTACTGCAGAGAAGGTACATAAAAGAACCATACAAAATACAAACAGACATTCCAATGACACACAGATGGCCCTATTTGCCACTTGCATTATAAAGACCAAGGGAACTAAGGGGACCCTAAAATCATCACAATTTGAGCCGTAATGTTTTGAGCTACGAACTTAACCTGGACAGGAAAACTGGTACAGAAAACGTAACTTCACAAAACCAAACAACAGTTACCTTCATTGGTAAATATCAAAGCACATGACAAAGGAAGTGAGTACCATTATGTTGGAACTGGACATAAAGGACAGAGCGTAAGCTTAAAATGCCCACTACATGCAAACCCAGTGGACCTAGCCAAGCGTTTAATGTATGACAGCATTATTCCAGTAAGTCCTGTTGCAGGCAAGACAAGAAATACATTTGCTATTTCAGATTAGTCAACTTTGACATAGGGACTAGTATGACACACCACGAATCTCCCAAATAAACCACAGCCCAGTTGCCTGGTCCCTACAGAGCCGTCTCACCAAAGCTATGTAGTGGTCAGCAGCGTGAAAAAGCCACTTCATAAGAAGTAGCATCTATGCCAGAGCTTTGCCAACAGTGCTGTTATACTATCGAAACAGTCTGTTTCTGGTAGTTTTGGACAAGACTTCAGTGTTCTTTGTGCATATACATTCAAGGAAGAAGAAAGAAAAAAAGGTTAAATCTAAAATTTGCATGGGGAAGAAGACACAGCACAATCAAACATTAATAGATGTACATCTTCATAAAGTTTGAACTGAAACCTTAAACACTATCAATTTAATCACTAAATCAGGCAGAAATCCTCATTAAGGGAGAAAAAGTAACTCATTTTAAAGAACTTGCAAGTGAAATTAGTGCAATGAAATGCTGATTTCAGAGTATGTTATGCAGCATATACAAGTTTTCATCATAAAACACCAATGCTTTCAAGATGCATTTCCCTACCGCATATTATTTTTAAAAGTTCACGGAAAGAGGGAAAGCAGAAATAATAGCAGAGTGCACACAGCAGAGGATATTATCTTCCATGAGAAACACATTTCACTGTTGTTTTTTGTTTTGTTTTTAAATTTGCCTTTCATCACTTAAAAAATGCAAAAACTATAATCCTCATTACTGTACAAAAGTGTTGAAGCGATGGTTGAGAAGACACTTTCATTATATACACTGCTATTTTCTGTAGTTCATAACTTTATGGATAGATTAGTCTCTTGGGTGAAATATTTTACGCTTGTCCTCAGTCCAAAGGTAAGTTAGTCAGAAGCATGATAAAATTCTGCCAGGTCACACACAGCTTTGTGACACAGAGCTGGAAGATCTGTACACAGTGCCACTGACACCCCCATTTTCTGACACCCCCAATCTTTGTCCCCAGATTTTACCACATGCAAAGGTTGTCATCTCTCCAAATGCTGCAGACTCCGTGAAATACACCGTTCCCACTTTGTGAATTGCCTTCCATTTCATCTATTTTTATCAAGTCCAAATAATCCTGAACTTCTAGACGCTTTTCAGTTCACAACACAACAAGGTACTGGACCAAATATAACCATTTACCAGCAACTTGCAGCATCACATTTCCCCATCTACACTGAAGGGGTAATTAGCTCAGTTTTTGGAAGTCTTCAGACCAGAAAGTTCTTTTTATTCCTTCCCTCTAAGCATCCATCAGAGAGGAGAAAGAAGAAGCTCTCAAGCTTCAAAAAAAACTTGAATGACATGCTGTTGGTATGCGGATTGCCAGGGCTGCAGACTTCCCTTGTCTGCCTCAGTGGGAGAGTCAGTGGGACAGTTAGTCCTTCAAATCTCTCTTACATGTTGAGGAATACAGTACAACACATCCCTGTCCTCATCACTTTGCAAATCCTCTCCACCCACGATAAATTCACAGCTGAATCCGACCTTTCCTCCTTCATAAATCACTGATTTAGTACTATGTACAATTCAGCCCTGCTTTAGCACACAATGATGCCCATCTAAATGCACATTAGTCCACGAGATCCATTCACTTCCAATATGTTTCATGGATGTGGTACCACAGAATGGAAATCCCTGACTGATGAAATAAGGTGGAAATGGGCTCAATTTGCAGACACTCAGGAATTAGAACCAGATTACATTTGCTTTTCTGTAATCAGCAATAGAGACCAGCTTTTACAGGGGGCGGGGGGAGGGGGGGAAGAGTCCACTCTCTAGAAGAGATGCACTAGTGCTAATGATATTTGTAAAGATACTTTTGAACAGTCTATGATCTTTGCTTATGCTACGACGACTGCATTTCATGGTGATAGCCACGTAAATATAAAAAGATTTAGCTGGCATAGACCAATGAAATGCTGATTGTTTCATCACCGCTCAGGCTTCTTTCTCCACTGATTTTTGTGGGAATCTCACTTTTCAGTCTGTTACAGAAGTGTAGCTTAGTCATACATTTGTGTAAACGTTTGGGCATGGTCATACAGAACAGCATTCTCAAATATATCCAGCATTTCATAGCCAGTTCAGAAACCAAATGAAGTGCAGAGAGGTGAGAGCATGTGTATGCGAGTGTAACCCTACTGTTAACTTACCATTGCTTCAGTTCAATAATAGTAATGCGTTTCAGTATGTGATCCCGGAAGACGGCTGAAAAACTGAAATGAAACAACTTATATTTTTATCATCCAGCAGTATTCTAAACAATGTCTATGAAACCCATTGCAAGACCTGCCAATGCAGTTACAGAGTACAGGGTGCAGACATGAAAGAACAAAATCTTGCAAGCATGGGCATGCTTGGTTCAAGGACCTAACTCACTGAACGCTGAAATTTAATTCCACTCTAGAAGTTTCTATGCAAAGAAACATCAAGAAACTGCCATCTGGCTTGTTTTCTGGATTCCATTAAAACGCTAATCTGTGCACAGCGGAGGACGTATCTATACTGCACAAGCACCTTGTTTAGCATGAACAACACAAATGGCTTGTGAGTGAGAATGGCCTGGCTGGTTCCCAGAGCCCAGATCCCAAACGGAGTTTGAAGGACTCTCAGGGAAAGTGAAAAGATTAATAACTTCAAATAAATATAAAAACACATTGACAGACAATTTTGTGACATTTCCATACCTGCTTTCAGACTATAACTATTCAAGGAACAGAAGTTATCACAGTATAGAAAATACTGTCTCACAAGTGTAGCACAGGCAACTTTATGGTGACTCAGAACGATCTATTTCAACTCCTCACTTTGTGCATATAAAAATGTTAGAAATGCCCGAAGCATAGTTTGCTACATTCCAGTCAAATTGTTGTTCTCACTTCAATTTAATCACCTTCACAGGCACACTTACTGAGTGCTTCTATTCATAAATTGCATTTTAATAACCCACCTAATTGCCTCCTTTCCCCCAAGCAGATGAGCTTTTAAAAAGACAGCATCTTTGGTATCTTCTGCTACTTGCAAAATTCAGCTGAGTTCTGTAGATGTTTCTATCGCTTCCTGCAAAAGGTGGCTGAAAGAGGGAAAGAAAAAAATTGAATAAGGCCTGAGCAGTCTGAGTAAGTGTAATTGCAACCGAAGCAAGGCACAAAGCTCTATCAACTTCACTTTAGCCACTTCTTGAAGTGTGACAAAACTTGCCTATAAAATAAATATTTGATTAAAAATACTCATTACAATTGAAAAAGAGTATCAAAGGCTGGATTAAAAAGTGAAAGCTAAGCAAATCCTCTAAGAAATTCTGTAGGATTCATTTCTATACCATGTCTACACATTTCTATAGTGTCTCTCTGCATTTCTATACAGTCTGTCTACAACAGATCTTAGTTGATTGTTGCATTAGAAACAGCCAGGGGGGAGAGTTTTCTCATTTAAAGAAGTCACCCATTGTATCAGATTTTGGATATGAAGTCATTGCTTATGATGGCTGCTATCCAAAAAAACAACCCCAAAGCCCACCACATTGTGAAGAGATCCAGCGCTAGGAATGCTGCTCAGAGCCGTGCAACTCCTCCCTCGCTGAGGGAGGCACTTTCAGCAAACAGAGCTTTCATCTTTCACAGGAAGTTGCACTGTTTTGGCAGGGGATACCTGTGCATCAGTTATACAAAAACTTCTCATCACCAAACTGGGAAGAAATGTCTAGAATATCAGTTTACAGAAAGATAAAGACAGTGGTGTAGGAATGCTTTTGTTTTAAAAACAGATGAATTCCTATTCCTGGTGCTTAGCACATGCTGCTGAAAACAATTCCTGCTGTTCACCAAAAAGTGCAACAAAGTTCTCAATACCAGAACTTTATAGAGGTAGAGGTGTAGCAGGCAAGTGTCTGCCTCCTGATAACGGATCATTCTGTACCTTTATCCTCTCCAAGACTAGAAGATGTATGGAGAAAAAAACCAAGGTTTTAATACTCAAGAGATGTAAGAGACTGCTGTTTCTATTGTTCTCTGGCGTCAGCCCTTAGAAACAGCTGGAAGCTTCAATGGCTGCGTTCTCTGTAGCCTTCCCAGTCAGTGCATACACACAGCGCTCTGACAAGTGCGCTACCCCTAACTCAAGGCCATGATGCCACAATCAATCTGAAAGAGAAGAAAAAAGGACAGCAAAAATGTTTAAGCACTTAAGTTCCTATGTTCTGTGCAATATGAAAACGCTCAATACCATATTCTAAGAAAAATATATTGGCTCTGATATCATGTGTGATTACAAATAATTCCTAATAATTTTTAAAGATACGTATCTAGCATTTACACCATCTATGCATTGTGTAAGCTTTATTATGAGAAAGCTAGAGAACACATTCCAACAGCATACTGCAAAAGCTTCTCCTTGCTGACAGACTTGTGTCTATACATGCAAAAATTTGCTCTTCTATTCACCAGTATATTATACAGACAAAACCCTTTTAGCATACATTCATCAGTAAATGTCCAAGAAGAACAAATCAATATGCCAAAACAGAATTTACAAAACCTAGGGGATAAAGCTCATTTTCCACGGGCTTGGAAACTACAGAATGTAATAGTACAATTTATAACATTTTTCATCCTAATGCCAGAGTCTATTTTCTTCTGTGCAAAAATCTAGCACGCTGAAAATCCTGAAAGCATCCAACTCTGTATTGTATGGAGTGAAAATACACCACCTATGAAGGGTTCCTAATGGACATGATGAAGTCATAGTTTCACTTTTTTTGAAGTAGATTCAGTGAGGTTATGATGTATTTTTGCTTCACCAATGCACAGAATCCTAGGCTCAAAACTGCCTCGGGTGAGAAGACTGATCTAAGGGTTGTATTTAACAGGGAAGAAAAAAGAATAAGGAAAAAAATCTATATATTCTAGAGTATTTTTATTTTTGTGAAAAAGCTTTCAATACGTCATGCCAAAGTCTGCGAAGTGGCTGAAGTTTTTATTGATAAAATGACATCTTAAATAACGTTCTGCACAATGTCTGGTTCCTTAGTAATAGGTTCACTACTTCTAAGATTTACTTTGAAGTACAGGGGAAAGACTGCCCATTTGCAATTCACAATCATCCTCAGAAATTCTGTTACTACATTTAGGTCCCTCCTCTTTTTTAAGTTTAACCAGGAAGAAAAGTTGCTCAGAAAAGCATTAAAATATGTTTAAAACAAGACAAAGTGAAAAAAAAAAAAACCCTCTAACATTAAAACCTTTTGTTTGACTGTTTTCAGAAAAGGAGGCAGAAGAGACGACTTCAAAAGAGCCTTTAGAAGCGAGAGCTCAACACTGTTTTTCACTACAACCATAACACACACACAGAGCACTCAGGTGACACCAAGGAATCCAAAGTAGCAGTCAATGGAATCATCTTGCTTGCTTGAATTCAGAAGATGTGTTTCATGTGCTTGATTCCGTAAGTTTTGAAGAAAACCATGATGATCAATGCCCAGAGTCCTAAAATAAACCCTCCAGGAGGATGCCAGTCCTTTTGTTTTGGTTTCTGAAAAAAAGAAAAAACAAACAAAAAGAGAAAACCAAAGAATTTGCACTTAGTTTTCACATTGAACAGGCACTGTGTCTATCAAGTGAAAAAAAAAAGAAAAAATCCTTGGAGTACAGAAAAATACCAATAAGCTGTATTTCTTCATAAAGTAGAAAAGCACCTTTCTTGATGTAGTGGAAAGGCTGATGGGAGGTGAGCTGCCACTCAAGCAAGGAGGTTAAGTACCACAAAAAGGCCACTACAACTGTGCCTGAGACACCACTTTGACGGCGTGTATCAGCATTGTGGGACGTGTTCAAACTCATTTGTTTGGACAGAATTTCTCATATCTGGTCTCATGTTAATACAAGAGAAAAATGCTACTAGTATGAAAAACAGTTCCTACAAGTGAAAATGTAAAAGACAAAAGGCAGTGTTGTTTTTCCACTACCTAGACTGTTTCCTACAGCTCCTTTTGTACTTAGAATTATGTGAATAAACCGCTATCTAGCCACATAAGGAGCTAACATTCATTATTACAGGAATATCATAAAACAAAATAGGATTGTTTTTAATGTCAATCACATTTCTCAGGGGCCTCATTGAGTCTAACTGCCTTTCCTTAATGTAGAAATATATTCTGCAATTCAAATACCGTCCCTTCAACAATTTTTTCCATCTTCAGTCAAAAGCAATACACTGCAATTTGTTAAGGCCTTTTCTATCTCACACTTAGCAGTAAGACAAGATAAAACTTGTGTGTCCTCTTCCTCCTCATATTTAAAAGAATTTCAGATACTCCATATTCAGTGAGAAATGGATTGTAAAAGATAAGAGCTGCTATATGCCCCAAGATCTGTCTCTGAGGCTAAGAATAAGGTGAAGCTATATGAATGCAAAATTTTAGTTACGAATATCATCACAAAAATATCAGAATTACAATATTTAGAAGTATAACTCAGTCCATCATGCCTGTGCCTACTCTTGCTCTCAGCAGGTATGTTTTACAGATCTTCTAGGCAGAGATGATTTACTGTTACAATAATAAACACTGAAGTGCTTGTTGAGCTTTTTATTCCCGCCTTACTGAAAGATTTGCACTATTCTGTCCTTGTATAGGACGAGACACAAGGGGCACAGAGAGTATTTTGCTTTTGTTGCATTTAAGTCAAATTCAAAATTCTCTTTCTGCCACGTGAATAACTATTACAAAAGATGGTACTGTTTCAATTTCCGCGTGAATCTGCATACAGAAGCTTGTTGTTCTCCACTAAGTGTACCAGGTGGCTGGTGAACTTTAATGCAATAAGGAACAGTTTGGAGCGTCTGTTCTTTCAAAACAGCTTTCCTATCAACAAGAAAACAATGTTTGTTGATTGCTCAGCTCTTATTTTCTAAGCTGTGTAGTTTTAGCTTTAGGATTTTTCTCTAAGTACCATGCTTGCAATTAAAAAGTGTAACAAATAGCCATGTCACCTGATACAGCTAAAGAACTTGGCATTCTGAAATACTAATGATTTTACTCTGATACCAGAATCACAGCACCAGCATTATAATTCACATTAACAACAACAAAACCAAAGACAGGAGCAGAGATGGTACCTATATATGCACACCACTCAATTTCCTACGAAGCGCTCATCAGCTGCAGCGTACGTGCTGTTGGTAATCTGCCACCTCACTGACACTCGCAACCACACATTTCCATATAAACTTCTCAGAAAATCAGCTCTGCATGTTCAAAAAGGCTGCCAGCACACCTCGCTTCTGAAAGTAACGGCACATGACACTTCCCCACACAAAGGAACTTTCTTGTTTAGATCCTCCTAATTAACCTGTAACTTCATATGCATATTGCAGTGCCCGTTTCATCAATCTCTTTGTACTATCAATCTTTTCTTTCTTGGATCTCAGACAAATTCCTTACCACAAAGTGGCACCTGACCCCTCTAGACAAATGACTTCAATTTGCAGTCAGTGACACTAAAAGCCTCTCTCTCCTATTTTGTATAGAACACGTAATTTAATTTCTTTTAAGAATTTATATGAATAAATATTTATAAGGTGATCTATGAGTATGGTTTTACATTTTGTCATGCCATGTACTGAAGCCTCCATGGAATTCTGCAAGCAAACGGAGGCCAGTGCAGCAATGGCTCCACGCTGGGAAATCAAGGACATACATATAGGCACTCTAAAGCCATGGGATGCAATGTTAAAATGAAGGATTAAAAACATAAAGGCACAGCAAAAAATACATATGAGGCTATAGAAGAGCTACATACTTCGTAATCATAAAAATAAATTATTTCAATAAGAAAGATTTACAGACCCAGAAACTGAAATCCACAAATACATATTAAAGCTCAATAAAAGGGCAAAGAGATGCAACTCTATTGTACATCTGTAAGACAATAGTGAGGTTAATTGAGCACAAAATTACATTGAAATATGCCAGTCTTTTCCACTAGGGGCATACAGACATCAAAACCTTATGAATACCTAAACCAGAATTACACAGATTCATGTTTAAACCTACAATTTATACCTGTAAGAGCTGAAATATGTAATTTTCTTTACATTAACTTGATCATAGATTCCCAAGAAAGTGCATCACTGCATTAAAAATCTAATTAGCTTTTGACTTGACAAGTTCATCCTTCTAAAATCTTAACAAATGTAACACAGGAAACGTCAATAACCCATCTTTGTCCCGCTGGGCACATCACGTAAGCAACAAACAGCACTGAAGTTCCTTTACAAAAAACTGTGGTTTGCACCTGTGACTCAAACCCATCTACACGTAAGATGGAGTCACTGCTTCCATGAATTATGCCAGCGAATCGTACTTGTAACGTAGGCCGGCAGAGAGCTTTCAGCCGGCACCGTTGTAACAGCAGACCCAACAATTCTTTCCCCTTGGCACAGCTGTGTCACTACCACCAGCACTGCCGGTGTACCTGTGTCAGCGAGGACGCGCGGCATCACTCCGAGCTGTCACAGCTACGCCAGCAGCCGTGTGTCATGAAGTCAGAGGCCAAGGCAGGATGCCCTTCTATAAACACATGTGAGCCTCAACTGCCTTGCTGCAGGAGCTGCTTTGACTAGTTTGTGCAAGCAGGCAGGGGAGAGTCACAGAGATCTTTCCTAAGGGGAAAAACTATTGAAGAAAGAAGTGCTTTAATAGCAAATGAAAAAGTTTCCTTTTTAGATCCACATACTGGAAAAAGGTTTAGAAAAAGAGAGAATTTTTTTCTGTGCTTATACCACTTCTGCGGCCATAAGCAATCCCTAGACAAACTGTCCTTTTACATCAATTTTAGGACTGATCAGAAAGCATTACTGAATATAAAGCTTTTTCCCAGATTCCTAAAAAAAAAATTCAGTATTTATCCTATGAACATTGCCTAGTTCAGGGTCTTATTCCAATAAATTTCCATGAAAGTCAGGCAATTTTTGAAAGTCAGGCATTTTCTCACTTATGAGAAAATGCTAAATGGACAAAAAAAATGTTAAGTGTTGCAGTGTTTTAATTTGCAATTAATTAAATATCTTTATTATGCCTAAATTGATGTGCGAATGCATACTATTAAAAGACAACAGATTGGTTGCAGTACTTACAAATCATGCATCACTTTCTCATCTTTCGGACTGATCTGGAGGAGCAGAGGCAGCAACTCTTTTGGCTCGAGTTATTCTGCATTTCATTTTTGCATTACCCACCTAAGAACTCAGCACCCGAGTACTGCTTATGTAACGGACATATTTAGGTTTTGTGACCTACACCACAATACGACCCCACTATAAATGCCCTCTTTATCCCTACACCAGCAGCAGTACATAGGTGAAACGCACATGGAACATGGTACAATGTGTCATGAACAAATACATTTAGCAGCTTCAGGGCTAGTCATTATCGAATTGCTGGAGATTCCAAATTAAAAAGATAGGTAGCTAAGCAACAGCAAGCTTCCTCCTGTGAACAGTTTTCTGTTGTACGCTCTCTAGTTCTGGTAGACTCTCATTATCAGGTAGGACTTAAAAAGAGTTAACAGAGAGTTGCTCCAAGTACTGTAATTAAGGAGAGGATAAAACAGTGTATTTTCAAACTGGATGGGTCTGTAGGGACCCGAATGGAAAGTATCCAAGACTTTCAATGAAGGTGTTTCATAAAACATGCAACACTTGTTACTCCAATTAAAATTAGTTTTATGCAAAAAAAAATATATAAAAAAAGTATTAAAACTGAAGTGGTAATTAGATTAAGAATGGTTTCATTTTAAAATATTACATCAGAACAGAAATAAGATTTGAAACATCATGTATTGACATTTCCCATGGAAAATGCTGTGTTAAATATCATTATAATCCAACCCTACAGTCTTCTTCCAATAGAACTCCCTTTGCAGTAGTGTCCTCAATAAGGACAAAAATATTGGTACGGAAAGCTTTGGGTTAAACTCAGAATCCACGCTGGGATGGTAGCAGTAGAGAAAGCAGTGCACACACTATTATAGTCAGGAATGTAGTAATTCCCAAATGAAAAAGGGATACGCAAACTCTTCAGTCTCCTCCAGCAACTTATTCCAAATAGGGCTTTAAAAAAGTGGGCAAAACCTTAAAAATGAACGTGCACATCATCCACGCTATGAGGGATGTTCTCCCCAACCTGAGGCAGATGGGGTATGTTTGTACCACGAGTGCAAACTAGCCAATGCAACCGCACAAAAATAAAACATTGGAAGTGCTGTGTTCCAACGAGTCCACTGAAGTGGCAGCTATCGTATGTCAAATTAATCCCTGCTTGATTCTCTCTGGAGTTCCAACGCAGAGTGCCCTAGACCCAGTTTTGGCCTACTTAACGCAGCACACGAGGTATAAAATACCACCCAGGATTCTGAGGCTCCCCGGCAGACAGCAGCAGCTACAGCACTGGGGGGAAATCCCGCACACACCCCTCTGCGGAGGTCTCCACCTCCACTAGGCTTGGGGGCCAGCAAGCACTCGCAGGGAAGTGAAGCACGCTCGCTGATGGTCTGTGCAATGCTCGCCGTCATTATTACATCATTGGGGTGAATTTTGTGTCTTTTGGGGTGTAAATTTCCAAGTTTTCTTCTTGGTCATTCTCCATTTAAATGAACATTTCTATTTCTTCCATTGAAATACTAAAGGATTTCTTTCTTGTTTCTCAAGATACTTAATTTTATGTCAGGGTCTGTGTTAAAGACCGATATTGAAATAAAGATCCACATTTCAAAACTGGTCTTTGCAATCCAAGGCCAACCTCAGATCCAAAACTGAAACAACCTGCCTGCTTCTCATCTCAGAAAATAACCAAAAACACTGATATCAAACTGAAGGACAAGGAAACTCCTTGGAAAAGCCAAATCCTACTATGCCAATAGCACATGATGTATTTCCTAGAGGCATTCCATAACAATTCCGTTACTTGCAATTTAAAATTTCAAACTGAGTAATCCTCTCAATTCTTATGACAAAGCACACAGCAAAGTTTAATTTCAGAATGAATTTCTATGTATCGCAAGCAAATCACAGCATTAAGTATGTCCTCAAAGCTTTTACTGGAGGTATGCACTTCTAATTTGTCAGTTACAGTTTTGATTTGGGGTCCTCACAGGGCAGTGGGGGAAATCAAGTAATTCCAGCCATCTAGTAATAGTTTAATCCTCTTTTGTGCCCACACCAAGATTAAAGTCATAAGAGAACTCCAGCATAAATGGTGCCTGTTAATCTGCAAAACAATTTAAAGTACTTTTGTCTAATCTCCTAGTTTGTATTTATTATCCACAGTGCCATGATTACTGATATCTCCAATATTAATAAAATAATGAAGAAAGTTCACTCATCAGAAACAAAAACTCAGGAAGGATACAGGGACGAACAGCAGTTAAACTAAATTAACATATCAATACCAACAACTGCATTTTAAATATTTACTTTGAAAACTGCGTAATCACCATAATATAAACTACAATACTGCTATGATAGCTTTAGTTTTTGATTTCCTTCTAAAATATGTAATCTATAAGGGCTTTTTAGAAATGAACTTCTACTTCAAAAATGGCTGCTCACTTATTATTCTCTACTTTCTGTGTTATCTCTCAGCATTACACAGCACTTCAAAGTGCTTTTAGTTGTTAAACAATTATTCATTAATCTTCCAACCTGTGACACAATACGTAATATACTTTTTCTAATCAAAGGGAGCTTTCCCAGCACCTGGGACCCAGCGCAGTTTAATTCCCAGACAAGCCAGCGCTCAGGCGAATGATGCCCGCCTGGCAAACACAACAGGCACTGTACTAGGGGCCTGCAAACCAAGGTGTGGGATTTGCTACACCCACAGCTAACGCACACAGCTCTGCACTGGCGGCAGCAACCGTCCATACCTATCTCCGAGAGACGCGCAGCAGAGGTCTTACCTCTGCGGAGGGACAAGGGCTGAGCTCTCACCTGCTCAGCTACCGCTGAGTAACATTACGGAACTCGTGTATGCTCTAGGGTGGAGATGAAAAAAGTCACAATATAAAGTTGCATTTAGGAAAAAAACCACCCAACTACATCTATTTAAGGTATGTTATGCAAATTGGGCTTTATATTTTAATCAAATTCATACTCTTATGTGAAGCCATGTTCATGATTTTTCACAAAAGCGCACCTAAGTCCACAGCAAATATATGAATTACATTTGCAAACACAAAGCTTCGTGCGAACTGAAGCATGCAAAAATAGAAGATGAGCAGCTCAATTAAGGAGACTCAGTATTCAAAACTTGGCCACTGCTACTTTGAGAAGCATCATTCTTTTTTACTATGTTTATATTTAATTAATTTAAACAGGAGTACTATTAGCAAAAACAAGACTAAAGGCATTCAGCACGCAGTGCCAGGCCACGAACAGAGAGATAAACTTCTTGAGGTCCTTACACTAGAGGGGGTCAGAAAACAGCAAAAATACACACTAGCAGGGCAGACTTCACTGGAGAGGACCTCCAAAACCAATCCGATATAAAAGCAACCCCCTTGCTGCACTTTGGGTTAAGCAGACAGAAACCAGAAGCTGCAAAGAACAAAGGAGTTGAAAAGGGTGAGTAGAGGCTGCTAGAGGGACAGGTATTTTGTATTCACAAAAATACAATTGTGTAAATAGGGTCAAGTATTCTCAGAGCACTATTTTTCCAAGCAGCACTCACTGCTCGCTTTCTCCTGGGAAAAGATTATCTCCAAGTCTTCTACGGTGCAGATCTTGTTCATACAAATACAATGTCGCGTTGCCAGTGGGAACAGAACCAGAACCAACCTCTCGACTCGTCAGGGACGAGGCAGCGTGTGCATGCATGGCTCCACCTGCCTCAGTCTGGGATGATTACTCCAAATACCAGCCTCACCCACCCCAACCTTTCTAAGGAGCACAGCATGCCCACGTCCTCCTTGGAAATCTAACTTGGATTCCCCATAGCGTCTCTCTGGACCACAAGGTGAGCCCATTGAAATGCTTTTAAACCAACATGCTCTGAGGCAGGTTTTTTTCTTAATCTCGTAATATTAATTGTATGCCTTAAAACTTCCATTATGAAGTATAATTTTGATCATTCAAATTCAAACAAAGTTGTTTCTATTTATATGGAGAAACCACGATGTTCGTAAATTATTATGCTATTCCTTTCAAAGTAGTAGTGATGCTTCTAACCACACATTTTTTTTCTGGATATCCCATGAGTATCTATTCATTTATTTCCAGGTGGCAGGCTATATTAACAACAGATGTTAGACAACATTAGATCTTATACTCAATATGCCGTATTGAGTACAAAATCTAATCAAATATCTCAACAGCTACATTTTAAGAAACTGGAATCCGAATAAGTATTCCTTATTCATGTAATTTTACTGCTCATTTTTTAAATCTCTACAACTATAATTTAAAAAGTTCTCCTTTGCCCTGAGCTGTGTGCTACATTATACATGTATGCCGTAGACCTCCACATCTTCTAGCTCCAGCTTGCACAACTCCAGCATCACATTTAAGAGGCAGGCATGAAAAAATGGATGGAGGAAGGAGCAGGACTAAGGCAAAAGGAGCCTGCACGTTTATATGAGCAAGATCAAATATGGCTGTATTTTTATTGCAAAACATTTTCATTTTCAGTGAGAAACTAGTGTATTACAGCTGGTGATAGATCGGTTTGTTCCCCACCACCACCCAGCTTTTAAAAGCAATTGTTGTATTCAGTAGTTTTGCACCTATATGCCAGACAAGCATTCTCACCCACGTTTATTTTGTACATACTCTCTCTGTGAGCAGAAAAAAAGGAAAACAAAAAAGAACTATTCTGAAATATCAACCTAATACTTTTGGCTACTCTGGCTCCTATACAAACTCGAAAACAAATCATAAAACATGGACACAGCAGTAATACAGACACTTATTTAGCGGTTGCACATAATTACACCTACACCAGAAAGCCATTTCTGTTATGCTGGTACGTCAAAGAACAAGGAGTTGCAGAGAGCTGATCCATTACCGCAAAGAGTTTTTGTAGCCAGCTGCCATTAAGAAAGAACGGCAGATTTATGGTATCATAAATATTCACTGTTCCCACATGACACCTGTATGACTCTGGGGTCATCTGTCAAATGCTACGTGGGGCTCAATAAAGATCACCTTTTTGGAAGAATGAATTAGTGTAGCTGGGTATATGCCCCCCACCCTGGACTACCACAGGTAATATGTACAGTATCAACATCTTTCCGAAAGGGTAAGTCTTTTAAAAAGATAAAACCACAGATGGTCTTATCTGGTGGCAAACCAGCTGCACTTTTCCTGCCTACTATCGAACTAACCACAGGTTACTGCCCTACTGATGTCATGTTGTCACTCAGTCCCCTGTAAGTACTGGTCATCATCGGTTTGTCAGACGTGTATTTGTAGATGGTCTTTCGAGTTAAGCGCTCCCTCCTGAAAACATGCGATCACTCATTAATTCACAGAGTCCCACCACTGGAGCTGGGCTTCTCCAGGAACACGGAGGCAGAGGAGACAGCTGTCAATGTGCGGGGCCTCTCGCCCTGGGGGGAGGCTGAGGGGAGGACAGAGCTGGCTACGGCAGGGGCCACACTCCGAGCAAGAAAGCCATTCACTACAGAAGTGATCACTTGCACGAAGCTGAATCACAACCTCAGGCAAAGAATTTGCGCAGAAACCACGATGCGGGATGCTGTCTTGTGTGTCCAACAGTATGAATACAACTGCTCCATTACTGGAGTCTTCATTCATTTACCTCTTCCATTCATTCTTCACATGGAAATGATTTCATCAAATTTCAACCCTCTGAATTATTTAGGAAAACAATTCTAGACAGAGCACTAGAGAACAGCCTGCCAATATCTCTATCTCTGGCCATTCATCAGTCCTGTCAAGAGCTCGTGAGTTACACTGCCGCGCTCCTCACAGCATGCTACTGAAGGGTAAACAAAATATAATTAACACAAAAAAACCCCCCACCAGTAACACCTCACTAAGTTTACACAGTTAAGCAGGATAAATGTGTGAATATATCTGGAGCTAGCTGTGCCTTCACCTGAGGAAAAGTGTTCAGAAAGGTATCTTGCATCACAGCACTGCGAAATATGTCAAGCTAAGATTGGTAACATTTATATTTTTTCCTTATCAATGTGAGCTGATTGGTAACAGCTCCTTTTTATGCTGCATAAGCTCAGAAGAAATATAGTAGAAGAAAAAAACCTAGCAAAACTGTTACTGCTAATTTTACTACTCACTGAAATACCGTTTAAATAAACACTGTCTATCAGAGAAGCTTTCATGTGTAAACAATAAAAAAGTAATGATTAATAAAAACTGTACAAGGTTATGAGAGAAATGAAAATGTTACAGAACACTGAGCTGACACCAGAAAATGGAATTAAATCTTGCATCTTGGACAACCTACTATAACATACTTCAGTAATCTGTTATATAGGCAAGGTCCTGATCACATGTGTAGTGTGACAGGTAACACAAACCAAGTCAAGAATTTAGCCTTAGAGTCAAATTACATATGTACTTACAAACACACACACAAATGTTGGTTTTATGCCCAGTGCAATCAGTATTATGCAATAAAATAAGGAATAAAGACTAAGAAATACTTTGCCCTTTGCCTAAGGATCTAACAGCATCCCCTCCTTTCCCTCCACTCCACACACGCCTCAGTGCACACACTTGGCTTTCTTATTCCTGGCATTATTATTCCAGGGACAGGAATACAAAACACCAGAAACCTGTAAACTGGAGAACTAATTTAACAGCCAGAACGGATGCTGAGCCTTCTATCCAGGCCTCATCTCACAAAAACTGCATGACGATATTGTGCTTTTAGTCCGGTAGTTCCCGTTCACAGCTTTTGGGGAGAGAAGAGCTAAGGAAGAATCAGATCACTCTAAGGTACAAGTTAAGATAAACTGAAAGTGGGTCTTGACAGAAGCCATTCAGCAGTGTCAGGAAAAGTGATAAAGCAGAATACGCCTCATCCCTGTAATACAGCAGATCTCTGTCTTTTCAACAGTTTCTACTGCAGACAAAGCCAGAAAGATTCTGAACAAGCTGGGCATAATTTGGGGATGCCAATGGCAGCTCTTTCATAGCCCAAAGAGGCTTCTGCAGAAAAATTAGCTGAAAGGTAGAAAAGATGCCATTTCTCTGCATACAAAAATGAAAGCCTTACTAATCAATGACCACCCAGGAGTATTGCTTACTTCCACATTTGCCAGTAAGTCTCATTCCAAATGCAAAGCTTGTTCCACCAAAGATGACTCCTATGGAACAACAAAACCGATCACCAAAATGAAAGCAACTCTGGAGCAGTATTTCTTCTGTTAAATACTGTATTTACTAAAAGAAAAAGTGATTTAATTTACCATTAAAAGTTTCGCTAAATCAGTTTTTTTCCTTTAATTAGGGAAGTCCTAAAACTTGTTTAGATCAAGCATAATTTTTAAACTACTACCCTACCACTTTATAGGCTGTTATGATATAGACAAGATTCATATTTTTTTAATTCAATAAGAATTAACAAAATAAATGTAGCAGTAGCTCTTCATTCCATGGTATTTTCAGCTTTTAATTTACATTAAAAGACAATGAATAAAGTTACTATGTAACATTTTTTTTTAAATGTAGACTTTTACTGCTACTGTTTACTATAATAATAATGAAAATTATTGTCACTACAACCCCAAAATTCTATTGCTAGGAATTATACTTTCCAACTAAGGTTTCTGTGGCTTAATTGTCTTCATCTAATATTGATATTTGGTACTTGGATGTAATTAAGAATAGGAGAACCATTCTTAGAATGCTATTCCAATCCATTAGGCAAATTTTCTCACTATGATATGAAAATTTTCATCTACTTAATTAGCACACCTACTTCTTTGGAGCCTAAGTGCACCTAAGCTATATTTTACAATGGCCGAAGGAAAAAAAAAGAAACGACAACACATCAATTATGCTTCCACTCAATTGTACAACTATTTTAAAATGTGTGAACAGTTAAGATAAAATTGAAAAATTACCATAATAGGCTTTTGACACTTTCCTGCTTAAGCAAAAATTAATTCTAACTCACTGTTTTTATGCAAAGCCTTTATAATTTCTCTAATCTTGAGTTCCCATGAGAGAGAACACAATACTTTCAAGTACAAGAGTGTGAGGCTTGGCATCTTCTCTTTTTAGTTATGCAGTTTGTTTGATGAAGTCTAAACCACTAAGCCTCCCTTTATGCTTAATATAAGCCCTCCTCAGTGGAAATACATGTTAATTTAAGTAAAATGAAATTTTAGGAAGAATGCATTCTCTTGTACAGAAAGCTTCACTAAAGCAAAGCTTTTTTAAACGCAGCATCTGTTTCCTGAATTGCTCTAGAACCTGTAATAAAAATAAACTAAGCAGCATCAAAATTTTTAAAAGGTATTTTTACATGCGCAACATCATATACATAAAAACAGTCTAATGGAGTAACTTATCTATCATTTTACTGTATGTTTTGAGTTTTATCTTGCATCGTGCGTGAAGATGCTACCAATGTAATGAATTAGCATGTTCTAAGCAGAAGACATTAAGCATCTTCTGTTTTATTAATGGTGGCTATTATTAAAACCTACTGCTTATATTACAAAAGTGTATCAGCTGTATCGCTGCTATACACTTCCATATACAGTAAAGGTGTGTGGATCATACACTAAATTCAGAGTTATTTCATACATTTCTTTGCTCTCAACCGCAGTTGAAATATTTCTACATGAGATACTATGCTACAGCAGCACATGGTGTATTATGATGCCTACAAACCTATTAAGGTCACAGAAAGCTTGTGCATATATTTAGTCTATTCCCATGTGAGGCAGAGGTATATTATTTGCATACCATTATGCACTGAAAACCTATTCAGTTATCCCCACTGGAGACAACTCACCACAGTGACCTAAATAGTATTCACTTTTCCAGTATTTGAAGGAGCAGCAAATAAATGGGACCCAGTGCAGACAAATCCAAAAAGACTATGAACATCTAAGAATCCAGGTTTATAAATGACAAATGCAAATGAGTGCAGACCAGTGCATCACAAAAAAATCTCACAGAAGAATGATGAAAAAAGTGAATTATATGCTTAATAGAGGACTACAATGTTGAGAGTGAAAATGGCTTGAGAGACAATTTTAGCAAAAAAGCTCTGACATTAGCCAAGCTTATTATGACCACAAAGGAGAGCAGAGTCTCAAATCACAGAACTCGCTTAAAAATAACTTCCTTACATTTGCAGCAACAGCAGCAGTTCTAACATCAGCTGCCCAAAATAAAGCGAGATAACGATTGATATATTATCTACAGCACTGTGCGACAATTCACATTTCGTTAGCAATTGAGACTCCTGGGACACATACGTATTGCTTCTTCCAATAACAGCTGTAATATCGTGCATACTTTCTGTAATCATGTACATGTACTAACACACCATAATCGTCCTCCTCATTTATATTGGCCCCATAATTACAATATTTTGATTAAACATCTACCAGCCGCTACTCACTGCCTTTTTCTAGCCATCCTTCGTGATTTCAACACAGCCACAAAGAAGGGAGAATATAAATAAAGTATCTATGTTCTCTATGCATAAAGTCAGAAGAGATTAACATAACGGTCCTTTATGGCCTTCGTCTACAAATCAGAATCTCTCACTGTTAACCTTGTTTTGCTTTTTGCCAACATGCTATGTGAAGTTTGCTTTAATCTGTAAGCATTTTTGAACTTCTTTTCGTAAAGCTCTGAGCATAGCTACAGCACAAGAGAAACAGTAACCACAGTCTTAAAATCACAGTTGTGAGCAGGTTGTAAAGCACAGGAAAAAGGGATCATGGCACAATCAAGTTCAAAGCCAAAACAGACACAGAAAGATCAATAGTGCATATTGAAAGGTTTGTGCGTACGAGATCGTCAAACACATGGCTGATTCAGCTGAAAAAAAACCACGGATCATTTTTTTTTTAATATAAGAAATGTACTAATTTTATAGTTCATTGTTACACAGCTACTACCGACCCTTCAAATGCAGTCATCTGAAGTTCAGAAGAGTAAACCACAAAGATCTACGGCACTCTCTAAAGCCTGACATGTTACAGTCACTTCCTGAACTTCTTCCTTCATCTTACACCTTAGATATTGCTTATTAAAAAGAAACGATTACAGGAATTACCTCTTAAAGAAGCTGCAAATCCAACGTGGCACCTCTAACAATTATAGCTACTATAGAGCAAGGGTATCTTCTAATATATTTTTTAATAGTACATCTGACAATTCTATATGCTGGTGGGTATGAAACTGATGTCGCATAATCCATGAAATGGATGACACTACAGTCACATATAATGCCTCATATTACCAGTATTCTCAAGGGCAAACTGAGCACTCCCATGATATGCACAAAAGCCTTGAATTTATTTCCATTTCAACTTTCCAGAGTAATAATTATTTTCGCTCTCTCTCACCTGCTCATGAGAAATATAAACAAAAATTTTCAGGGAATATACATACACTTTATCAGTTTTGGCTGATACTACCTGTTCTAGTCAGCTTGCGAAATTCTGCAGTCACATACTCAGCCAGGCTGAAAAATGTCTTTTTTTTTAAGCAGCAGTTTTCAGCTCACTGCTGTGCTTAATGAGCATAGGACTCTTAACAGGAATGGGGGAGAGCGGAGTGTGGCCACTTGAGGGGCAGCCCCTAGTTAAATTACTCCAAGCTGCCTGTCAAACGGATCTCCCATCCTGTGCCAAAGAAGAATGAAGATACAATGCCAATCTTTAAATGTAAGGGGTTTCATGGGTCAGGGAAAGAGAAAAAACACATGGCCTCAGAAAACTGAACAGTTTAGTGCAATACTTCTTGGTCCAAATGGCAGGATCTATACAGCCTAAAATGGTCATTTTGGAAACACTGCATCAGTTGCATCCATTTCTGCCATTGCATCTCCCCGAAGAGGTGACTATCTTTAAGGCAGAGTATATTCTAGGGGTTACTGTCATCTTGCTGGATGCCAGTTCTGTGAAGAAGTGATAAATTCACATTCCAAGACGTGACAGCAAAGACTGGACCCTCTGATGCCCAGGCAAACTAATAATGTAAATGCACATCAAACAGAACATTTTGGTAACTGCTCAACTAACTGTTCTTAACAGAGCTGTGTAACAGGGGAAAGAAAAAAAAAAAAAGAGAATTCTTCTATTGTTTTTAAAATATATTTTGGTTCATTTTTAGAAAAATGCAAGGAAGGAGGCAAAGTTATATGTTTTAATGCATAAACAGGGAAGAAAGGATGGACCATGCATGCAACATTTCTGGCAAGAAAAAGCTACCTTCTTCCATATCTCCAATGTCTCTGGTCAGCTGGAACAGGCCACGGCAAAGTTTCCCCTTCTTGGCTTACAGAAAATGTTCAGTGCGGTATTTCTTGTAGGAAACGGTTAAAAACAAGAACCCCACAAACTGACTGTTCAGGTTCCTCATGCAAGTTACCTTTCAATGCGTTTAGTTACTCAATCCATCGTATTCAGCTATAATTGGAAGAATTTAATACTACATTCAGTTCCCCTGTAATGCTCAGTCAGCAACAAAACACACTCACGTTTCTTTTCTGGCTCTGCCAAGCACTGTTGTGTGCAGACAAAAGAAGAGTTCCCCATGCATGAATATTTCGGTAGTCTATCCTTACAGAAATGAAGTTCCTCATAATTACTGCTAAATTTTTAAGATTTGGGAGGCAGCATTTGAAAGAAAAATAATTCTAAGATACTTATCTGTATTGTGTCTTGAAGACTAAGAGAGGAGCTTCCATCTAATATTTCAACTTAAGAAAGAGATAAAGAAGCAGAACCTTCCCTATGGTTGAGAAACAGTAAAACAACGATCCTGGATAGGCAGTGAGTGATCACGCACAACAGGCCTTTAATGGGAAGACGGAAGAAAAGAGACTGCTTTACTCGCTCGGCCTCTGCTTCCAGAGGGGTTTCCCTCATGCTCAGATGAAAAACATAACAAAACAAAAGCAGCTGTGCCTTGACTGTAAAAATAGATCATCACTAATTTATGCTAACTCCACACTGTCTTCTGTGATCAGAAAGCACCGATGAGAAAAAGAAGAGCAAATAAAAAAATTATAGTTTAAGTCTTTTACTAAAATATTTTATGCCACACTCAGAAATATGCTACAGTTCAGGAATGTTACAATTTTGTTTATGAGATTTCATTAGGTTAACATGCTATTTAATTTCTGAATAAGGAAGAAAAAAAAAACCAGAGAGAAAGAGAGGGAATCTTATCGTTTGTGTGGACAACCAGCTTACATATGAGGGTGCTGAAGACCATCACTGTCTCTGCAGTAGTTCAGTAGATGAAAAGATGCCTGAAAACATTTCTGGTGTAATGTTTTATCAGTAAAAGATCTGTACCAGCTACAACCAAGTCAAGAAAGTGTTTGGTGACTTCTTGGAGTGAGTCACAGAAACAGGGAACTGTTCTGTTCTTAATTTATTACTCACAGAAAACAGTACTATCAAAATAATTAAGCACTCATTCTCTAGATTTAAAGGTACACATTGCATGCATTACATGACTCATACACACAGCAAGACTTTGCTACTCACAATTTTTTTGATTAAACTCAATATTAGAAGAAATATTAGGGAGTGAACTTCAAAGCACCTATATGCACCAAGCAGCACACAGTGCTGGCAGGAGTATCTTTGCTGCTCTATGACATATTTGGTTTGGTGGTTGGCAAAACCATGCGGTAATAGCTTTTCACAGAAAGTTTGGTTTACTCCTTTTGAGCACAGAGTTTTCTACTAGGTACCATTCAATTCAAAGGAAGCCAAAAGAATTTAAATAATCTCTAACTTATGCAACAGTGAAAGAAATTAAATCCATATACTGTATATAATTTAGGGAAAGAAGCAAGTTCTTATTTACTGGATAACACCCAGTCATGATTCCACTTGAGACCACTTCCATTAGAGTTATAAAATGAAAGCAAACCACTGCTAGGTTACATAATTCAGAAACATATATTTAGGTTACACAATTCACAAACATATATTTAATACAGAAAAGAAACTGAAAAAAAAAATCTTAGTAAAACACATTCATTTCTAACTCCTATAGTTAGAAGTGCCCTAGATGAAGACAGGCTAGTTCAGCAAAAGGTTTACAAGCACACCTCAGTTTAGTTCTGCCATGAATACTGTCAGAATGCCTGAACCCCAAAAAGGGCTTTAGGTCAGGTGGTGAGGAAGAGGATGTTGACAGATTTCCATGACATGCATCACAAACAGCTTTTCTCACCTCTAGTCTGGAGCAGACAGATGTGAACATGCCAGAACAGGCTGCTGTTCTCCATATACTCCAAAGTGGCCAGAAGAAGTGGCAGTGGTAAGGGGACAACACTGTCTTCAGTATATTGCTCAGAACTGCGTAAGTAAAGCCTGACTAGGCAGACGTCCTAGTGCAAGGTGACATGCCACAAGGCTTTTTGTTGGGAGCCATGTAATGTATTTCATTAAAATAAAACTGAATTCAAAAGTGAGAGCACTTTCTAATCTTTGATATGAAAAATTCAATTTTCAGTCATCCTGAAAAAATACAGTTCTGGCAAAGAAAAGCATTCCTGAAAAGACCTGTGTCTGTGCTAACAGATGCAGCAAAATTTGGACCTTTTGACGAAAGGTCATGCTTTATCTCTGACATCATCTAGCTGAATACTATGATCAGAGTTTTAAAAAGCAAGGTATTCTCTAAAGTTATTTTCAAACACAGGGATGGATTTTCAGAGAATGTATAAATATCTGTGTATAAAACTCTACATATTCAGTCTGACACATCTAAGTATCACAAGTTGCTTCTGAACCTCTTAGCCTGTAAAGACACTGATAAATGATATTTGCATTTTACTAAGTACTTTAAAACTTTTAATAAAGGATTATCCATAACCCCAAATTACTGCCTACATTAAAAAAAAAATATAAATCAAAATCTGTGCTACTGCTGTGCTATTAAACACCTCGCATACTTAACCAAAGTACTGAACACCACTAGTGGTTTTTAGAAAAGATAAACAGGAATCAAGACTCCACCATCAGAACAGACGTAGACTGAGTGTGAGAGGCCCCCCCTGAAATGTAACAGCTGCTATAGGGCAGCTACAAGGTGAGGGGCAAGGCACCAGTGTGATCCCTGAATTTTAAAGTTATGCTTTCAAGACTCTATCAGCATGCAATGGGTTAATTTTCATATCGAGCATTTCACAAAGATTGTAAGACACATAAACCCACTTTAATTTAATGTTTGTGAAAACATTTAAGTCTGAGAGCTAAAATTGTTGTGTTATAGATAATCAAAAAATACTTCAAAAAAATCTATACGGCATGGCGCGTTCTATTTTCTTAATACTATTTCAACAATTTCTGCCAAATGCTGCTAAAGAAAACCTCTCTCAATTAAATCAGCATGAAACAAGAATAGCATCAACAAATGCAATAAACTAACACCCCTCTACTATGTGAGAATGAGGTCCCAAGAATGAACAAAAACTAATCTTCAAAGCAAAAGGATTTTTTTTTTTCTTGGGGGGGGGGGGGCGCGGTGTTGGAGGGTGCAAATTCATTACAGAATCACAGGAATTATGGAAACAAAGACCTTCTTGCAAGACTTAATACAGAACTGCAACTCTACAGTCATCTTTGATGACCTTCAGCCTGTCCATCTATACCTCTGGAGATCCCTCTCCCATCTTCTCTCTTAAATTTCTTATTTAATTTCCCTTATTGTGGAGTGCAGTCAATACCCTCAAACTAGACTGAATGTGACAACTCCTTAATGTCCTCTTAGTCTAAACTCAGCAAAGCTAATGGTGCTCATGTGAGTTGCTCAACTGGAACCTGGAATAGAGAGACATATTTACTCAACAGGGTTAGCATGATCTCCCAGTAATCTCCTGAGATTACAGAAGGCATTTTCCACTAAGGCTTCTACAGAGAGGCTACAGAAATGCACTGGTTACAAACTCTACAAATCAAACTTAACACATACCTCCAAAAGGAAACTCAATCTAATTTAATTAGACATTATATCTAACATTCCCCCATGCATTCCCCTACATGAGAAAACACCTAGGAACACTTTATTTTTAAGTAAATGTGCAACTGTAAGCCATGTCAAATTTTAAGTAAATTGTGCAATCACCACTATGGGCTGGAAGTTAGTTTCTTGAAATACCATCCTATTTTAACAGCATGTTAATTTATCTGCTCAATATTTTACAGTGGACTAAAATAAGTATGCAACTTGATCGTGGCCTGAATTTGCTGTTTCAATTTTTTTCAATTATAACAACATCACGAGATCTGGCATTTATCCACTGAAATGTGCCTTTCATCAATAAAACATTCTTTCATCATAAGACACCTGTAACAATTTAAGTCTCTTCAATACCCTAAATCCCAGTTAGGCAAAACATATTAACACATAGTGACATTCAAAGCATGAGCACTGGCACTAAAGTTTGGTACTTTTATTAAAATTCATTGCTGGCCTTCCTATTCAGCAAGGTATATCCTTTATGATAAATGAAAACAATCTTCTCAAACATAGTTTCTCCTGTTCTTTCACCAGACCTGTTTCAACTAGACAAGTGCAGAATTAAAGTACTCTCTCCCCACCCCCGCCCCTTTTTTTTTTGGCCTTACTGTTCATGAAATTATTCTAAGTAGTAGCATTGTATGCACAGCTGTACACAAAGAATCTCATTAAAAAGCCTGTCTTCTGTGCATGTTCCTCTGAAAGCTTCACTTTTGCCATTTTAGAAGTTTGTATTAATGACTGCATTCCTTTACCAAGCACTAGTGGTTTTTAATTTCAGTTTAAAGCACAAATTTTTCCTTTTTGTTTTTGAAAATGGAGAAAGCTACTTTATTTACAAATTCCTGATTTTGGTTCATGTCTAAAAACTGGTGGCTTAAAGGTTAGCATTTGTTTTCATTCTGCTATTTGTTTTCATTTCTTCACATCTGTCTTTTTAATTAACCATGGTATAATGCATTAAATATAACACATTTCTCAGAATTGGAACTGTGAACTTTATAGGGTTGTTATTCTTTTGTTTTTATACTGCTATAATAATAAATAATTACTAGTGCCACAAAGTTCAAGATCAATCCCAAAATCAGATTCTGGGTCTCCTTTTGTCAAATAGTTTAGGATGTAGCAAGTCTGAAATTTTCTTGTGGAATAATCAGATTAGAAATCAAAAGGTAATTTCTGTTCATTAGTATAATGTTGTTTAAAATACCAGAGATGAAGTACTGAAGAGAATGTTAGAAATCACATGTAAACACCCAAGAAAACCATGTAGACTTTTAGTACTGTTCAGGATTTACAGTGAAATTTGGATAGAATTAGCAGCCATGTTGGCTACTAACTACAATTAAAACACAGTTCGGCATTATACCGGTTTAGGATACCTGTCTACCATTGCGAAGTTTTAATGTATATTTATGCTATACCTATACATTACTGATGCCTTTATTTCTGCCTAGAGGTGAAAAAAAATATAGTTTCATGTAAGAGAAATCTTACATGTGATATAGAAAGAACAGCAAAGGCCCATACTAAAAACAGTGATTACCTATTTGGATAAAGCATCATAATACCACAAATAGTATTCACTTTTTTACTCGTTATTTTTTATTTCTTATAATTTCTTCCTTTTTTCTTAAAGTAAAAAAATATTTGTTCATATAAACTTAACACGGCCCTTGCATTCCGTGTCCCAATTGTCACAGGTCCCTCAGAAACGATACATTATCATCTTTGCAGAGCTAATTCACCAGGACACTGGTGCAGAGTATGCTTAGCTGATTACAGCTCCGAGGCTCCAAAGAGCATCACAATGATACAGAACAAGGGCATGATGCCTGACTCCCTGACACGATAGCTAAACAATGGTCATTTTATTCTGTTTCTCTACATCAAAGACATTTGCAGTTCTGTTGGGTTTGCTTTGCTGCCTTGTATGGACCACAGCTCTATACTACCGGTAAATTTGTTACAGAAAACGGGTATAAGAGTACACAAAGAACAATTTTTTGCCTTTCCACAGTGCAATACTCTGTTGCAGTATAACACACAGTAGCCAAATGAACCCTCTGCGGTTATTACCCACCTAATGTTGTAAAAATATTACTATGACATTTCGTCTGGTCGACCATCTTAAAGGTTAATTCTGTTTCCTATTTGAGATTTTCCTCTAGGTGAGCCATTCCGCCCAGTTTCTATTTACTGATTCCAAACAACCCCCAAACTGTTTCATTGCTCACTCTCACTGTTAAGAACATATTGACTGGCTGCCTGCTCTGCTGTTTAATTCATTTATGCTGAGCGTCAGGCATGAAGACAGAATTTTAAATGTGACATTTGCAGGCTGTTGGGTCATTTGAAGCTCTGACAACACCAGGGAGTTCCTGACATACAAACTGGTCCTGATTTCCAATCTTCCATGTTCTGAACACATCAGAGATTCTTCCCGGAGGTGCAGATTTCAGCCAAAAGTTTGAAAACCCCTTGTGTTTACATCTCGCAGAAAAGACCTGTACACTTTAAAATCTTAAAATAAAGCTTATGTTTCCTTTAAGGTAAAAACTCAACTGCTTAAAAACACTGATTGACAAAGGTATTCAGAAAGATTTCTAATAATAATTAATACTAATAGGTTTTTGTAAGCAACTTTGATATTTAGTGGAATTTTATTTGTTCCTGTTGCTCTTTAAGTGTTCAAAACCAGTCCACTCTGAAACCACAGCTTTATCTCACATTGTCTATCTGGCTGTCACTACCCTGACCAACATCACAAAATGGACATTTCCCACTAGACCTGGTTGCTCAAAGCCACATCCAACCTGGCCTTGAACACTTCCAGGGATAGGGCCTCCACAACTTCCCAGGGCAACCTGTTCCTGTGCCTCACCACCCTCAGAGTGAAAAATTTCTTCCTGAGATCTAATCTAAATTTACCCTCTTCCAGCTTGAAGCCATTATCCCTCATCCTATCACTACATGCCCTTGTAAAAAGTCCCTCTCCAGCTTTCCCATAGGCCCCTTTCACATACTGGAAGGCTGCTATAAGGTCTCCCCGGAGCCTTTTCTTCTCCAGGCTGAACAACCCCAACTCTCTCAGCCTGTCCTCATAGCAGAGGTGCTCTAATCCTCTGATCATCTTTGCGGCCCTCCTCTGGACCTGCTCCAACAGGTCCATGTCTGTCTTTATGTTGGGGGCTCTAGAGCTGGACGCAGTATTCCAGGTGGGGTCTCATGAGAGCAGAGTAGAGGGGCAGAATCACCTCCCTCGACCTGCTGGCCACGCTTCTTTTGATCTAGTCCCAGTTTTCAAGTTGGAAGTCTTCCTTACCTCAAGGCAGTGAATGGACTGTACCATTTTGTCTCCCATGATGAATTGTCATTATCTACCCCAACTTTCAGGTCAATTTTTCAGAGTATACCTAACCTGAAAGATTCCATACTGCCAAGGTACCATTAGGAAAACAGTAATCTGACCTGTTCACTGGACTTAAGAAAACTATAGTTACCTGTCCCTGAAGCAGAACTCGCATCTACTAAGTTAAAAAAATAGGAGTTTTTTGGAGAAAATTCCGAATTACTGTAACAGAGTAGGTCTTTTTGATTTCTTTAAAGCATCATCAAGAAGGGAGATGCTATGTCTCAATACCCATGCTTTACAGTATAACAGAAGTTTCATGTATGTTATTTGGCTATGAGTCTTTCCACAAAATAGGCAGAGCCCACTGTGGCTAACAGCAAAGAATGAGAAGAGATACGAATGCAGCCTGGGCATCTAATCTACGAGCAGGATGGATAACAATCAGACCTTAAACTTTGAAAAAAGAGTAAGAACAGAGTATAGTATTTTCTACTCAGAAAAGTTCTTACTCTTCCTTGCCATAAATTGGAAAAAAACTGAAAGACATGTTATAATAAAAACTGTAGCCTGCTATTCAATCCCAGTTCAGATGTCCACGTCATCCCTCATTTGGTTACCTAAACCAATGGAAGAGCATTGATTTTAAATAAAGACACAGTTAGAAGGCACAGTCTGGGCAAAATATCAATTTCTGTTTTTTTCATTTTGCAAAACAAAAAGCAAACAAAAACCCCTGTGCAAAGCAGACAGTATGGTGACACTGCTATGGTTAGAAATAGAAATAGTGCTAACACCTCATTCAGAGCTGTATTAGGAGGGGAGATTGTTTTCCCTACTCAACTTGTCATGACAATTATTCCATAATAATGGTTCTATACTTTGGCTGCTTTTTCAGGAAGGGGAATATGATTTAGGTTAAGAAGCAAATTTGAAAAAATTAATGGATTTTTTTTTCTTTTATATCAGTAGACACACAACAATTTTAACAGCAACCTCTGCAGTGTCATACAGCATGCATCTTTTCATTGTCATGTTCCGAATAGCTTTTATAATTTAATAGTTGTCATCTGAACAAGAGTATGTTGTTTTTACATACTTCCAGCAAGAGGACATTGATTCTGTATGACCTAGAAAAGCAGTTTAAGTATTACAGATGTTGTTATCTCTCAAAGAAAATCCTTAAAATAGAAAGACATACCTGGTGTATTATCTGAGCTACAGGAAGTTGTTCGGCGTATTTGAGTGGCTCTGTTGCCAATTCGTCCTTTGGAAGCCTGGGAAGAAATGAAGTTAACATTTATCAAAGTTAGTACAATGTTTACCAAGTTAAATTACTGAAATTTAAGATTTTCAGGTACATTACTTTTAAATGTATGGTATCTGGGAGATTATTTTGCTTAAGATGAAGAAAAAGCATATTTTAAGACCTTAATTGAATGCATTTCTTACAAAGTTGAGTGAAAGAATAAATTTATAGTAAACAGAGTTGTGTGTAACATTGTGTATATTGTTGCCCGACCAAAGCACATAAACCAGAAATTTAGCAGCAGAAACCTAAGAAAACCTTTAAATTTAGTTTTAGATGAACAAAGTGCTGGTGAAAACTGGATTGAAATCCCCACAGGAAAAAAGTCTTACGCGTTTACAGAGCAGATTCTGCACTGTTAACAATACAAGCTTCTTCACTCAATCCTGCCAATGTAATTCAAATATGACCATCTCAAAAGGGACGAGGGATTATTCACCATTTCCCATTTTTGCTGCAAGTGCACATCAGTGTCCAGCTGCCGTAGAAGTTCAACACCACAAACATTTATCCGTTTGCCAGCACAGTAGTGTGCACTACCGGTTTCAAATAAGCGAAAGAACCGGTGTGAACAAAAAGAGTAGAATACTTCACAAAGAAAATGCATTATAACCCTTTAAACTTCGAATAAACTGTAGTTGCAGCTGAAAATTCAGAATCCATAAGCAGTCTCTTAAAAGAATATTTAAAGTATCGTAAATTAATACGAAAGCATGTTTTAAGCCCTTCAACCATACTGCTTGCTTCTACTGGAACTACACAGCACGTGCTACATTTTCTAAGTATCATTCAAGGCTTTCATCAGTCATTCCTCAATCTTTCCGAAGAGTTCTGAATATAGGAATATGAGTAATATGACAAGAAATGAAGGGGAAAAAAGATCCCTATGAAAACAATGCCTTTCTATAAAGTTAAAGCAGAGCTACTTTCAGACAAAAACTGTGGCCAAGACATTATTTCCCAGGTTCAAATTACTACCTTATACCCAATTCTAGTAAAAAATGATACATGCTTGCTGGGTTAATTTACCTGCAGACTGGCTGCCAGGTAAGAGCCAGAAACAACAGGCTTAGACTCTGCACTGGGAGTCAACAGGCTGTGGTAAAAGAGAGGACAACAAATGCACATCTCTTTCCTTTTCACAAAATTAAATACTTGAAGCTGCAAGTAACAGCTATGATTACTATAAACTGAATGTTAGCAGAGAAAAAAAAAGAAAAAAAAAGGTTGTCTGTTGTATGAAGGACTTTGTACATTTGGCAATATTTTCTTTCTAGAGAAAATCAGCATTCTCCTGCATATTCAAACACCCTCCTTGTCAATTACAGAAAAAAAGATCTTTCTTCAAATGTCAAGGATTAAAAAAGAGGAAAATTATCAAGATAATTTTGAGCCTTAGGAAGCTTTACTGAAAAAACAAGGAGGGCACAACTGTATAAACATGTATTTTAAAGTAATTAGATTTAAATTGAAATTAGGCTGATAGGAGTCTTTCTACACCAAGAAAGACTATTTTTTAGTTTTTTCTAAATTTACTTTCTGAAAAAAAAATCAATTGAACTACACATTTTTATACATATAAATTGTAAGATATAGATTAGATAGGTGCACATTATAATATACATACATACATGTGTCTACATCTATGTACCCACACTATAATACGTATACACGCATGCAGGTATTTTGGAAGAACAGTTCAGAACTATTCTCTCAAAGTTTTTGCTTAAATGCCATGAAGTTCTTGTGTAAGTACCAGTGATGTACTAGCTGTCAAGTCTACCAAAGACAGCTTTGATTCTTCTCTCCTGCAGATAAGCCTCCTCAACTGGATGAGCATGTATCTCAATCTTTTATATTAAACTGCATAAATTAAAGCATGGAAGCTCAAAACTCTTGACAAAAAAGCTGTATGAAATATTGCCCAACTATATCCTCTACCTGGAGCAAGTCATTAACTTGAGCTAGCAGGTATGATAAAGCAGTGTATCAATAAACTTAGGGCATTTGAGGCTGCTAAATAAAGCACAAGAATAACTCACAGTAAATGATCTTTGCAAATTCGACAATAATAGTGGTCTTCATTATTATGATACTGCAGTGCTATCATCTAAAGCCATTGCATGGCATTTTGTCAAGTGAAAGAACATACCACCTCGTCCTAGTACCACACACTCAGATTCACCTAATAAAAATTAACTGAGAGAAGGATATGCAGTTTATTGAGCCAACCTAAAACATCAGCAAGTTCTTACTGACCATGACTGATTTTTTTTGTTTGTTTGCCTAAATTCATAAGCATATATATGGCTTCACAAACGTTCTCCTGAATGCTTTGCTCCCAGCTCTTATCTTCTTTGATCAACTATCAGAATATTTCAACATATATTTTTCTAGGGTTATTCTCATCTGCCTCTGACCAGGAGTCTGAACTGTTACTATAGTCACTGGTCATAGCTATTTACACAGTAGAAAATTAAAAGCATCTAAAACTAGCAACATTCTTTTTAGCTAAAAAAGGGAATTACCCCTATAAGTTATGTTGTATTTTAAACAAAAAAGGTAAAAATTTTGTGAGGAAAAACCCCATATTTTTTGCTTGATTTATCTTTTTAATTTTCCTATCAAGTGATGATACCTGTGACAGAAATTGAACTTTATGACAGAAGTGCCTTCCAGGTCTCAGTTTTCAAGTACTTACAGTCAGTTTGGGACAATGCTTCAAAGTGCTTAAAAATGTCCAGCACACAAAGTTCTACCAGTATAACCACGTCAGTTAGCAATACCACTTTCAGTATTCATTTTAACAGATATAAGCAACAAACTCCTTTGAAGAGAATTATATTACTGTGAAGGCTCCATAGGTCTCATTTTCATTTGTCAGAGCAAGCACTAGTTTACTGGTCTAAACGTTTGTATAACAGGTATAAGGCAACTTCCTCTAAATTTCTGTTTGCTTCTTTTCTAATGAAAGTGAAAGGTGGATGATGCAACAAGAAATTGCTATCCTATAAGCAGCACAGAGGATGAAACACTGCATACAAAAGGCTCCTATGAAACAGCATCCATCGTGAAAGCTCCAAGAACAGTAGAAAAGACAAGACTTGTCTGTCCTGAGTAAAGGCCAGAAACAGCTATTGGAGCCTAAAATCCCCTGCAAGTGGGCAGAGAGGCTATATCTGAACTAGTCTTTTAAATAAGAACAGAGACAGCTCGCTGCCAGTAAGGTCAAGCAACATGACGCAACTCACAACTACATGGCTGAATTCTCTCCGCCAAAGCAGGGGCTGCATCCAAAACTGGCTATTCTAGGCATGTGTTATGCCCTGAACCATGTGCAAACACTGTCCAGGAAAGTGCTAGCTGGCATGAGCCAAAACAGTAACAGGGACCGTGCTAACAATTAAACATCACATATGACTGCAAGACAGTACATCAGTCTGTCTAATTTACAAGCACAGAAGCAGCCTTCTATTCTGTCTTTAAGAAAATTACATTGGCTAGCTTGGTCAGTTTTGCAAGCGGATCAAAGAAAAGCCACAATCAGGGCAGTTAGTACCAAGGAGAAAGAAACTTGCTGCAAAACTCATACTTCATTTTACACTAGCCCTAAGATTAGTAGCCCACTAACACTGGGCCTCCTAGACTGGCAGAATTACTTGTAAAAGGCAATCCTCTTCTAAAAAGCGTAAGGTATAGGAAGTCCATGACTAGAGAGGAGCAAAAGGTCAAACAAAGAAGAGGAGGATGTTCTACTTCTTCCTCTTTTGCAAGGTGGGGGAAGAGAACAGGTCAGGAGAAAGATAATTTCCATTACCATCATCCTGACCTTGCCTCTCCCTTTCCCAGAGGGACGCAAGTAAATCGGTTACTACTCTCCTTCCAGAGATAATTTCCAGATGCCTGGTGTGGCATTCACTTTCGCTCAAAACCAGCGATGTCAGAGAAAAAAAATCAAAATTAAAAAAAAATAAAAAATAAATCTGTTGATGGAATTTGTGCTGAAATCATGTGGCAATTTGAGGCTGTAATTTCACAAAATTAGTTGGCCTCATGTTTAGTTGCTTTATATTTGACACTTAAACCTTTATAAAATTAAGGGCTAATTTGTTGTAATACAAATTTCCTTGTATGTTTAATTTCTTTCAAAACAATTCTATTACAGAAACAAAAGTCATTTTTCATGAATTAATTTTCCAGTAAGAAATGGTCCTTTCTGTCTCAATTGAGCATGACAGCAGAGTGCTGCCAACAGTGCCAAAGCAAGCTAACACAGTGGCATATCAGCATATACAGCATCACGCCTGACAGCCGGTAACGCAAAGCATAAGGAGATCTTGATTTTCAGGGAGAAGACTAGAAAGAAACATAAAATCAGAAGAGAAGTGGGAAGCAGTAAGAGATAGCAGAAGAGGAGGATCTCAAAAATTCAATTTAAAGTTATTTTTATACTGCCACTGTGACTGCTCTTAGATGAAGGAAAGTGAGCATGAAACAGAAACTGTGGAAAGTGAATCTAAATCCAGTAAAATGCGTCAAGATATTTAGTGAAAAATCTTATTTGTTATTTATATTTGCATGTTCGCTCTTATGGGAAAAATCCTGAGAGAGTCAACATTTGCTACAGAAAAATAAATCCCCAGCATCAAGAGGTGGCACATTTTCCCACAAGTGCTAATCCAGCCTACGGTCTGCTATGCAGAATAGCTGCGGCCGCTTTAGGGCAGAGATACATTTTATCTCATGCAAGTATTACAAAAATACAGGAAAAAAAGAGCAATGTGATCACTAACTGGTTTGCTCATGGCAGAAATGGGCTGTTAAGACACTTCAAGACAGAGAAAAGTCTAGATAACAGGACAAGCCATAAAACCTGGCTCTCTGGGCAAATATAAGCATTCACTTATTACATGAGGCAATAGGACTAAGGTCAATATTTCTTCCTTCCTATACAGGCCCTAGATTTGATGGTTTGGACAGCTCACACATTCTTGCATGCATATGACCCATACATAGGTAATATTGCATCTCTGAAACTATTGTTCCTTGATGATCACTGTGCCCAGGTGGCCAAGAACATCCTGACTTGTATCAGGAATAGTGTGGTGAGCAGGACTAGGGAGGTGATCGTCCCCCTGTACTCAGCACTGGTGAGGCCCCACCTCGAATACTGTGTTCGGTTTTGAGCCCCTCACTACAAGAGAGACATTGAGATTCTGGAGCGTGCCCAGAGAAGGGCAACGAAGCTGGTGAAGGGTCTACACAGCAAGTCTTATGAGGAGCAGATGAGGGAACTGGGGTTGTTTAGCCTGGAGAAAAGGAGGCTGAGGGGAGACCTTATCACTCTCTACAACTACCTGAAAGGAGGTTGTAGAGAGGTGGGGGTGGATCTCTTCTCCCAAGTAACAAGTGGTAGGACAAGAGGAAATGGCCTCAAGCTACGCCAGGGGAAGTTTAGATTAAATATTAGGAAAAATATCTCCACCGAAAGCATTATCAAACCTTGGAACAGGCTGCCCAGGGAAGTCGTGGAATCGCCATCCCTGGAGATATTTAAACACCACGTAGACGTGGTGCTTAGGGACACGGTTTAGTGATGGTTTTGGCAGAATTAGGTTGATGGTTGGACTTGATGATCTTAAAAGTCCCTTTCAACCTAGACGATTCTATGATAAGTCCTAATATATAATTACCTCTCTTGGAAACCATACAAAAATCAGAGTGTGAAGAGGGTGAAGAAGAGGATATCAGAGACAAAAATGCATTATGGAAAAAGGGGTTTGGGGACTACCTTATTTATTATACATGTACACAACTCACACTGCTCCTAAAGTGCAGCCTGGTTTGACACATAACTTCTGAATAGTATGAATGAAAATACTGGACCAGATTGTCCCACTTCTAGAAGTGGCTCAAAAGCAGAAACACTGCAACTGATCGGGCAGTCAGTATGTGACCAAAGGATGCAAATAACATAGCAGTGCCCTAAATCAGACACCCTAGACTGAAAGGGTGAAATTATTAATCTAAAACTGTGTATAGCACTGATAGCTTTATTGACTGTAAATACATGAACACGCTTGCATCTGGTAATAAAAAGAAAACAAAATACCAGAGCTTTATGCACCACATCAGAAAAAGTTATTAGGTTTCCTATTAAAGAGAGGCTGAAATGGGCTATGTCAGGTTTGAGTGAATAGTTTTTAGATTGGCCATTCAGAAATTTATCTACCATATCCATACTACAGAAGATTAAGAATTAGACCTTGGATTAACGCCAGGTACTTTATCTATCTGCTAAATCCTAACTTCACACATATTTAAGAATTGGGTATGTTTAAACAACAGAAGCACTAATGTACGTGGAAAATGCCAGGGCTTGAAAAGATGAGATCATTGTTAACTCTGCTGTTCCCCAAAAAGTGTGCTGATCAATCCTTTTCTTATCTTTTTAAGGGAATCCAATATTTGCCTATAAGCATGTTCACCACAAGGATAGTCACAAAGAAGAGAAGCAAACACTCCAGAGCATAATCATTCCAGGGAACTTCCTCACAATGTCTCCTTCATAGCATCAGTTTCTTTGGTAAAAGAGTCAAAACAAGTCTTTTGGCTACTTAAGAAAGCATTCAGTATACACTTTGTTGCTGCAACCTTTGCTCAGGTGAGCGTGGATGTCCCCTTCTAAAAACCTGATATACCTAATAATGCAAGCAACTTCATTCACTACCACAGTACTGACCTTTGGTAAGCTGGACAGCTGGCAGCTTACCTTGGGCGACCTTGCAGGACTGTCTAGCAGAATGCTAATGTGCATCTTTCGCAGTTCATTGCTGTGCAGTCTGAAAGTCATGTCTCTGAATAGGTAAGTAATTAGTGCATATTTAAAGATGAGGAGAGGAGAGAGCTGTGTCTACAGTGGAAATATGCAGGCATTTCACAAGTACAGCCAAGCACACCAAGATTCTTTGGTCCACGAACGCTGTGACCTCCGCTTCATGATGCCTGCAGAACCTAGCAGGTGGCATACTATCAAAGATGGCATAAAAAGAAGACTGCACAAAAATGAACAATACAATATGAAGATAAAGGAAAAAAAAATAATTTAAGGCAAAAATGATCTTTGATGCAATGAGAAACTAAATCAATGTTAGACATAATCAGATTTATAATTATCTGAAGAAGGAAGCTACTGACTTGCATTGAAAAGAAAAAATATTTTACTTCAGTGTGCTGGCCTCTACAGAGAGATATTCCTGTAGAATAAAGTAGCAAAGCATCTCATGGTTTAGAAACGCAAAATACTTTCTGCAATCTATTCATTTCTCTTCAAATAAACGTGAAAGATTTTGACCCAAACTAGTTGTACCGACTTATTCCTGGAATTTAAAAAATACCTTAAGTCTCTGAATGCACAGTGATTTCTGTTGGACTTGATCATAAACAGGTCTGCTGCTGTTCCCAGTCTGCCAGACACACTGATTTATAATCTGTTGCTTCATAAACGGGATAAAACTAGACTGTAACAAATGTTTCCTCTGCCTTTCTGTGATCCACACATAATTTCTTATCTAAAGAATTTCCGGTGATTAACCTTTGACAAGCCACATGTTCTTAACCATCCCAAGATTCTAAAAAGAGGTAATAGAAGTCTATAGTGTGTTTTAACACAGGTTGACCAATATCTTCTCTCTGCTCTTTTCTGGCCAATGACTTTTGTCAAAATATGTTTAGTCGCTGAAGGGACTCGCTGTTCTTCCTGCTCCTATTTTTATACTTAGGCAAGACACAGGAAAGGAATTAAAAAGAATATTAGCTTAAGTAAGCAGAACTGACTTTGCTACTACTGGAAAACACATGACCTGTAGGGCTTCATTTTGTTATCTCAAATATTGCACATTTTAGGTAAATTAGAAAATCTCTTTTGAATTAATTTAAACTTCAACATGATGATGCTGCTGAAGCACAAAATGCTAATCAAAAACCGGAGATAAAAAGACCAGCTAAGTCTCTCCTCTATCATTGAAAATCACCATTTGAGTCCACAGCTGAAAGTAGGTACTCATTGCTTAATGTTAATTCATTCTCACAGCAGGCAGGGTTGGGGGGGGGCGGGGAGGAGGGGAGGGGAGAACAAGTGTCTCTGTCAAATTTCCCAAACTCAGGGCATGTTTATACAGGCAATTCTAGCAATATCAGATGAGCTTACTGATGGTCCAAACCAGTCAGAAAAGAACATCGCCCACCTAGCTGAGCAAACGTTCAATCTACTCTGAAGTGTGTATATGCTGTATCTAGTAACTGAGGCTGCAAATTTTCCCCTTCCTAATTGCATGGGAAAATGTTTAAAAGAGTGGTTACAAAAACACGTTATTATCGCTCTATGGCTAGCAGTTTGGAAACCCGTGACTGAATTTCACAGAAACCTCAAAGAAAAAGACCAAACCCTCCCCTACCACCACATCACACATGCAGTTTAAATACTACTACCAATACATATTAGAATTATACTTTCAGCTGGATAAAGCAAGCTTGTTCATTTTTCATAACTGAAACTTTACCAGCACTGCCCAATCTTTACATAGACCAATTCAACACCACCTGCCAGTGCACAGAATGTCAGAAAAATCAGCAGGAAGACGTTTTTAAAACAAAGAATTAACACGGGAATGTGCCAGGATAGTAATTCCATTATTTAGTGGCCACAATTAGTCTTTATAGCAAAGTTCAGATTTTGTTTAATAATACTGTTCCTTCCTACATGTGTTCAAATTAAACAGTGTATCTGCATTTGTTTATATTGTTACACTTTTCAACAAATACCTTCTAAAAACCCTACAATATCCACATTTTAAGTCCTAATACTTCTACACCTATGGTACATATTTCTATTTTTTCAGTTCATGAGTCATGTAATGTACCATCCAGCTGTAATTTCTCAAGAGACTGCTTAGTTCACTACAAGAATATGTCAAACGAGCAGTGGCAATGTCTGTTCTCTACCCAACACCATACTCAGACTTTGTACCTTAACCCTCCATTTCAAGCTTTCTACTTTACTTTTTTGCCCCTTTACTCAAATTAATCAATCTAGATAACTACACAGAATTCCAGAAATGTTGTTTCTGAGGGACTTTCGGATATCATCCAGTTCAACCTCCCAGCACCAGGTCAAGTCAGCCATGGCTTTGCCTAGCTGAGTCTTCAAAACCTCCACAACCTCTCTGTGCAACATTCTCTACTGCTACTTTATGCTCTTTGCAAAAACACATCTCCTAATGTACAACCTGAATCTCCCAAGCCACAACATACAGCCAATGCCCCTTGTTACCAAAAGAACCATCTCCATAACTGCATTTCAAACAGTTGCAGCCTGCTATTGCATTTCCCATCTTTTCAAGGCTAGGCAAGCCGAGATCCCTCAAACACCTCTCATAAGTTGTGTGCTCTAGGCCCTGACCATCTTGGCAACCCCCCTCCACTGCCTCAGCATCTTTCTTGAAGCAGAAGGCCAGACACAGTATTTCAGGTGGGGCTTCACCAGCATCAAAGAGAAATAATAACAATACTGCTCAATCTGCTTATCGTATTCCTCCTCATGTAGCTCAGTAGGCAGCTTGCTTGATTGATGATGACGGCACTCTGTTGGTTCATATTCAACCTGGGTCCACCACTGCCTCCAGATCCTTTACTGCAGGGCTGCTAATCAGCCTGTCAGCTTCCAGCCCCTACTGATAGGAAATAACGAGAAAAGACACCAATTGAACTTCTTTCTACAAACGTATAAAAGAGTATATATTGGTACCAATAACAGATCCAGGTTTTCTTGAAAGAAACGTGCTATACACTGGGCACTCAGAAAATACTCACAACAATTACAGTTCTGGGCTTTTGAGAAATGGTTTACTGTGCAATCAAGTCTCACCTGAACACAAGATGTTGCATTTGATCTTTCTGGGTACAACATGATCAGTAACACATTTCCATAAAGCAGACAACCAAGATACACCAAGAACTTCAAAACACTATACCACAAAAATTAACCAACTGCTTTCCCTTCTTTCAACGGGACTGTTTCTCTCTGTAGCCAACTCTAAGAGTCCTGAGAGCGGCCATGGCAGACAGAACTGAGTAGTATTCCAATCAGCTAGCAGTAAATGTTTTAGATCTCCTGTCAATGCATGTACCCAGGTAACATTATATCGCTAAGCACATTAGAAGGGCTTTTTTTCACAGAAAGCTGCAAAGAATGTATGGAGCTTTTAAGCTTTTCATCAGCCTTATCTTCTGGACCGTGATTTTTTGTTATTTATAGATGACTTGTGCATATTTTTTGTCTGAATTCTGGTTTTGTTTGTTCTTGTTAACGGCAGATGAAACCTCAAGTTCAGATACAAACACTTCACTAGATTTTAGTTTCTGAGGCCAAGGTACTGCAGGTTACTGAGTCTGCTGATGTTGAACAAAGAATCTATTAATGTTTGACCATGTAAAGCAGTCATCCTTTTTGTTCATATTGGTATTTTATTGTCTGCCTTTCTGTCCTCACTTATTTCATAGTATTAGGACCAGAAAGGACTCATCTCCTGTCCCACCACAGACCACTGCATATTAACCGGAGTGCCCTGTATTAATTTCAGTGACTTCACAAACTTTACAGCCTTTAAGCCCAAACAATTTTCATGGTCTGCTCCCAGGAACAAAAGCAGCGGCAGCAAATCATACTTTTCCTGGGTCAACTACATGGCACACCACTTGCCAACCCCACAAGAGGCATACAAACTTGGGAATTCCCCTGCCTATCCAGGCAAGCCACTATGTTTGAGGTCTGTGGGACAGAGAGAGGGACACTATCTCCTTCCACTCCATTCAATGCCATAGTAGTTCCAGCATCTGCCAGCTATGCCTGGACAAGGCACATGCCTGGATTTCCAAGCGATTCCTAGTTGCAAAGCCAAACAGCAGGCTGGACAAGCCAGATTTCTAAAGTTCCAAGGTGATTTCTAATCCAAATACTTGACATGAAATCCAGCACGCCAGACACCTGCCAAGTCCAGGTTTCCGATTACCTCACCCTCTTCTTGCTGGGAAGGGACAGATGCAGTAGCTCAGAGCATGCCACAAGCTATCAGGTACCTTTCTCTCTGCAGTCTCCAAGGGACAAGGCTAAAGCAGGAACAGAAGCAGCTCTGAGGGCTACAGGCATGTCCCTCCCCATCGTTCCTTCTCAGTTACCTTAAATTCTCTGTACTGTTTTATTTGTCTTACTGCCAAGAGTAAAGAGATAAAACCATTTAATACAAAAAAGCTTTTTTTACAGAAGTCTCAGTTTATTTCCATACTTATGTTGACATGAATTCTGCAGTATCTTAATCATCAACATGGTAAACGCTAAGCAATGTTTAAATAATCAGAGATCATCTTTATGATGTAATAAAGCAAAAGCTACTTCTATGAAATGTTAAATTCCTAAAATATTTAGTACATTTTTCAAGAACACCCATATGGGTTGGACCTTGCCCTCGGTAAAAATAATTTAGGAGTTAGTAGAATTATTACGCTAACAAAAATATCTAACAAAGACTATTATTAAATACTTATTTTTGAAAATGGGACTTCAACTTTTAAAATTAAACCTTCAGTATTCAGTGAGAACATGCCCAAACTTAAATTGACTGTAAGTTTTTGTGTTATGGCAGTATATACGTTAAATGGGTTAATCTGGTTTCACTTTCCAAAACAAAAACAAAACACAGAAAAAAAAATATCCACTTCACTCTCTTGTCAGAGGATTGTTCATGTTTTATGTTTGGGGGTTTTTTTAAACAAATATAAGGTTTTACATAAAAATTATTCGTGATTTTAACTAAGATTGAAGCCCTAGTATTATTAACCTAATCTCAGTCTTTATCTCATTCCAGTGGTAGGTTCTTCCATTATTTAAAAGTAATTTCCTGCAAATGTTTACAATTTGCAGAACATTGTATCAGTAAATCTGAATGTTAAGTATACATTATTAGTAGATATCACCAGCAAGAGACTGTGTAAAGCAGAAAACATCACAATGCCAATCTGTCATTCAACTTTTAGAACTCTCAATACACATTATGTAAAAGAAGAAAATCTCCTACGCTGCTAAGGTCCTTCACAATCCTATATATAAATATATATGTGTCTCTGTGTGTGTATATACACATATATATAAAAGGCAACTATACAACTAAGGCAAGAATTAAAAGTTTCTTGGTTCATTTAGTACAGATAATGAGGCCAGATTTCTCTTTCGCCACCTGCACATGGAATAACTAACAGTTACAGAAACAATGGAACAACTCCAATTGCACAGTAATATGCTCAAGAAAAAAATCCAAAGTGAGGGAACCACAGAGACATGCAACAGCTGAAAGAAGATTTCTTCACAAAATTTTGCATGCTACATATTATCAAATACATGAAGAGCAAAGAGTTTACATTCTGTCCTGCACCTTCTAACTTCATATTTTAAATGTTTTGTGGAAAACAAACTTGATTTCTAAATCATCCGTACTCTCTCATGTTTTCATGAACGTTCAACATATCTGTAATCAAAACCGTTAAGAGTACTTTGAATGTAAGCACCATGGTGGCAGGTGTCTATCTGTCTTGTATATGTTCATTGCTGAGCTACAGTGGATCCCCATTCATGAGTGGGACTTGACACACTATTGCAGTATCGGTAACCAAAACAATAGGCACCGATTTTTTTCAGCAGAAATATCAAAGTATTTAAATATACATACTATGAACCCTTCTACTTGCATCGTCATAAAATTCTACTCTGGCTTTGGAGTTAACAATAACCAAAAGTGTGTAACGGCAATCGAGTATGCTGGTCATCTACCCAAGGAAACTAACGGGAAAAAAAAGTATTTTCTTTCTGCATTTTAAGTCTAATACCTCTGCAGCAATTTTTCTATGCCTACCCTACAGAGGCTATACATTCTAACAAAATCTTACTGTAAAACTCAGTATGTGCTGACTATCTGTGACTAGTATATGTATTCTTTATGGCTGCTGGTCAATTGAGATTTCATGGGCACAGGCTTTTTATACATTAATGTCTCCCTGCCTTATTTCCTAAAAAAACCCCACCAAAACAAACAAACAAACAAACACCAAACCGAAAGCCTCCTTCTGCTGCATTTATCAAGAACAGGATGAAGGCAGCAAACACACCCATCCCCACCGATGAATATGTAAGTCACTTTGAAATGAAAAATTTCCATTTCAGTAAATATACTGCACTGTAAAGTAGTGAACTTTCACTAGAGAGCTGCTTAGTGATGGCAGTTATTGTCTTATTACAGAATCCTGGACTGAAACTTGATAATATAGTATTTACTGATGCACTGTACTCATTGAGAGAGAAAGGCCTGAAAGACAGATAGAGTGGGGAAAACAGCAATAAGAAGAACATCTGCTAACTCGAGCAGACTGCTAAGCAGCCGACAACATTTTCACTGCAGCACTTGCCCTTTAGCACAGGCAGGGCTTTCCTCAGTATCATGGCAGAACCATGGTGCCACTGCCTTTCAGATTTGGCAGCCTGGGGTCCACTGGGAAGCCATACAAACTCTGGTATAAGATGATTTATGACAAGAAAATGGCAGTGCCATAAGTGGAAGACCCCAGGAATTTCTACTTATCTCAAATATGTGGATTTTTTTTGTTACTCAAATACTTTTGTTACTGACCTTATGGCTATAAAAAGATGTTGACCAACTATCTGCCAGTGTGCCTTTAGTAAAAATCACCAATACAGAAGAGGAGGTCTTTTCAACAGGGAGGAGGAAAAAAAAAAAGTTTAAAAATGAGCTATTGAGAGATGTATAGTCTGAATTCAAGGCAATGGTACAGCCAGTACAACACAAACAGATAATGGTACATTATAATCACCTCTAGGAGTACAACGAAGGGGTGTTTCCAGGTTTGGGGTTTTGTTTTGTAGTTTTCTGGTGTTTTTTTTTTTTTAAACAAAACATAATAGAACCACTGATCTATTAGCCATACTACATTAATGGTTACAGACCAACCGCATACATTATATTTCAAAAATTATTTTCTACTGGAACCTTATTCATTCCATCACGACAGTAAATGGACAGTACACTATTGTAATTTATTGTTTGAAAGCTGTTTTCCTCATAAACAGTTTCAATTGTATGTACGCAATACTGCTGTAAAGGTAAGCAAATCCAAAGTGAAACTGGCAGAGGATAAACCACAACAAGAGAGATCCTGAGAGAGAATGCTCCAAGCAGATGCTAAGTCTGAAAATGCCCCGGTAAGCCCCTAGGAAGGATACTATTTCACAGCAGCCACTTCTGATAGCACAGCGAAACACAGTGGAAGTCCTCCGCTACTTCCTCTGTGAGCCACCACCCCAGCTACGGATACAGCACCATGACAGCAACCTGAACTATAAAAAAGGCAGAACCGCAAGTCTAAGTCAAAACCAGAATGCACTTTTTTTCTTGTATGTGGAAACAGAAGTCTAAGACAGAACTAAATGTTAAATTTTAATAACTATTGTACATAATCACAAATGAAAAAACAAGACTATATTTTAATTTAGTGAAAGACACTCTTTCCTCAAATGTATTCATCTGGAGAGAAGTATTTTGCAAGGTGATTTATTTGCTTGCACCACCTAGTGGGGTTTAGTTTAATCCACCAAAATAGTCAGAGCTCAGCCGTGTTCCAACCTTGTGAGATTACTGACAGACCGCATTTTCTCACAACATGCTTAATATTTCAAGCCTGCATGACCCAGTAACAGCACTGCACTGCTAAGTTTCCACACACCTATAAAAATACAGCATAAAAAACCTGCTAGAAAGCAATATCTGTTTTGCTTGTATTGAGTTCTGCAGGAACTTAACAGAGATGTCGTAGAAAACTCTTTCACAATGTAATGTTTATCAGTTTCCAATTTGAAGTACACGTCAACAGCACCTTGTCAGAGCGTACCATACATAATCTCAACAGTTTTAACAGATTGTGTTATGTGATAACAAGGCCGCACACTGAGATTTGGAAGATTTCTACAGGACTTTTGGATCAAACCCCTGGCAGAGGCAGGCACACGGCGCAATGGGCTCTGTCTGCAGGAAAGTGGGCTCTTCAGGGGCAGCAACCACCCATGATGAAGTCCAACTGCAGCAGGAACTAGCACCTACACTGCCTTTGTCGTAACGGTTCCTGGTTGTTCCACTCATTTGTGCTTTTAAGCTGGCTGATTTATAATGCACTGCCCCAGCACAAAACTTTATTACATGAAGCCACACTGGAGAAGTTCTTTTCTCAGGTCAAACCCCAACCTGATAACAGACAAGAATTCATTAAATATGCCATGTAGGATTTGTATTTAAACACTGAACTGATCCAGAATACATTTCTGACAGTTATTCCTAAGGAAAATTCACATACTGTAGTAGGAAGTCTGTTGCATTTAATCTGGAGCAGAAATCATGCTATAGAGACACTACAGAAGGTTTTTTAGATGAGACAATTAAATAAACATGAGATCAGTGTCAAAGTGCTTCTAGATCTCCCCCTGAAGTTTCCAGAGTAGGGACCTTAAACACTTACAGAAATTCACACCACCTTTCTTTTTTACAACATTCATTATTTCAGCTTAATCGGTTTCAGTTCTCACTTCAATACAGATATATATTTGTAACTCATACAATATCAGAAAAGAAAAAAATACGCCCACTTTACAATAAGGAACTCATCACGAATGTTTCATTTGGATTCACAGGAAGACTTTGGGGAATAATGCAAAACTTTTCCCCTTCTATAAACTTCTGTATGAGAGGAGAGGAAAACATTTTCATTTTACAGTGGTTTATAAAATAACCAAAATGTGTTTATTCAGAAACAATGCTTTTTTCCAGAAGAAACAGACACTAGTAACAACTGCACTGACATGTATGCAAAGCCCCAGGCTATGATCCTGTCTAGGACAGTTAAGTACTATCTACTACTAGATGAAAGAATCATATACTAACAATATCAGAGGATAAGTGTGTCACAACCAGGCAGACACCAACACAGTCCTTTGAAAAGAAGGCAAGAAGTGAGTCAGACTGTATTTTAAAGAAAGGATAAAGTGGGTTTTGTCTCCCTTTTTGTACTCAAACTTTTAGATTGCTTCAATACTCATACAAAGCAGTCTTTCAGGATAGAACATTAAAGTGCATTTTTCATGGTTTTCTTATTTGCTTAAGGTTCCAACATGGGCCATTTTGCTCTATGAGGACTAAGAGCAAATTTAAGACTTAATAGCTGCATAGGAAGTAGAAAAGAAATGATGCTTGCAATTATATCCCATGTATGTTTGATACTCACCCACATAAAACCTAATTCTGCGCAACCGTGAAGCAATATATAGGTAAAACGCTAGACTTCATACCCAATACCAAATCAGCAGAATGCTGACTCCATTCAAAAAGACAAAAAGGACCAAAAAAAAGTAGCAAAGCTCAGCCTTTACATTCATCACTGGTATCAGAACATAGGTTCAGACACAAAGGCATAGGCAACTCGCACCCCTAAACTTACCAACACTGCTCTTTCTTGAAATGTTGATGTCCAAGAATTTTCAAGCTGCCTCTGCCACTCCTGAACTGAAGGCAGTGCTATGTGGCCAGTTGACCCAACGTACCGTCCCATGAAGAACTCGCAGTATTCCCACTGTGAGACCGTGTTTATTAGGAAGACTTTTGGTCACGTTTATACCACAAAAGGCATTTTCAGAGCATATTCTACCACACAGGTTAAGACCGCAGTTACTCAGAAAACTGTCTGCAGAAAAGAAAATAAGAACATCCCCCTGCCCCAACTCATAAAACTTTCACCCAGTTTTCACCAAATTCATGAAAGTATCTCCTTAATAGGGTCTAATGGACTCCCACACTAAAATTTCTGTATTAATAGTGGTCTTCATTTTTATTTTAAAGACAATCTGCTGCTTATCAAGGATTTTGAAGTGATAAAAGCTGAGTATTAATCATATTTGCCTTAAAATTTCATTTTTATTTTTTAATGCTTTATGAAATGGCCCTCATATTTTCTGTTATATTTCTCCTCTTTCTACTTAGCTTCTGTCTAAAGCACTGGTGGTTGCTATGGTAACTTTGGCTTTTTTCCCCACTGTTCATGCAGGTTTTCATCAAACCCAATGACTTTTTTTAATCTTATCTGCTCTACAACAATAGTTCCTTGACTAAGGCACTGTACACTGTACCAGATGAGAATCCTGGTATTTTACAGTAGTAACTGGAAAAATGGTAAGTTTTGCTAAATTCTGAAAACTAGAAATTGAAGTAGAGCTTTTTAGGGGTTTTGTTTGTTTGTTTTTTAAATCTCTGAGTAAATTTATTTCTTTCTTTTAATCTGAGTATTATTCAGGTAAAATATACCAATTAACACACCAGTAAATGTAAGATAATGCAATTTTTGAAAACAGTAACGCTTAAGGAACAAAAGGCCTTGTGTGGTAACCTTTTTTGAGAGAAGATTAATCAGTGTTGTTTCACATAGACTAAGCAGGACACAACTAAACAAAATGAGAATGGAGTTATTTTCTGCACTACCACTGCAGATTAACATCAGTTCAAATCTCCTCGTCACAGAAAAAATACTTCTGGTCACTTTAATAAAGTAATTCTTAAGATTAGCACATAGTCTGTTATCAAGTTGGTCTATAAGCTACAGGAAACAAACTGCATATGCCAACGAACAGATGAAGTACGTGCAAAGGCTTGAGCCATTTCCAAACACTCTTCACTAAGATTCTATTTTAAATCTATTTTTCCAATAATATTTAAGTTTAGCCCTAAATTCTTCAAGGCAGATTTGTTCTTAAAGTTTTGCTTTTCCTTGAATTAATGCAAAGGAGATGCTCTTTTAGTATTTTCTACAGGACAATGTCATATTTTCCTGCTCCAGATAAGAAGCACCTCTCGTGACTACTTACCACCTTACTCAGGAAAAGTAACTCGAACACAAGGATTCAGTCAGACCGAGCTGATTAAGCAATTACACAAAATTCAGCCAACATACAGGACTGAGCATTGAAAACAATAATCCACACCAAGTTGTTAGCAACAAACAGATTAACTACTTCACTCACTAAATAAGGTCCAAAAGTAGCATTCCTGGACTAAAGTTTTACTCGAATATGGTTACCTGAATCTGGTCCCTAACTTTATTCTGTAATGTATACAGGCAGGGCCATGCTGGAGACAGCTTGGTCCACTCCAGTAGAGTAGGCTATTGAAACAATCTATGGTAAAATTAATGCACCTTTAATACTGTCATCCTCTTAAGCAGTATTGATAATATGAGCAAAAAATAGAAAGGCATTACAAACTAAGAAAATTACTATTTCATAGAATTCAACCCTGAGATTGATTTTGCATTAGTTTGTTTGGGGATGGGTTGCATTCAATATCCATTTGCCTCAACAATAATAATTCACCTTTTTGTCACGTATTATGAATATGGAAATTTTCCTTAACTTCAGGTTTTATCATCAGAAACACATTATGTTTATTGACTTGGGTAGACAACTAACATGTACATTGCTGTTATTTCTGATGATACTGATTTCCTGATTCCCTCCTCTCCTATTAACTTACTTTTTTTCCGATTCAGTTTGAAAAGAAGCATACCTAAAAATTACTCTTTTATTTTATGACAGTTACCATTGAGAAAAAATAATCTGCAATTTGCTTCAATTCATTTCAGCAATTTTTTTTCTCTTCCAATTTCTCGTGAAGGCAGCTTTATTATATAATTATGCTTTTGTACAATTTTGGTTACAATTAGCAAAATAATCTAACTGCTAGATGAGCACAGTAGGTACAAAATGCATTAATACATTAATTATTCCCTGTTCCAATTTATATCACACTAGCTTTACTTAGACTTCAGTTTGTTACCATGTGCAGGTTGCATATTCATTTGGCACATTAAAAGATGGTGGGATTTCCTCAGTAGGTGGGATTTCCTTTCTAATAGTATCTACATCAGCCATAGTTTCTGCAGCTTTCTCTTATGCTCACAACCAGATATAGGCAACAGTCGCATGGTGATTAGGTCTGTTCCATAGCTGCACTTTATGATATAATCACTGACATGTAAAATGAGCTTCCCCCCCTCCCCTGGCCTTTTTTTTTTTTTTTCCCAGTCTTAATGTGTCTTGTAAAGGACTTCATTTTACATCCTGAGAAAGTGGAAAGAAACAGTTAGAAACCAGTAAGAAACAATTATCTACAATATCTAAAAACTCAACTAAGCACCTCTTGGGTGATGTACTACCATAAATAAATTCCATGTCACACTACTGATCACTATTACTCTAAGGCATCTCTTGCATCTATTATTACCAGCCATAAAACTCACATATGTGTACACAAAATTCAATACAGTGATAATGATAATCTTTTAGAACTGCACTGTAATTTTAAATGCTTTATATTTAGTATTAGCTGAATTTAAGAACAGTCATAATTTGGCACATAATTACCAAATGACTCATGTATACTCTCTCGGGGTGTTAAAGAAATAATTATGTTTGCACCAAACCCTGACAGTGCGATATAGTAAGAATTTTGTGACCAGTAATGGAAGCCCTCTGTTTGCAGAATATGTATACCACCAGTATGTTTTTTTCCCTCCACACTCCATCACCACACTGGAACCGCGTCCCTCTCCATAACCTTTCAACAGCCACCAGTGCTGCTGGAAGCATCCCCAAGAATGGCAACTGGCAAAGCTGTTTTCATGGTGCTTCTTAGACATTTGCTCATTAGTAACTGAACAGACAAACACACATCACTTTAAATACAACAATTATTACTATAAAATATTTAGAGCAACCATTGGTGTAACCCACCTTTGAATCTATGGCATGAAAAGTCTTTGTGCCACAGCTAGTGTAATACTTTCTCCTGTCCTTCCTAAATTACTTTATAAACCCACAGATTAATATGCAGTCTAATATTTTTCAGTAGTGCCATTAGATTCGCAAACCACTTAGAAAATACTCTGTTTTAAAGACAATTTTCCGTCTAACCACGTTTTCTGTGCGCATACACAGTTTCCAGTTTTAAAACATTACAGCAGAGTGCAGATTTATCTATTTTACAGATAGACCATATATTTTTATGGAGGGATTTGTAAAAAATCCTAAGCACCTAATAAGATAGAAGTCAGCTCAGAATATTTTGTAATAAAGTACCTATTAGTAAAAACTGTATCAGAGGCAAACCAAACACAAAGGAAAAAAGGAACTAGGGCACTCTATTTGACAGCTAAGGAAGAAACAGAGGTTACGTCCTCTATGGCTGAGATTTAGAGCAGTTTCACTTAGTGGCTGTTCTGCTCCAATTCCCCAGATAAAATTTAGACCTACAGCAAGCAGTCTTCATTCCTATTTTATTCTAGCGGGAAGTCATGGTTCAGACTCTTAAGTAACCAATAGAAAAAAAAATACTAGTCAGTGGGGAACTATGAAGCTTAAATATTATGTTACAGTTAAATTGAGATAAACCTTACAGTAACTACAGGGTTCGTTATATTCTCACAAACTAAAATGAGTCATAAATTGCTCAATATGTAGTGATGTAACTTTTGTCCTACTATTTCAAACAGAAAAATATTACCGAAATTTTAGAGCAGCTGAAACATGCCTATGGCAACATGTCTCACTCGCAGGTAACACAGGACCAGAAATCATTCAGGAATACAAGTAACCCTTTCTGATTTTTATCTCATTTGAATTATTTAATACAATTATAATTTTATATCCATTACCCCACCTGTCAAATTTAAATAGCTACTGTGGAACTACAGGAAAATCATGCTCTTATCTGCTTCTTTCACACAGTTTACACTTAAGTAATCTTTCCGATTGCATAGAAAATCTAACCGTTCCTATCCTTCAGAGCACCGTGCTGCTCAGGAGGAAATTCAGATGTATAATCTCCAAACCAGATTTGTCCCTAGTTTAGGAAAGCTTCTGCCAGCAAAACCGTTGTACTGGACTGCAGTTCCAGGAAGGCAGCCATGGGGAAAACATATTGGCACCAAGCAGCCCCAGCCCTCCTGTCCCTCTAAGAGCCCATATGGGGTCTGCGCAAACTGAAAAGCAAGTTGTGCCATCCAGCAGGATGCCTTCAGCCACTCTGGCCAGCACGTCCTAGCCACAGATTAACTCTGCCCCCTCCATGATACAGTGCCCTCAGTGCGGAGCAGAAAGACCATCTGTTCTCTCCTTGCAGTTAATCTCCCTCCCAGCGAGGGCAGCAGGCTCTGCTATGCCAGCGGAGTACAAGTTAAACTGACTAACAAACTACCTGGGACCAGCTACGGTGCGGATAAGTAATGTGGGATATGCATTTTACTGGCTTACTCTGATAGCCAATTTGTCTTTTGTAAGCAGAATAAACAAGCCCAGCTTTGGGTTAAGAACATGCAATGTCCCAGGCCAGCAAACCCACTTTCAAGTAACAGTTAACTTGATGGGGGTACTCAGATTCCGAGTGTTAAATGTGAATTCAAACTTCTTCCCGAATAAGTACAAGAGGTAGCCCACTTCTGCAAAGTACCCTTCCACACACCTTCTGAAGCTGTATGAATCCAAGTGTCTGTCATTTATCATTCATCACTGAAAAAAACAATAATCTAATAAACATTTTAAAATATTGAGGTAAGACACATAAGAGTGAAAAACATACCATCAATTTGAAGATTATAATCTGTTGAAGATTATTCTGAAATATTAGAAGATTTTTTCCTTATCCTCCAATCAGAGTGTCTAAAAATGTACCAATACATGGCCAATATTACTCAGTCTTTTCCTCTGCATCTGGTCCCTGCAGAATTGACTTTTTTTGTATTTTTTACATAGCAATTACACAGAGAATTACACAGAAAATACCAGTGTAAAATTAAAAATCCAGCAACAGGAGGCAGGAGAAAGGTGCAACATCGTTAATTGTTTCAGTTTCTGACCAACCATGCCCTTAGTATTGGAACAAATTTGTACGTCAGATAGACTTCAGCAACATTTTTTTTTAACCAGTCAGAATAGAAATTTAAAATAGCTATCATATAATTCAAGGAACTTATGCTAAAGCAACTGGGAATATCAATACTCAACATTTATTCTTCCCTTCCCCACAAGAAAGGAAATCCTAGCCTCCAGTGTGGTCTTGCCTTCTCCTGGGAACTACTGGATTGAACTGTTCATGCCTGAACGCTCGGCAGGGGCGGGAGACAGACACACTGGCCCTCTCCAAATTTGCTTCTAAATCCTCATTCCTGCCAGTCACCAGAATGCTATTCAGGTAAGGCTGTGCTCTAATTCCGTACACTATGTACAAAGGGAAAGTGGAATTCCCTAAACAATGCTGATGGTTTCAATTTATATTTTTTGGAAGTCCAATGATTTGAACCATTCCTGCATTCATAAGAAACATAGTTTGGCTATATAAAAACCTAGTAATTCCAGTTTCCAATGAAAATGTGTTTGTTCCATTTATGATATGAGAATATACTGCTTTCAATGGTAATAAATTCTGGTGCTGTATTATAAAATATGAACATGCCTCTACATATACACACACAGTAGGAACTTCCAGTTCATTTTGTGAAAGAGAAATCCTGCCTGTCTTCATGTTCCACATTAGATCTGACCTCTAGGCAGATGACTAAGGGGTTTTCATGCTTTTTAGCTCTTTTTCAGTACTATGTAAAGTTGTGGCAAATTTAGTTTTGCTTTTTTAGCAGTAACTGGCACAACAGAGCTAGGCTGTCACCATTCTATGAAAGCTGAACATCCACAGTTGCTACTACATTCCCTTGCAGCCCCAGGAACCTCTAAATAGCAACTGGAGCCAACTGAATTAAGTTTGCTAGGATTCAAAAGACACTACAACCCCTGAATAGCTATTCCTCCAACTCTCTCTGTATCTCACCTTCCTCTCTTTTTCTTTTTGCACTTCAGGGGATGCAAAACACTATCACGTTTCATTACTTTTTGTTTGTTTCTCCTGGTATTTCCCAATACCAACCTTTCATGCAATCATGGTCTCCTGCGTGCAAAAATGCTGAATAAATCCGATTTTGCAGTGTTTGTTGTTTATAGAATTACTTTCTTTTCCTGAAAGATCAATCTTACCACACAGATAATATTCTGCTGTCCTACAAATTTCATACAATAATCTTAGCAGTAGCTTGGGCACTTTGGTAGACGTATTCAGCATCTGTTATTTCCCCTCCCACAGTTTCTATAGATTTCAGATACCCTTGACCAACCACATAAAACAATCTCATTTTGTAAAGTAATATTAAATAGTGTTCAGCAAGCCATCTGTAAATCCACTTTCTTTATGTGATCAGAATTGCGTTTTGTAATCACCTCTAGTTTTCTCTCCATCCCTTGATGCAATTGTGACTTTCTTGCTCTCCCATTGCCAGAAATCCGCACTAGTCTATTCAAACAGCTAACTGGAGAGAAAAGAGATGCCTAGCAATAATGCAATGCTTTTTTTGGAGTTCAGCTCTTCTCCTCTCACAAGTCACATTTCACTTTTTTGCTAAAGAACTAGGGCCCTTAGTATGCTCACTATGAAGCATAACTTCTCTGAGTGTAGTAGAGCCTTTAGAAATAAGCAATGCAGGGAAACATCTTACTATCTTCCAGACCATCATGCAGCTTACCAAAATCAATAGGGCTTCAAGGACTTGTATTTAAGTAATAAATTTAATAGCTCTATGACAAGAGCTTTGGTCCACCAAACACCTGACTTGAGAGAAGTCTCTCCTATTGGGAGGGCTGGGAGATGCAGATAGAGATCATTTTATGGTCTTTTAGCCATCAGTTATATAAATGTGTTGTGAAGGCAGAATGCCCCTTTCTCCCCCACAGCTTTGGACAAGACACGAATTTTCAATGGCAGAAATCTCTGACCATCTGGAAGGTAATCCGTCAGGCACTCAAAAAACAAGTTAAGCTTTTTCACAATATCAAAACAGGGAAAGACTAAGAGCATTTGCATGTGCCTTAATACCATATTTAAAAAAAAAAAAAAAAAAAATTAATGTTGCGTGAACCCTGGAGACTTAATAGTTATGTGCCCAGATTCATTTCTGGGGCATAAGGAATGCTAACATATGCTTGGCCACTAAATTCCAAAGACCTAACAATCCCATAATCACTGCTTCAAGCTGCCTGTTTGCTCTTTGCCCCCAATTTTTCTACCTCCTAGAAATTTTTTTCTTAATCACACAAAAAGTGTATCTTAACAAACATCAACAGCAGCTCTGGTACTTTTGACAGGAAGTAAATAATAGTAATAGAATTTTATTTACATTATCATGCTATCTTGAAGTGCTGAAAACATGCCAAAATTACATGAAAATCCTTCCTGGTCAGACTTACGTCAAATAGTACAGCTGTTTGCATGGTCATCTTGAGTGGCAACATACAGTACACAACTACAGAAGCACCTCTAAGAATAGACATAAATTTGTATTTAGCACCTGGACAGCAAAGCAAGAAGATTGAGCCAGGACCTCCATATAAAGAGCACTAGAAAGACTAATGAGCAATTCAGGAGACTGGAATTACAGAGCAGCCCACTCAACTGCAAAAATAATATCAGGTAAATATCACACAAGGGAGAAGAGGTGAAGAAGAAATAATGAGACAAAATAAGAATGCTACATAGGAAAGGTGTAAAAGGACTGGGTAAAGAAAACAAAATAAAAACCCTGGACTGAACATCCTATGATTACTGGATATTTTCAGCTATCTAGATGATGTCAAAAATCTAGTAGATTTACTCAAGACCTCCCTCTAAATCTGCCATTACTTGTCTTATCACCTAATGCTATCATGTCTATAAGTCAATTGGCATATGCAAATCACGTATGAAGAACATGTACCTTCTGGACTTGATTCAAAACCTGAAGTTAACAAAAATATTGCCGTTGACTAACATGTCCTTCACAGCACCTCTATAGACCAAGAGGTTTGTTTTGATGTCAATGCCTATTAAAATTCTACATAGGAATAACTACACGTAGGTTCCGCAAAGTAGTGTTCTACTGAAAACAATGTGAAATGCTAGAAGCACAACCTGGTTCTAACAGTTGAAGATTTCTCACAGAAGTGCAGGATACCACACAAAACCCCACTAAAAGTTGGAGGACAAGGGAAAAAAATCATCCAAGACCAAAGAAAATCTGACTCAAGAGCTATAGTTTTGCAACAAAATATATTTTGCTAGATTTTGGGGGTTTTGTAAGAAAAAGCATGGTCAAAAAATCCTTTCAAATGAACAAATAATATATTGTTCAAAGCTGCTTTTTAAAATAGCTTGCTAAATAGGGACTGTAATTACCAAGCATAACATTTTAGTGTATTTAAAGTCTTTCCAGCACAATTTATACCTGCAGTTCCTTTTGATATTGTTAGTCATCCTTACTTATTTTATACTGATGTTATACTAGTAAAATTGTACCTTCCTATATACTTTCTCCTACTATAGCCTTCATATTAATTTTAGTTGCGTTACCGTGAAAAGTTCTTTTACACTAACAGGTATAGGAGCATATGTATATGTGCACATGTATATATTAATCTATCTCTAGGCAAGCAAAGAAAAAACAAATGTTTACAAAATACTTTAAGAAATACAGCAATAATATTTAACAGCAAGTATTAGTCCACCCATCTTTTTTATTTGTAGGCTATTAAAACACACATGGATCAAAAAATCCACACTTGCAAATTTATTCTGCTATAATGGTAAGACATCAGAGGAAAATATACTACATGTGTAACTGATCAGCGTGTTTGGTGAAAAAAAATTATGAAATCCATCTGAAGATGTTTTCAGAAAAACGTTACCTGGAATTAACAGCTTCATAATCCCACTGACAATTCAATACAGGTTAGTAAAGACCTGCTAAGTTATAAGCACTTTTTCTAATTATCCCTTACTCTCAAACATACATTTATACATTAAACTGAAACACGTTATATCTCCGCAAGGTTGCTGTCCAATGGGAAAAGTGGAAAAATAAGTCTTGCCTTATCCCCTCAAATTTACACCAAACAAAAAAGGTTCAGCTCCCCCTTTTGTTCCCCACCGAAAGCGACTTCAAACCGATCGTACAAAGGGGGGCAAGGAACCACAAAAACCCCACCACAGGCGAGCCCGTCTTCCACATTCAGTACCCTGAAGCCCCCGCCGCGCCGCTCTCGCCCCCCCCGTGGGCCCGCAGCCCGCGGCGGCAGCTCGCCCGCTACAGCGCTGCCACCTGCCGGGCACCGCCGGGCACCGCCGCCGCCGCCGCCCGGGCCGGGGCTCAGCCCAAGCTCCCTCCCGCAGCGCCCGGAGGGACGGCCCAAACCTGCCTCCGCAAGGCAGAGCGCAGTGCCGGCACCAGAACAAATTCAGCGACTTTGGTCTTTCAAAGCCTTCACGCAAATGGGGGCGGGGGGGAGGGGGGGGAAGCTGATGTGAATTTATCACTGAGCGGGTTGCAAATGACAGCTGGGGATTTGTCGGAGAACAAGAGCTTTCAGAATTAGTCCTAAAAATGATTTGTAATTCTTTCAAGTTTTATAAATCTGAGGCATCTGGTAAAAAATGAGCGGTGATCTCAGAACAAATCCAGCCTTTTTTATTTTAAAGAAAAGTCTGAGCTGAACAGCATCTACCAGCCCAAAAAAATTACCTATTGGTTCGCAAACTGGATCCCCATGGATTCAGGAACACACAACAGCAGCTTTACTTATTAAGCACATCAAACTGAAAATAACTGGTGGAAAAGAAGAAAGGACAGGAAAGAGACAGAAGAGAGACACTAACACCAAAAAAAAGAGTAGATCGAGAGACCATTCGCTATTAACATACTGCAAATAAACCAATCACTCACAATTATTCTGTTATACAAGCATCCTTCCTAACACAAGCGGCCAATTTATTTATTTTTAGGAAAACAGTCACTGCCAGTAGTACTACCATTCTCCTTACAGAAGTATTAAATATGAAGCCCAATTCTCAAAAGCAATGAAACTAGGATGGTTTTATATGATCCTGTCATTAATTCACTTCTTACTACCCTCAAGAGAAATATTCATCCCAATTTTAACCAACGCTTTCCGCTGATACACATCTTTTCCTCATGACAGGAGCTGAAAAGGAGGAAGTGTTCCAACCGGTTGCAGAGTTACAATCCAAGCTCCTAATTTATCAGATGTACTAAACTCTGCAAGGCTCCTTCAACAAGGATGCAGGATTTCTTCTACTCCTTAGTGTTTACTTTTTGCTCTTGCATGGGTATTTAGACAAAATATAATCACCTGAAGCCCCAGAACCCCTAGACTGTCAGGTTTTGTGCTAAAATTGGCAGCTACAAACCCAGTCAGGACTGCGGCAGCTGCAGAACAAGCCCTTTGAAGTGAACATAGCTTAGACTGAAACTGCTATGAAGACAGGAACAGCAGAGGATTCTTTTTTTTTTTTTCTTTAAAAGCTTTTACTCACAAATATTCACCTACCACTACGGGGATAGATAGAAAGCAAGCCTCTTCTTTTGGTTAATTACTAGTTGTTTCTTTGTACGAGTCTCAGCCAAAGCCAAAGGAAACTTCAAAGACCTCACTCATCAAATGTCATGGCTTGTGCTCAACGTGAAACTGCCAGTTCTGATCTGGCTGCACAGCAATAGCTGACGCTGCGCTTGGGAGTGGATCCGTATTACGAAGTAATTGCTAAGCGACTGCGTAACAAAAGAACAAAGTTCTGCTGAAAAGGTTTGGCAAAGTCACAGCAGTGGGTTAAATGAAAACTAGAACAGCCTGCCAGCAGTACGATCCCAATGCATGTTCATGCCTCATGTGACGGCATCGTCTTTACTCATTATCCATGTAATCAGGGGGTTCTCTCTTTCGCTCGTTTGTTTTTTAAATGCCCTTATCTGCACATATGACACCTGCAACTTTAAAACAAACAAATCGGATCTAACGCAGACTACTTAAGACTGCCTCAGAGTTGAGGTCTGTATTTCATTTCCTGGTTATGCGCCGTAACACAAATATTCTGCAGCGTTCTACTGCCACCAGTGTGTAAAAGGAAAAGAAAAAGGTAACAAGCTAACATTGAGGGAAGAATAAAACAAAAAGGAAACGATTAATAAAGGAATAAAGCCGACAGACTATATCAAATATTAAACCAATAAAACCTCTGAAAATTATCTTTCAGAAAAAATCCGTAACTGTAACACAATACAGAAAAAGGGAAAAGACAAGATTCTGCATAGATTTTGTCAGAATAAAAAAAGATCTGGACACTCAGTAATCAATATAATACATCAAATTTCTATTAGTGGTATCTATTTGTGATCTATCAGATACTTCCTGATAAATTCTTTTTGCAAACTATTAAGCGGCACAAGTTCAATTCCACTTGACTTTCTTTCCTCTTCTCAAAGGCTTTTAAAATATTAGGCATGAACAAGATTATTCATGACTAATTTAGAAGGATTTTTCGTTCTTAATAAACTTGGTTTAGAACTCTCCCAACGATACCCAAAAGAATAAACCAGGCTGTGCTAGCCCCAGCTTCCCCTAGGTATTTTAGGTAAGAGTGCGGTCTGGGGTGCCAGCAGCCGTCACGCTCCCAAAAGGCACAGAGTGGTTTAACTAACACTGAGGAGGTTAAGAACGTGCACTCACATTCTTTCATTCAAGGGTCATTCTTACATTAATTTGGGATAATCTGGGTAGTATCTACTCAAAGATCACATAATTTGTGAAGTGTTCTGACTTCTTAACACCCTCAGAAATAGATGTGTGTAACATTTATAATATTCTTTAAATAAAACCAGAGCAACTAATACTTGCAGAGCAGACCCTCCGAAACTGCATTTTTAAAAAGCATTAACATTTTTAACGAATAAATTCACTTCAAGCTATAATTCTTAAATTTGCTGTAGCAAAACAGATCCGTCATACCAAGAGGTACTAACCTCAGAATTCTGATTAAGGAATTTATTAAGCACTCCACATCACTATCTATACAGCTGTACTACAATTTTCCAGCACTTTTCTACAAAGTCCATACTTTCTTCTCCATTAAAAACGCATTCCCTATAAACTCTTCCAAAGCAGTAACAAGAAACTGAGAACTGAAGTACTTTTTTTTGGAAAATTGTACCTGGATAGAGTGCAATGAATAACTTACTGTTTCACACGAGACAACTTAAAAACGGTCACACACATTACAGACACGAGGCAGTATTCCATTAAGCTGCTGCTGGGTGCTTCCACTCCTAGGCGTGCATGTTCTCAAAAGATTCTCTCAAGCTAAAGGAGAACTATTTCGCTATTAAACCAGCATGTTCCCATCCCTTCCAATTTCACAGATTTATGTTAACCAGAATTGCCATCATAATGTAACACAGCTTTCATAAAATATCAGAACATTTCAGAAGGACAATATTCCTCTTTGTGCCCATTTATCAACATTCAGTAGTGTGTCAGATACCTAAAAAACCCTCATATATTGGCTCCAAACTAACTAAAAAATAAAAGCTGAAAATCCCAACCAGTCATTTCCTGTTTCAGAACAGTAAAATCGTCCAAAACCTATTTCTCCTTTTAATTGTCCACAAATTAGAAACCCACATAGGTACATTTTCATCATGGTTTTTGACTGGCAAAATGCCTGTTATTTGCCAAAAGCTTTTTTATTCTTCAGAGAAAAAACAAATTTAGTGTCGCTGTTCTAAACTAAAGACTCACAAAATTAGCTTAAGATATATATGGTTAGTACTAATGTGCATGATACAGATAAAAATACAGCATGAAAATAAAATATGAAATACACTAAATTGCATAGGATATTTTTAACTATGAGAACCAGAGTTACTGTTATCATTAAAATTAATAAAACTGCTACCCACTAACTTGTTCTTCGATTTGAGCAACAGTGAACAAGACAGACAATAATTTACATAATTTATGTGTTGAAAAATATTCCATCCCTGGTATAGCAGACTATTTCAATCCTCCTTCTTTTTCCCCCCTCCTAGAGGACAGTATCATGAAACATAAAAGATGCAACAGAAATGGAAGTACAATGCTAAATAAACTCTACAGCACAGGCGCATCATCCTTCACATGTTCCCAATAGGTGGCAACAGAATACCAAAAATACACAGTTTATAATTCTTTCTTCATCCACAAAAGTAATGGAAGCCCGGTTACGACTTCTATCAATGAACTTGCACCAGCATTTTGTTCAAATGAATCACTGCATCTCAGCAACAGAAATTCTCAGGACAGTCAATGTCAAAAGCCAGAGAATTCACAGAACAGGAACAAACTATTTATTAAAAAGCTAGTTCTTATGAAATAACTAACTGTTGGCTTATACTCAGAGCTTAACTGAGGGAGTAAACTATTAGAAGCAGGAATTGACAGTAACAGAATGTTTCTGCACATTAAAGAAGAAATGCTAAGGAAGAACAAAAATTTTAGATTAATTTTTTTTGTTGTTGACATCCACACCTTGGTCTTTAGCAGTATTTATTTACAAGACTGAATAAAGTGGTGAGAATTTTTAAACAGAAAGTCTTCAGCCGACAAAGCCCAACTTTATCAGTAGTAGCAGGTCCATACTAACTCCCTGATTCTTTGTAAGAAATGACATGAAATCAAGAGTTCTTTCCTTGACAGTTATACAACTTATTTGTTTCTGTGGTACAGAGCTATATAAATCAAGTCTAAATAGCGCTACTTACTTGGTTTCAAAACCAGCTACTTCATGGTCCAAAGAAATTGTCTCTGTCGTAATTTCCACCTTTCTCACACTGCCGAAGAAGTCTGTTACCAGAACATTTTGAGGGTCCCGCTGAAAGAGATCGGTTCGGTGCCCAGGTGTGGAAACACACAAACTTTTTGGACAGACCTGAAACTGAAAACCAAGATGGACAATTATATCCTGTCCCTCATTCCTCAACAGTCCCTACATATACCTTCCAAAATGAAATCACTATAAAAAGAAAGATAAATGCCACACATAACTTGCATTAATTTCAGTACAAGCCCAGCAGATGAAAAAAATGATTGAGCAAAAACATTAAAAGGCATAAACATCTTGATTATGCATTTCAAAAAACCTTTGTTGTCACAATTATGCTGTTTGAGTTTAGAAATGCCTCTGTGAAAGCCAACAATCCATTACATCTAATTGATTAAATCTACAAATGTATTTCTGAATATAGATGCAGCAATGCTACTGTAACATTCCAAAAAGCACAAGTGGGTATAAATTCGTCATATTTACCAAAGGGAGGCAGGGAAGATTAAACAAGCCTTGGTAAGTAGCTTATAGTAAAGGCTTCAGGAAGAAGCAAGAAATTACATTTTGATTGAAAAGAAAAAAAAGCTCTTGGTCTTATTTCTAGCTTATAGCCTGCAAATTAATGCAGAATTAGGATCTTCAAATATCAAAGGTGGTTTATATAGATTAAGTCTACAGAGACATCCTGTAGAACCTACAAATTAGCTGTATACCTTACTATTTATTTTATGTATGTATTTTGTTTACATATCAGATCAACTATATCCAGCACACGTTGCAACATCCGAAGACAAAACCAGCACTAACAGTTTTCAATGGACTGAATTCTGTATAAAGGTGTATTTGCAGAAAATAAGTAGATGTTAACAGTGACAGATTTGTTGTAGCATTTGAAGTACCTAACAAAACAGCATGCCTATTAAAAACCAAGATTGTTACGTACCCAGCAGATATTCAAGGCAAAACCAATGCATTTAGACACAATGCACAAGTCCCACCACACTTGCCACAAAAGTCTCTAATATTTTCCATCTGTATAGATTCCTTATTTCAAGGGATCTTGTAATGCACATGATGTAATATAATAAATAATAATTTGTTTGCATTTTTATCAATAATGCTACATAGCTTGAAGTGCCCTGAAATGCAGCCCAAGGCCTCACTCTCTCTCACCTTCTTGATGAGCTTGGAAAGCTGAGTTCATGTCTCAATCATCAGAAGGCACTTCACAACCAAAAACACAACCCTACTAGACTCAGGACCTAGACACACAACCCTGCTAGACAGAGGCACTAGCTCTACAGTGCTCTGGATGATTTTGCGAGCAAATGTTGCTGTCCATTCAACTGTCGCGGGCAGCCCATCGACCACCTAGTAACAGGGTAGGTTATTTGAGTCCTTGTATGTTCCAGCAACATTTAACAGAACAGATTAATATATAGGACTATGAAGGACACTCTCCACATGGGTGCCAATCTTCCTTAATCTTAAATTCTCCAAGCGATTTTCACAAACAGGTCCATCAGTCACTGGATCTAGAGCTCATATATCTAATTACATGACGGGTCAGCTCTTAGAAGGTTGCACTCTTAGGAAAAAAAAAATCACAGGTCCTAACTAGCTGGACGCAGATGCAGCCTCAATTATCCCAGACTATAACTGACAAAATGCATGAGTTTCAGGCCATACTTCCTAGCAGAAATCCTGTGCTCAGCTTGACACGGAACACATGGGTTTGTGCAGCTCCTTCTCTTTGGACAACAGAGCCCTACATTTAAAAAGTTTCCCAGAGAGGAAACAATGTACCTGGCTTTTCATCATAGAGGATCTCCTCATTCCTCCCTTCCGCTCTATTACAGTTTCTCTTTCATACCTTGTCTTTTTCATCTAAGCCTGTAAGCATACGGCATTAGGCTGCTGGTCCAGGGAGACTTCAGCTCGCTTTCACCTTTACCTTAACTGAAGCATACAAGCACACATATCTACTGAGCTCTTTTTTAATGATTCCCAACTCTCTTGGCAGAGTATCCCACAGCTGCTAAAGAAAAGACAGGGGCAGATCAAATCTTTCTGTTATCCTCCTTGTGAAGTGAAAATGAACTAGACTCATCAGCATCACGCTTCCCATACAAAGCCACTTGTCAATGCACACAAACCCTCTTAAGTTTCAGTTTCACCGAAATGCAATCAATTTTCTTCAAGTCTGCTCCAACTAAGGGCACTAACATGTAACAACACAAAAATAAGTCTCTGAAGTAAGCTCTGAAAGCTAAGTATTTTAATCCTGCTATTTGATGCATAAATCTATGCTGCAGTTATACCATTAAGTCTCTCTTCCAAGCTCTCAAGAAAGTGTAAACGTCCCAAAACAACTGCATCAGCACTGAAAGTGGGAAATTGATACTGCACCCAACTATTTCTAACCTGTCCCACAACAACTTACTACCATAAGATGTTGAGACGAATCTTGAACAAAAATGCACAATGGTACTGAGAAGAAGACTTCAGTATTAAAAATCTACCTATCCAGTATCAGTGTGAGAAAAGAAAGACGGCAAAGCAATTACATCATAGCAGACTAATGCTAATAACTGAGGTCTTCTGACAAAAAAATAAAAGGGAAACGCAGCTAAATGAAACACATTTGTTTATATGTCGATTTTTCCAAATTTTTAAAAATAAGATACTATTCAAATAAAGCTAAACAATTCCGCAAATTTGGAACTCTGTTATCCTGAATTTTCTTAACAACATTTTTAGCTATTTTATGACAAATGATATCTCATTTAGAAATTTATTGGAATCTTATTTTAAAAGTTCAAATGTGTGACATTTCAATTTAGTCTTTACTTTTTTGGAATTGTGATCAAATGGAAAGTCAGTCATTTGCACAGCTTTATGCTATCCCTTAGCAACACAGATGGAGCAGGTGGGGAGTAGGTGGAGTGGATTATGAAAAAAGATGTCTCATTCTTTGCAGGAATTCAATATCCAAATCTTCGGTGGATATGAAGAGAAGCTGTTTTAAGAGTGGTTTGAGAAAAGTAAAGAGGTGATGTGATAGAAGTGGTGTAACAAATACGCAGTACTTCTAAAGGAGCAGACATTTGACATATCAAAAGATCAGACAACTAAACATTACCTAATAATTTTAAAGCTAGTTAGTGAGCCACTTAATAATTATCCTGAGTTTGGAAAGCATTAATTTAAAAAAAAAAAAAAAAATCAGACTTGGATAAGCCGTATATCTTTGTTCTTAAACCAGCACAACACAAGCAGTGCCTTCCAATGCCAAAGTATCTGCTGTAACTGTTGGCAAATAAATGGGCTTATATCCTTACCATGGACTAACACCATGTCCACCATTTGGGAATGCTTAGATGAAGGCCTGAAAAGCACCGACTTGAAATCAATGTCACATTTGCTGAAATACGTGCATTTTATGACTCAGTACAAGATCGTCACAAATCATGGTCCATTCTCTTCCCTTCCCAGAGCAACAATAAGCAGATTGCTGACATATCATAAGATGACTTACATGACGTAAGGAATTTACCAGTATGGGATAACTTCCCGCAGCTCTTCCTGAGTATTTGGCATATAAGCAAAAACAAAAATGCAAGGGAGAATGTCTAGATACCTTCTCCAAAGAGCTCAAAAGGTAAACTACTTGGCCAGCTAACAAATTTCTATACTTTTCACAACAACTGGATTAATATCTAGCTGGCCAGACTAGTTATACCACTTCCCAGATGGTGTCTAGCACAGCAGAAACCACTGTTCATTTTTTATGACTTTTTTTTAACATCAATTCATTTACTGGTTTACAGAATAGAATTCTAAAGTGCTGTTTGAACGAACTGGCTAGAAGATACTTAATCAACAAAGACCTTGCATATTCTTCTTTAATAAGATATATTTTAAAGTTATCTGTATCCCATGATCAGAAGGTATTAAATTACAGGAAAGAATTTCATTCCTATGGTAGTAAAAGAATCTTGAATCTTGTCACTGAATCAATTCTGTATCAACATAAAATCTGTCAAGTGTGGGCTGTTTAGAGTGAATACTACTACAGATCTAGCAGCCAGGATAACACCATCCTCTGTAGACAGAGGGTGAAATATAACTTCTGAGCAGCTGCTCGTTTTACAGAAATGAATCAAAGACAATGTGTTCTGTAAGTGGTGTCTCTTAAATCACTGACACAGCATGGCAGGATTTACAGCTACAAGGCACCAAAGCATAGTGTATTACTTAATGAAACTAGTATTGCAACAGGTATAAAGGGTTAATAGAGTAAATAAAATATGGTTACTTTTCGTCATCTCACCAGCGTATACATCTAACTGTTAGAGGCATTTTCATAAATTTTGTCATAGGTTATCTAGTTGTGGGTTCCCCCCCGCCCCCTTCTGCCTCATACCTGAAAGCTACAATTAATATTTACCTAAGATATAATTAACTCCAAACACTGTTGGATTTGGACATATCTTGCTCTGGAATCTAAGCAGATATACAGAGAAATTAGTCTCTGGAGGCATTTGTGAGTGCACGATCAGAATTTTAACTGTTTAATCACCTTTGCAAAACAATACTACTGGCTGCCTTTCCACATCTACAAAGTGTCTGCTATCCATTACACTGATTTTAGAAGCTTCCTATTATCATTTTTCATGTGCAACTACTTCATTCTATTTAAATCAATATTTAACGAATACTTTATTCATTTTTCAATGAATAAAAAAAAACTGGCTAAATTTGGTTAATTTTTTCTGTAGCCAGCAAACCAGTTTCACGCTGAGGACAATCCTTAGAGTGTTACATGAGAATTACATTTAATAATGGCAAAAAGACCCTCCCCTCAAAGCCACTTCCGAGACAAACAGCAGGAGAACAAAAAGCATTTGGAGAACCCTATGGACAAAATAAATTAGTTTGGAAACTGTTAAAGTCATTAGCATATTCATGAATGTTGAGTATTCTACTTACTAGGTCATTCATATTTGTCTGACTGGCTGGATGAATTTCTTCCAAGAACTCCAGCACATAGAATGTGTATCTGTCCATAAGATGAACGCCAATCCCAAGATCAGGTTGATGCTTAAAAACAACACACAGCAGTTATTGGGCATTTGCAGGACACAACTCAGTGTTTAGGAAAGGGAACAGAATGTAACAGCATGTTACAAAAGTTAAGCATAATATTTTTTTTGTTCTTAGGCAAATTACACAAAGAAAATGACCAGCCATGAAGAAACACTGTTGACAAGCTGAATAATACAGTTTATATTCATTTTTTTAGACTACATCCTGGTAATCTCCACATTTGCCAAAAAGCAGGGAACCTCTTCTTCTTAATGGTCCTGTACAGATTTGTGGGCTGCCCTGAGCTTCTTAGGACTTGGAAAACAGGGCTGGGAGTGACAGCTTATCTTACAGCACTGTGCGGGTTCAGGCAATCCTGACCTGCTAGTTTTGGTCTGGCTAGGATCTCTCTCCTATCACTCCTTCTGTAATTCAGCTGGGATATAATTACAGCAGGTGAAAGGTAGCAGGTTTTTGTTTGGTTTTGGTTTGGCTTCGTTTTTTTGTTTTGTTTTGGGGTTTTTTTGTTTGTTTTGTTTGTGGGGGTTTTTTTATATCAAGTGTAAGTAGTCCTAGACTGAATATTCCCCACATATATCTCTCAGTAGTCTTCCCATAAAATTTCTTCCTATCCTAGGCAATGCATAAATTGGTCAGCAAGCACACAAATCCATCGTTAGCCTGGTTCTTTGGGACAGCGCACAAAAACAGGCAGGAAAAGCACCCTTACAAGTTTTGTCAAAACCACACTTTGTAACTAAATGCTGTACACATTCAGCAGTGGGAAGGGAATTTTTCAGTTAAAAGTGAACAAGACCTGTGCTTTTAATTCAGGCATTCTGAAAATTGTCTTCAGGATCACAAGAATCTACTTACCGATAAAGAATCTTCTCCAACCTGGCTGCTAGCCAAGGCCATTATATTGGGTGAATAAAATCGTTCATACATGGATGCTCCTTGACAAGTATCAATAATAAACAACAATTCATTGTACCTGAAAGAAATAAAACAGCCTCCTAACCCATCTCTCTTTGAACTGAAAAGACATATACATACTTTGCTTTTTAGTTACCAGGACAGCTGCTAGGAACTGAAGGAACAGAAGAGTTCACACTGATTGACTGTAAGATGCAAGTTTAGTCAAAGCAATACATTTGAGCAGCTGTAACTGCAGCAAGCTGAAACCAGAAATTAAAACTCTTGTTTCTGAATGCAAACTTTCATGAAATTTTACGGACAACAGATAGCATCACTGCTGAAGGTAAGTAAGGCCTACCGGTAAGACTTCAGGCATGTTCATGAAATACAGTATTTAACCTCTAAATAACGCTTTTTTCTTACCTTCTTTTCTGCCACATTTGTTCAAAGGCATCAGCAAGTTCTACATTTGTGATTTCTTCAGAATCTTGAAATTTTAGGAAACCATTTCCACCATGGCCTGACAGAAAAATCAGAAGTTATCTTCCTTTAACCTACATACTTGCCTATTCAGTCTGGCTGATCATTTTTCTAAAAAAAGGCAAACACAATTCTCTTTCTCTAAACAGACTCCAGCAAAAGAAAATATTAGTACAGTAAGAACAGTACACCTACATCATTTAAACTGGAAACAGTACTTGCTAAGTACTGCCTTACAGGTTTTTTCCTTAATTACTATGACTTACTGAAAAAAAGAAAAAAAAAAATCCTTTTGTTGATCCTTTTGTTTGTTTGGACTCTTGATCAGGTTTCATGCTTTCAAACAGGCCCACCCAACTGAACAACAAATGTCAAAAAATTGTATATAGAAACCTGACATTACCTGTCATATATATTAGAATATTGCTTCTGTCATCAGAAAGAAGACGTTTAGATCGTGGTGTACTTGGTGGGATTCTTCCTGTTAATACACGCAAGAAATTTTCTACAGTAACCTATGAATAGAAGCATAAAGCCATTTTCTAAAGAGAAAAATATTGATTAACAACTCTAGGCTGGGTTACATAAATTAAATAATGGAACACTAAAATATGCATTGTATCTAATCAGACATAATATTGCATGGTATAAACTGCACAAACAGACATTTTCTGTTTAAGGTTTTAATGCAGGTTCACAATCATATGGTACCTTTTACTTTATCCCACTAACATCAGCCTGTTGCTTTATTATATCCAATAAGACTACCACCATTATAATTTCTAAATACATTTTCATTGATCTGAAAACCTGTCAGCATATAGCTTTATTCTGCGAAAGCTGCTCATATACTCACAACATGCTCCAACATTGGTCTAGTAGGAGGTGTCCTTGCCCATGGCAAGGGGGCTGGATCTAGATGATCTTTAAGGTCCCTTCAAACCTAAACCATTTTATGATTAGTGTGCGTTACCATGGAAAAATAAAAGTTTAAATTCCCTCTGCAACTCAGGAAAGGAAAAACAAGATCAATTTCTGTTACATAAATCTTTGAGCCATCAGGTAAGACCCATCTGGATGATGACTGTAAAACATCCTATAAAACATCACTTCCTCTTCATGCAGATGTACACAGCTCAAACGCTAGCAACAAATCCATACTCAGGAAAAAACATGATAAAAAGAATTTATCTCTATTTCAGTGTTGGATCTTCACTTCTTTATACAAAGCTTCAGAGAAGTAAAACATCTACTATATACTTAAATATGCTCCCATAAGCCTTTAGCAATGATTATATAGCATTATTAAACCACGCATTTGATGGCCAAATTAAGATCAACTGGTAAAGACACTGTCTGAAGGAATATTACACAAAAATGACAAGGTGATAAAACGCATATTTCCATATAGTAATTACTTTACAGTAATGATCAGGTTACAGCTTTTGTTTTATTTTGATAAAAGCATATGCTCAAGATTAGAAATCTAAGTAGGTCTCCCTAATAAACATTTCACTTGCATGCCAGAAGTTTCACAGTAGTGGTAAGTGTTTGCAAGAGGAGACACTGACCAGCCATTTCCAAAGAAGAGAAATTTCAGTAATATGTGTGTATTCCTAACACATACAAGGAGTTCCATATATTCCTTTAACTGTGAAGATTCCATTATTTAAAATAGCCAATACACAACATGTTTCTAGTATAATAAATTTCAAATACAAAACCGAGTATCAAAGGGGAGAGGGGTGTGTGTTTTAAACCTATCAGTTGACACTAAAAGCCCAGACCAGAACCAGTAACTTGAACAGAAGGACTTCCTCAGACTTCACAGACATTGTATATATCCTTAAACCAACACTAAAAACAAACACCCAGTGATTTAAATAAAGCACAGTCACCTCATAGCTTCTGTAATCCACTTCCACATCATCTCCATAGACATTTAGCTCCATGTTTTTATGACTAAACACAGTAGCTGGTTTGGGATTTCTGGGATTACATGCCATATCATCTGCCAACATCAGGACAATGTGACTATGGAAAATAAGACAAAAACATTTCAGCCATTCTACTTTCACATAACAGTCAAACGGAAATTACAACAGCACTGTCCCATGATTACAACAATAGCTTATAACATTAAGAAGATTCCCAAAATTGTTAACTGAAACTTTCTTTCGTTATACCCTACTTCCTTATGTACATCCTCACTATTAGAAAGATACCACACATGGAAATGCAGCTAGCTGTTATTTATCTACAGGATTAAGTTAGGCCAAAGATGAGCATGAGAGTAGTTGACGTTAGCAACTTTATGATACAGACTTGCCTGGACCTAGGCTGGTAGAACTCCTCATAAAAAATCTGGAGATTTTTATGGGGCACTAAATCATTTCATGCAGCTCCACGGAAGAAATCCTGGCCTGTTTGCATCCTTTCAGACAGATCAATTAAAAACATTATGACAATTTTTAAATAAATTTGTGGAGCTCCTGAACATTTATCAAACCGTTATCCTACATCTGATACACTACCGTATGATTACCTGTGTTAATGAAATTCCCCTGAAGAACACAAGTAGGCTGACACCAGACATTTTGTCTTCTTCATAGGACCAAGAAAAAAAAACAAACCCAGCATTTCATAGTACCAAGATAAAAAACAAACAACAGTACATTATAAAGCTGTTCCAAACTGCATGCAGCCAAAGATCTATATTTCACCTGGCAGGGTCAGGTTTGGGTCAAAATATGAAATAACAAGTAGTCACTGGAGACTGTTAGCACCAGGAAGAGTATGCCAGAGATGTCTGGAACAAGGTGAAGTCAGTCCTTTCCTTGGATAACCCTGTCTTGGATATAGTTTCTCCTGGACTGTGATTTTTGTGTTCTCCCAAACAACACTAACAAAAGGAAAGCTCTGTACCCTGCAAAGAATGCTGTTAATTCAGACTCTCAGACACACAGTTATAAATTAAACCGTGTCCTGCAATTTAAACACCATACCTGTGCTTGTCATCGTTCACCTATATGCCTGCATGAGCACTCTAAGAGTACAGTTATTCTTTATTAAGTGCTGATACACTCCACACCGCACAAAAAAAACCCCAAAACAAAAAAAAACCATGAGAGCGGGAGACAGAGAGAGAAAAGATGTTGTCCAAAATAATACAAGCATAAATCCTCAGAAATAATCAAAGTAAATTATTTCAATGGGAATAAAATGCTGGCATAAATATGAAGCTGTAATGACAGCAGGAGGAGGACAACTACAGAAGAGAAATAAAGATATTTTTTTTTCCACACATGCACAGCAGTACAAAACTATTTTTATAGAAGAGTATCATTAAAAGGGAATTAGTTGGAAGTGTTGCATATATGCCTTGCAGATTTACTAAGACAGTCAGGTGTACACCCATTTTTTTGTATTACACTAAGAAGAGAATATTCCAGACTCTGCCACCACTAGGCCTGCAGTTTAGCACTGTATTTTTGCTAGGAATGTGCCTATTTTAAAAAAAGAATTAATAATCACACATCACTCAGTAAAAGGTTCTGCATAGTAGTAGTACAGACAGGTGAGCATAAACAGGCAAAGTTTGTATACTGTATGGCATTCCTAAAAGCATATGGAATATCCCATGGTTAAACAGAACCACTGTGTCAAGTAGTTCATACAGGCAAGCAGAACAATCTAGCTGTTAACTTGCAGCTTAACTGTCAAACCAAAGTAATCTAACCATGTATTATATTAATGCTTTTTCATGATGTAAAACTTACACTCCATAATGATTCCAGGAATCAAAAAGAATTTCTGGATTCATTTCGGCTTTGTTTTAATTCAGCAAAACTTTTCTTTTACAAATCAGAGCATTGTGCCCACATGTCAACAAACCAGAGCAACTTACAGTTATAAAACCACAAATAATTTTGCTAATGAATTCTGTTGTTGGATGACAAATCTATTTAAACCACCAAACTGACACAGTTCCATTCAAATGGCGTTGTGCACAAATCCCTCAAAAAAAAAAAACCCCAAAAATGAACAACCCAACCCCATGAATCATGATAAATGTTTATTTTTAAGAAGTGATTTAGGTGGTCGGGTTTTTTTTCAGTCTTATCAATATTTTAATGAAGTTTTGCACCAAAGAAAGAAAAACAAGTAGAGGAAGAAGTTTGTCCAATGGGGAAACCCACTCAAACCCATGTAAAAATTGCCGCAAATGGGAAAAAATAGTCTCTCACTGTCTTCTCCAATGTCTTATTCTTGCCCTTAGTCTAAAGCATTGTTGGCTTTTTGAGATTCATTTCCAGATCCTTGGGTAAGGATAAGAAACAGATCAGGCTACTGAACAACAGAAACCTCCAGCCATGCTGTAGGTCTTGCAGTATTTCTAAAACTGCCATCGAGTTTGACATTAATGGTGAAACTAGATGAATGCAGAGAAGATGAAAGTCCTTCAGGTAAGGGTAGAACTAGTGAAAGAATTTCTAAGGTAGTGCCTCAGGTGCCTATGATTCAAAGGCTATACAGGAGAGAAGACAGATGCTTCTGAATGAGATGTGCAAAAAAATGCCCTATTTCTATGGCTTTCAGCCCACAGCGCTTAGGCAGTACCCTCCCTTGGATTTATAGCCCCCAAATGCTTACAAAAATTAGGTTTCAACATTGCCTCTTTCAAAAACCAAGAAGTCACTCTCTTCCTTTTAAAAATAAACACAGGAAACAGGATGATACTGCCATTGCATTCACAGTTGAGTGGAAGCTAAGCGGGGACTCCAAATAGTATGGTTTTGGACTTGGACAAAAAATGCCATACAAATTCAATCCAGTGGAATATGAATTATGCAATGATGAAGCAGTCCATACCTCTTTACGCAGATATGCTGGAAAAACTACCAGTACTCTGAACTAGAGGACCACTGGGATTTCCATAGGAGCCTATGGATACATATAGTCTATTATTCAATGGATGCTGGTGTCTAAAATTTGCTTCCACAGTTCTGGTACAAGTAAATTGCATTCCAAAACAGCTGGATGGAACTGTGCCAATAGCCCTAGAACTTCCAGTAGGAACACAACTGAAAGACACTTCAGAACAGTTTGTTCACCTTCCTAATCCTGTTGTCAAAGAAGAGATACTATTTTAACCATTGTGCTATTGCTAAAGAAACACAATTTGTATGGACAAAGCTTCTGGTTTCTATAAAAATTTATTTTTCAAGGCTACATTCAATATGTAGGAGCCGCTTTGTTCAGGGCTTTTAGTTCAGAGACTCTCAGTGTAGTCGCAGATGTGGAAGTCTTACATTTTAGTACGGTTACAGTTGCTAACATCTCCACACTGAAAGGAAATTAAAGTACAGCAAAAGCCGTATCTCAGAGTAGTATTGTCACTGCTGAACACATTTATCAATTTTCACATTATGCTTTCACCAATTTACTAAATGGTCCGTTTTAGTGGCCAGATAGCTCCTTGTGCTTAAAATCTAATTAGCCTCTTCCAACTGCAAGTTTTATTACGTAACTTGTTGCTTTTTCTTTTGAACAATATTGCCACACTTTTCAATACACTGATGTGTATCCTTCCTTTTTACTTTTATGCAGTGAAACTGGGGAGACATACGTATTTTTATACTGCTTCAGACAACAAGAGAACTTTAATAATACATTTGCAAGGAAATATATTCACCAAGATTCTCTCACCTATCAGGAATGCCCAGTCTCTTGACACTTCTGTACACCGAAAGAGTATTTGCCACATGACGATAATTAAACCAGAATCGAGATGTACACACCTTGAATTTTTAAGGAAAAAAAAAAAAGAAAAAAAAAAAAAAAAAAACAAACATTAAATAGTGTAAAAGATACAAATTGGCCTGGCACGTTGCATCAGAAGACCATGATTACAGAGTATCAACAAACTAGTAACGAATCAGAAAGAACACAGCAACAAGAAGAAACTCATGATATAAGCTATATAAATCTTTGTTGTACCAAAGCAACAAATGCTGTATATAAAAGTTAAAAATATGTTCTTAACATACTGACTCATGAAAAAAATGTCATCAAACCCAACTAAGTATAGAAAGTGGCACTTCAGGGAATAATTCAGCAATAGTAAGTGGATAAGCTATTTTTTTTTCATTTGCTTTCTCCATATCAAATGGAAGAAAAACCAAAGGAAGAGTTCTCATCTCAATAGCAAACCCATTCAGGGAGCATTCTTGTGCAAAGGCGTAAGTAAATTCATGCAGAAGCCACGCATAAGGGAAAATACACTGAGGACATTTGCATTTAAGGAGTCAAATATAATAAATTAAGAGCTAAGCGAGCTCTAACCAAAATCTGAATACAAACTCTCAAAAATCTCAGAGGAGTTCAGGTTCTACTGTACTAGCAGGCAAAGGGTTGGGGATCAGCCATTCCTGTACTTAAACTATTCCCTAGGTCAGGTATTACTTAATCTGTCCTCAAAAACCTCAAACCAGTAAGATTCCAAAAACCTTCAGAGGCAATCTGCTGTAATTCCTTAGTAGCCTTACCACTGCCCTTGTGTTTAACTTAAGTTCACTACTTTTTGTTTGTTCCGCACCAAGGACAGGAATTCTCCTTTGGAGACAAATCATTTTCGCTTTTACAAGTCTTTTAAGCAGACAAAGAAAGAAACATTTCAGAAAAGGTGACTTTAAACCACAAAAACAGAGAAGCAGGAACAAGCATTTAAAAAAGTTTTTTAATTTTTCAGCTTGAAATGTACAGCTCTAATTTAAATAGAAACATCTTTAAGTTACACTATGTAACATCTTTTTCTCTAGCCTTTTCTTAAAAAGAAATGAGTAGTAGCTTAAATAATAATAAAAATTCAGCCTGAAAGGATCCCCCCTTGAGTCTCTATCATCCCGTCAGTTAGGAAATTCAAAAAAGCCCACAGGAATCAGTCCATGAGAATGTTTGCTTTTCAGCAAGATTTAAAGCTGTGAAACTAACTGTGGCCAATCTAGCTGTGACATTTCAAGATACTGTCATCTGCCCCTTTCCTTCATTACCTCTCTTACAACACAGTGGAAAATGCATCTATGCTTTGAGTACAGCTATCCACACGGCAGTATATTAATTCAAACTACTGGTGAGGTAGGACTGCAGTATGATCCCAGGCTTGAAGTGCCTAATAGCAGTAAAACCCTCCCTATTTTACTGCTTAAAAAATTAGTAGCAATTGTTATAAAGCTTAATCATGAACTACTGAAAAAATGTAACCAGCAGAGAATCTGTTGAGGACAGAAAGTATAGCTCCTTAGACCTAATGTTCCACTTTCTTTGTGTGGTTTTATAGGTACTAATAAAAGCACCTATTTGTTAATAGTATTAAAGTAGTACTTGATGTTTTAATAGTTTCAAGTTTGTACATTGTAGAATATAGAAATTATTTCTTCTAATCGAATGAACGACTGTTAACTTTCCTTTTATATTGCTCAATTCTAGTATCTGGAAAACAAACAGCTGCTACTGAGTAATTACAATAGTGTTCTGAAACAAATTAGTCATTAAGACCTGAATTGTGATTAAGAACCAATTGTGTAGTATGATTCAAAGCTAATAAAAGATTCATGGCAAAGAAAAAAAGACTAGGATAAGATGTCGCCTGAATTCATTTCATTCTAAGCTTGGTAGACAAGTTAACAGACTGAGTAAGAACAAAAATCAGAAGTAAATTGTACCTTTCTGGTCAAAGAGATATACTTCTCTGATACCAGAATTACACTTTTGTTCAATATGCAGTATGGTAATTTATGTGTTTTAAAGCTGTCAGAACTTTTGTTTTATGAATCCTGCCATGTAGCTAGGCATTTTTAGTGTCTGAAATGCAGTCACACTGAAAAGATAGCTTTATTATAGGGTAATAAATTTGCAGGCATAATTTCAAATTTATTCGTTTCCAAGTCTTTATCTTCCCATTTCTTTCAAATAAACAGAATTCCTGAGTGACTGTTGCAATTATGGCTCCTGATGAAAAACTGTCAACTTTATTGGAAGAAAACAACCTGGACCACACTTACCAAAACTGCCCAGTTATTTGTATGTCCACTTCTAAAGAACTGTTCTGCTTGATCCTGAAAGATGGAGAAAATACTAGATGTGTTTCAGCAGTAAGAAAGAAATGACTGCTCGTATTTTCGTTGTTTCCACAAAACAGTGTTCAATGCATATGTTTACCACACCTTAACACTGCATAAACCTTACAAAAGCTTCGAGAGGGGTAGTCTTTCTCACTCCTTTTTGCACGTTTCATGCAAGCTAATTGCTCCAAATCTTTCCCTGAAACTTGCTAAATAACAAAGGAAAAAGAACTATTAGTCACTTTCAGCTTAGTTAAACAAAAAGCCCACACATCTCTATTCAAAAGGACACTCCAAGAACAAAATAAAATGATTTATTGACCTACAGTTTCTTCCTTAATGAGAAAAGGGGCTTGGATTAATTTCTATTTTCACTATTCCTCTCATCTTTGCAAAAGCGGGTAAGTGAATCTGCAATTTTAACACATTTTAAATCCAAGGTGGTTACATTTATCTTCCAATATCAGGAGCTATGACAACAACAACCTCCTGTATAATCTGTGTTATCCATAGTTCCCACCGTGCTTTGCAGATGACAGGGCCCTTTTTCTTTAACAGATAGCATAAATCAGGTCACTGAAAGGGGATAAGACTTCCCGGAGGGAAGGGAATGAGTCTGTTACAGGACAAGAATCCAGACTTGCTGATTCTTAATCAGACTCCGTTAACTCTCTGAGGGGTACTGGGCTGATGCCTGTGGTCTCACACAAAACACACAGTATCAGAGTTTGTTAAAATACATGTAAAGCACACTGTGCCTCAAGTAGCAAACAATCTGCAGTTTAATTAGCAATCCAAAGACTCTAAAAATATTTCTATTGGCTATTTTTTGTCCTATTTGTAATTAATTTCAAATATAACAATTTGTTAATAAAGCAGAATTCAAACGCAAACAAAACTCCAGATGTACTGTGGGCACTGTGCAAAAAGCATAATTATTGAAACATGAAATTACTCCCACTTGAAAAGAAAAAAAATATATGCTCCTTCAGTGCGTAAACGCCTCGCACCTGCGAGCGGGGCACAGGGCAACCCCGGGGCGGGAGCCCGGCCAGCCCGACCGCCTGGGAAAGCGCCCACACCCCACCCTGGTTTGTAACCTATTCCCACATAAATTAGCCAGCAAACGTCGGGAAAAGGGACATAGAACACCGACTACACATGGCGTAGCCAAAGAGGAACCTGCGAACGCATTAAAAGACAGGGTGGGGGGCGGTGTATAACTTTAAAGAAGTGGCATGTGCCTGCGGGGCCCGGTTGTTTCTGGGACGCACCGCACCACACACCGGTAACCCCCCGGCCGGGGGGGGGCCGCTGCCCGCAGCCCCGCGCGTCCCGCCCACGGGGCAGAGCGGGGCCAGGCGGGGCCGGGGGAGGGTCCGCCCGCCTGCCCGGGGTTGGCGGCGCGACGCCGGGCACCGTCCGCTCCTGCGCTCGGGAGCGCCCCTCACGAACTGCGCCCGCCGAAGCCAACACGACCCCTTCCCGGAGCGCCACAAGCGCCTCGGGGAAGCTCCACCGGCGCGGCCCCCAGAGCGGCGGCGGGGCGGGCAGCCGAGGGGCGGCGGGCGCGGGTTGTGCCTGCGGAGGGGAGGAGATGGGGGGAAAACGGCAGCATAGAGCCTGCGGCCCGGCCCGGCGCCGGCCGCTGCCTCTCCCCGGCAGCCGCTCCCTCCGGCTTTCGTACCTGGACACCGCTGGCGAGCGCTGCGCCGCAGCACCCCAGGAGCAGGGCTGCTGCGGCGCGGACCCAGCCGACAGCGGGCGCGGCGGCCGCCATCTTAGCCCGCCTCGTCCGCAAGGCTCCGGCAGTTGCGGCTGCCGGAAGGGGGGAAGCGGCCTCTGCGCATGCTCCGCCCTGCGCCGCCGCAGCTGGGCGGGGAGCTGTGGTGGCGGCTGGCGTCTGTGCGCCATGCCCGAAGCCGTTCCTTCTGTGCTGGTGCTTGGACGAAGGGTGTTTAGCAGGAATAGTGCCCCTGCTCTGAGCCACGCCAGGCGCTTAGTCACGTATCAGAGCTCCCCTGGCCTTGCCAGCCCCTGGAGAGGTTGCTTTAAATTTGTTTTTTACAGAGCTGAGGCAGTAACGGTGGCAGATCTCTGCGTTGCCTTGAGCGTAGGTGTTTGCTGTGGGTCTGTGTGAGGTGTGATGCAGCCCTGCCCTGACCTTGTCCCTCCCTTGGACAGGCCCTGCTGACGGCAGAAAACGCTGTGGCCTCGCATCTCGTCTTGGCTTGGGAGGCTCCTGGGGATGTAACAACGGCCATTTCTCTCGCCCTTCCACCAAAAATGCGCCCGAATCACCAGGCTTTGTTGAAGTTCTGGCAAGGGCAGGGCAGGCGGCCTGCCCACCTGTGGGCCAGGGGTGGCTTCAGGCCTTGGTGGCTGCTGGGCAGAGCTGCCTGGGAGAGCGAAGGGGAGAGCCGGGAGAGGGACCACCTTTGGTGGGGAGGAGAGGGGGATCTGAAAGTAGATCTTGTGTCAAGATGCCGTGCTGTAGCCTCGCCTTTGGCACATACATCCCTCAGAGCCGATGAATCATCAAGATTTTTATTTCAATCTATTGAACCACTTGGTATGATGCTTTTATTTCCACTAACTCATCCTGTCACCACCTTTGTTCAATTGCCTGATGCCTTCCATTAGTGAAGATTCAGAATCTGCCCTGAACCATGGAAACTGTTTCCTGCTCTATGTACCTGTCATCAATAATGACGCTCTCAGGAGCGTGTTTCCACGTATTGATGTTGGAATTTCAATAACATCACGTTTTCTGTTTGAAAGCATCACTTTCAGCAAAAGCATCGCTGATTTCCTCGATAAAAATAATCACCTGTGATTAGATCACCTTTTCTTTTTGTGCCTAAAGCTAATGAACGTACTGCCTTTCAAAGACTATAGTCAGCAGCTCCTGTTGTGCCTGAACGTGTCTCCTGTGTGAGCCTTTTATGAACCTACTGAGAAGTGCTATGGGTGTCTGTGTCCCTTGGTGCCTGCTTGTAAGCTGGACTGTTTATCTTCTTGCTCCAGAAAACTAAATTAATTTAAGACTAGGGCCAAGCTTAAGCTTTTTCCTTGCCCGTTCAAATGCTTCCACTTAGGTCTCTGATCATTCTCAGATGTGTTCAAGATGTGTCAGTAATACTAAAGGATAGGCAGCTATCTTTCAGAGCATCTACTCATGCAGTTTTATAAACTGGTGAGTTGATTTCATGCACTTTGACTTTGATAGCTCCTCATTACCTTTCAGCTCCCATGTGGAGTTGGTCAGATAACACTTTGCTCTTTGCATGTATTACAAGTATTCATCCTTTGGTATCATGCGTTTTGGTATCATGTTTTTCCCATAGAAATAATATCATCAGCTGTACCCTGATGATGCATCTTTGAACCAGGCATAAGTCCTGACATTCGTACTGAATGAAAAGTTAGGTCAAATGTTACCTAAAGGTAACTTCAGCTTACCAAGAAACATTCCTGACGTGAGAAGTGATGAACATCTTTTCTGCAAATAAAACTTAAAAAATCCTATTCACTTAAAAACTCCTGAACCTTCTAAAATTTGTATCACAGGTGACAATTTTGTCATTCTCTGGAATGCTTGACTTTGCAGTCTTAACAACATTCTTGTAAGGTCACTGTGTATGACTTGCTACGTAAGAAAAAAGGAAAAACCAAAAATTTCTGTTGCGGCATTGGAATGATGTAAACACAGGCTATCGCCTATGGACTCTACAAACAGATACCTACTACTTGTGCTGAGCAATTGAGAACTGTAGCAAATTCTCCTTACATGAAAGATCTCTTGCAGGGGATGAGGCATTTAAAATACTAGGTTTCATCAGTTGTCAGAATAGTTTAAGCACACTTGTCCAGTCAATATTGCTGCTATTTCTCATGGTGTATATGTAGTTGGTTCTGCAATCTACAGGAAGGTTTAGCTGGCTCTTGATGTAAAAGCAGAGGTGCAAACTCATCAGTCTTGTGTCACATGCTGTCTGCTGCGGCATGTGAGCAATGTTTGGATCAACTACAGTCCCACTGCAGGTGTTAGTTACTCTTTGACTGTAGGTGTTCAGGTCATATTGCTGCCTTTCCATCCCAGGGCAGAGACAACACTGGGTTAGGGCAAACTCAGTTTCACAAGCTCATTGGAATATTCCAAAATAATGGCCATTATTCCCTCTGATTTATATGCCGCCTAATACAGTACACAGTTCACTTTTTTAGATCTGTCTGTGGTTTGCCTTCTGGATTCCATTCTATTTCTTCTACTTCTGGCTTTTATTTCTTTACAGTCTCAGTCTCCCATGGGCTTTATTATTCATCAGTCACACATGAGTGTGCCAGTGCTTCAGGCATTATTCCTGGAGGTGGTATCACTTTTTTTTCCCCAGTAAGATAGTACCAAAAAGCTTTGCCTTCATTTCTTTCATCTTTATTCCCTTAAGCAGCTCTCACTACACACTTGGTGTTTGCTTTCGTGCCTGTACAGGATTTTTTTGTCTAGAAATTAAGCTCTATGCGTCTGCTCCTGTTTCTTCGTTCTGCTTTGTTTTCATGCTAATCACAGTATTTTTCATGCTCTGAGTCTCTTTAGCTTGACCTTTGCCACAATATTTCTTGTACTTTATGCTGAGTAATTAGAAAGGACACCAAATGTGTATCCCAAAATGATTTGTAATTAAAACAACTGTTTAAAAAGCTGCTGTAACTGCAGCTGGTATTCACATTGGTGCACATCTTGGTGCCCTTCCAGATTCTTTCCTCCTCCAGCAGGTTGCTCAGGCCCTAATCCTTTAATCTATACCCTCTAGAAATTGCCCTCTAAGAGCCATCTGTCAGCTTGCTCCTGTCCAGCATGGAGCAAACCTAGCCTTCCTCTGAGGAGCGGCATCAATTGCAAGTGAACCCCACAAGCTCCTAAGGGAAGGGTTTGTGCCTACTAGACTTCACTTGACACTTTTTGACCACAAACTTTTTTTTTTCTACCAAAAATACCAATTAAATATCTTTAATTTTGTTGGTATTAACCTTGATTATATTACCTATATGTATCATAGTGTATCTCTTCCTTCTTCTATACTCTTCATCATTGTTCTGTGTTTCTTTTCTTGTTTTTATCAGACTTGCATGTACTGCCTGATGATTTTCTACCGTAGAAGATAAAGAAATATATCTTTGGGTGTATTTGTTATGCTCCCAAAAGAAAAATGAAAAGGAACTCTTGCAATGAAGTCAGTCAACAGACTGATTCTTAAGGAATCATCAATAATAGCTCAACTGCATTAGCTCACTAAAAAAATGCAGATTTATTACTTTCTTCATTTTGACTGTCAAAACAATACATTAAAAAATTTATACCAACCAAACAAGTCTACTACCGTTTGGTATCTGAGCTGATAAAATGGCTGTCTTCAAATACGGAACCCGAATGAAATAACGGTAATCAAATTAATGATTGATGTTATTCATTTGGGGTTTTTTCCATCTCTGTTAGTGGAAGACTGGCTTGACTACAGAATGTTTGTACTTTAAAAAGATGTACAATAGCAAAGTAATAGTGATAAAAAATATGCAAAAAGAATAAGGTGAGAGCAATAGATACAGAACTTCCAAAGGCAAATAACTTGAAAGAAGTCTTGCTTCTAATATTATCGAACTGAAACAATTGTGCTGAACTGTGTTTCTCAATAGATTCTTTTTGAACACTGGTTAAACACATTAGAATGCACACTTTTGTTCATCCATAGCATCAAGTTGCTTACCTCTACATCGGAATCAAACTAGACAATATTTTTAACTGCTATTTACGAAGTGAGATTATAGACATTATTTTGTACAGTGCCTTTTGAGGTCAGGATAGAACACAGGCAAAAACCTTGAAACCCACAATGAAATTCAGTTGACATATGTTCTTAATAAATTAACCATCTACCTTGTCATCAGTTCTGTTCTGTCATTAATGACACAATTATCACCAGGAATGGAGTTTTCATAATGTTGAGTTGTGTAATAATCCAGTATTTCATCTTCAGAAGACATGAGGTTACAAACCATTCCAACATCTTATCCTGTTGGCAACATAAGTAAAATATGAGAAAACAAAATATGAAAAAAACAGTGGCAACTTGTTTACATAGTTTGTTTAGGTATAATGGCAGTCATGAAATATGAATGCACATTACATTTGGTCTCACTGCATCAATATTTTTCTCAACAGAAAACAATGCTGAAAACTTATCAAAACATTCTCATTTATTAAAATAACAAAATATGTGAAAAATACAGCATTAAAAAAAACCCCAACCTTTATCTTACCCTTTCCGTTGTATTTTCCATTAATATTTCAAAAGGGTTCATTCTCAAATAGAAAATTCATGGGCTTCTTAATTAGGAATAAGGTAAGAATCTTAATTAAATTGCCCTAAATAAAGCTGAGTTTATAACCATAGTTTCACTCTTGATTTCAAGCAGTGGATATAACATACCATGTCTTAGAATCGTTAAGAAGTCATCATTTTTAGTCTACTCCTAGTTGTGACATCTCTATGATAAATCTGTCCTGTGTCCCAAAACCAGCAAGTGCCTAAATGTCTCAGGAAAGTCCTCCCAGTAGTGGCTGAGCTGAAGTGGTCTCAGCTCTGCCGGTTAAGTTCACTCAAGTAAAGGGCCGTATTGCTGATGGACTCATTGTAGCTCCCAAACCATTACTTAAAGCTATTGTGTGTATTTTTAGACTACTCTACAGCCTGCAATCTAAATATATCCTTTTGTCTTCCAAGAGTTTTCTTCATTTGCAGCAAGGGTTTTTTTACTCCGTTGGGGACTCCTCATCAGCTATATGATAAAACACAGAAGTTCTGAAAATTAAAGGCTGAATGCACATCAGCTTTACCTGAAAAAATACTAGATTTAATATTATGAAAATTGTATTAGAAATAAGATATACAGTGAGCACTGAGTCAACTTTAAAAAAGGTTACTCATACACCAAGTACACTAACATTGATTAACATTAAATATTTGAACAGTGACTAAAACTGAATGCAGTAAATTGCCAGGAAAGGTTATGTAGATCACTGTGTGATGAGTACTGAAATGTTACTAGAACTGATTAGTGGAAGATTGCACTCGACAAGCAAAATTTAAGATAAATCCAAAAACAGGCCATTAAGGAATTTAAAGAAATACTCTCAACAGAAGGAATAATTTGATTTTTAAGAATGTAAATATGCATGATTATTTCTGATTTTCCAGGAGTTATGGGGTAGAGTAGATCAAAACAGCCCCAAAAACGCATAGACGAAAGCTCACTTGTACTTTTTAGCGTAGCTGTTAGACTGTGAACAAAAGTGGCAGTGGATCAGCAAACCTTAATAATTTCCCTGAGTACTCAAACTGTGTAAAGCAGAGCATTTGGTTCCCTCTTTAGCTTCATTTAGCAGGATACTGTAAAAGCTGCTACAGATCAGGTGGAAAGCATTCATGCTGAACTAAGCATGGAGTATCCTTCAATAATCTTTGAAATTAAAAGTATCTATTTCTTTAAACATATTTACTGGAAGCTGTTCCCAAGTAGAAATGCTAGAATGACTTCATAAATTGAAATTATAATGTTTGGGAGCCAGATTTTGCTGTGATTTATAAAAATGCAATCTTGTTGAAATTTCCTTCTGCACAGAAGGTCAGTAAAAGGCCTTTTCACCATTACAGTGCTGTCACTCAGTGCAAGGTGGAATTTTACTTAAAAAATTAAATGAGCTATTGCTAAGTAGAAAGTCTGGATGAAGCCAAATGACACATTCAGCAAGAAAGTAAACTGGTGACTACGCAATCCCCCAAATACTTGCTTTCTTAAAAGCCAAATTGTGTGGCCTAAGTTGATCGTGATTCTATGATTCCATGATCAGGATGTTGTGCAAAGTGAAGAGAACTGCCCACATGAGAATGCATTCAGTTATGAAATCTATGAAAGTTTTTATCTGTTGTTCTGCAACTCTTGCATGAATAAAAAAATCCAAAGGCTTTCTTTTCACCTGTCTTTTTCTTTGTGTTAAGGAGTGTATCCTGATGAGATTTTTCTAACTGAAGGAGACATCAAGAAAAAGTTCTAGTGATAACAGGAACTATCAGCACATGAATATGTGCCTGTTGTTTCTGTGCATCTGTCCTGTTCTATGACCTGAACTAATTGTTTTAGCTGCTAAATATATATTACATGAAAATGTAAAAGCTACATTTATGGCAGTTAATGACCTTTTACATTTTAAGACAGGCATTTGAATTTGTATGTTCTTTCAAGGTGATTGATTTTTATATGGAGAAAAGACACCAGTCAGTCAGTCAGTTTCAACTAATCAGTGCCTTAATGGATGCATTTGCAAAAGTATTATCTCAGCGAAAATCATTTTCCTGCACTTTAACTCTCTGATAGTTATCAAGGATTTCCTTAAATAAAATTTCCTTCATTATAACATTATGTAAATGCTGGAAAAAAAAAATCTTGCACTTGGAAAAAAAAGTTTACTAACAATACTTTATTAAAGAATAACCATTATGTGTATATATATTACACATTTAAAACATCAGAGCCTGCTATGTGTCCCAATTTCGTAGACCATTCAGTGTGGTAATTTTGGCAGGCCTTTGCCTCACAAGCCTGACCCAGCCCAAAGGTGTAAGTTCAGGGTCAGTGAAATGGCCAGACTCTCTACAGTTCAGCGGCCCCAAAACCCAAACAGCACAACCTAAGTCAAAACAGACTAGGGATTACTTGAATATATGCCTGTCTTGGACTCTAGAGATTATAAATGTGACTCAAATCTGCATTTGTGACATCCCCTTTTCATTTTTTAACAGATTGTTAGCTTTCTGGGTTGGAGGATACGATGTTCTGACAATGGATTAATCAATGGGGAAAAAAAAAGAAAAAACTTCCTTTTGGAATTCTCAAATCATTCAGCCCAAGCATTTAATAAAAGATCCAGGGTTTAAGCGTGTCAAATTCATGTTATTTACTAAGGTCTATTAGCTGCATCTTCATGTTGTACATATATCAAGAAAATAATATGTACATATTTATCAGGTACAGAAATGTATGCTCTGTTTGTGGACTGCAAGAATTCAAGATTGAAGTTTCACAAACAGTACCTTAAAAAGAACAAATTAAGACTATCCTTTTCAGAATAATGACATCAAAATCATGATATGAGATCAAGGGTACATAACTTGCTACTTAACTTTGGAATAAAGATGATAATCATTTGAGTTTGCTGGATATAAAAATAATAAATGCTTTGCATCTGTACAGCACCTCTTACTGAAGGATCACACAGCATTCAGTGTTAATTTGATGTCATCTTGAAACCAGGATACTTCAAGCCCTACTTAAAAATTTTGGGTGTTGCTACCATATATTAATTTTTGCTCTTTCATCTGATTCTGTTTGCCTGCATATTTCCACAAGGTAAGGAGAACAATTTCCATTTTTTTGATTGTTATATATCATCATGTTATGAGAAGCATTTTTAATACAGATTCTTTTCCATGGATGGATTTTTATCACAAGATTCTAAAGGAGTATTTGAAATTAAAGAGGCTGAACATCTTTTGCCTGCCCTGTATCCTCATCTAGGAACCAGAACAGTAAACCATCTTTTCTGTTTCCTTCAGTAATTCTGTATCTGGGTATGATGACCTAAAATTGCCATATTGGTTTTTCAAATCCTTTCGTGAAATAAATTCATCCATTAGGCTATTTGTTTGCTCAGAATTCTAGAAACCGAATGTATTTTCTCTCTCAGAGGAGATCTTCATAGGTTTAAACATGAAAATTTTGTTTTGGAAAGAGAGTATGTCTGTGTGTGTATTAGTAATATTGAATGGTAAAATCAGTCTTTTTCCCCGAAATTGCTCATAACGGTGTTTCCATAAAAGAAGTCTTCTAGGAAAGCTGTACAGTCTACCTCTACAAGTCATGATTCTCTTTTCCCTAGCCCAGAGGCTGAGGGAATAAAAAGTTTCAGCAGAAAGCCAGGAAAATGCAGTAGAATGTCATTACTTGTCAATCAACTTATATAGAACAAGAAAATGTCAGCTACACTACGGGGTAATTTTAAAAATTCTGTCCAAAACTGATGTGGATGTGAGTTAGCTGTGTAATGTAGAGAAAGAAGTAATTTAAGAGACCTTTGAATATTGAAATCTTTTCCAAATAGTACCAACTCAGCTGTAAGCCAGCAACAAAAGAAACAGTAAAGACTATAGCAAAATGCCTGAATGAGATCCATTTGTTATACAGAATATAGCCACTACAGAAGGAAAAAAAAAGAATTACTTGCTTGGTGTTATTGCTAATAAACTCATTTCTGATTTATCAGATACAAAGTATTCAAACACATGGTAAAGTTAATAACATCTTAGTTCCTCACTGTCCCAGTGAAGTCGGAGAGCTGTGAAAGACATTTTTAAGACTGCAAACTTCAAGACAGCCATACTTTAAATTTTTTTAATAAATCAGGACAAGGAACATCTTAGTGATTGCAGTTTTATAAGATAACTTGAATAGAAGGAAATAAAAGATACTGACAAGGCTTGCTTCATGAACCCTCTAAGATCCAGAGTATACAAGAAAAAACATTTGAAGCAAGTGATCACTTTTTCAAATACACAAGAGTCAAAATAATATTTTTAAAATGTTTTTCCTGAACATTTATGAATAAATATGAAAGCCACAGCCACAGATTTTGTCACTTGTACAGCTGTGTCATTTTATAGTAACCTGCCTCTTGAGACGAGTTCACGTAGGAGCAGAACTTTGTAAGGAGTGATCATGAAAACAGCTATCCTTAACAAGCTTCCCCTGAATCCTGCCTTGTGTCATGACTCCAACACCCAGCCAGGGTGTATTTGCTTTTCAGAACACAATTGCCTTATCTGTTAAAAGATGTTAGCAAGACAGGGCCAAGGGTCCTGTTCAGCACTGCAGCTGAGCAACGCCTTAGTTTTATTGGATAGCATGACAGGAAAAAAAATGTCTTGGTGATTCAAGGATTGCTGATGATTATTTGTAATTTCAAATGTTAAAAACTGTTCGGTACCAGGCTCTATCCAGTATCAGGCTTAACTCTTTTATTCCATTCAGCCAAAAGTTTTCAACCCATGCTTTGCTGAATCTGAGTTCAAGTTCAACCATCATATGACAGTTTCATCAACTGTTCTGTTATCTTTGCTAATAAGCCATCTGGCAGGGTGTCATCTTCTACTGAAAACAGGTGTTTGATCCAATTCTCATTTGTTATACTGTCAAGAAAGCATTCACTGAAGTTGGTGACTAAATTCAGGCAATGTTCTTGTACGTCAGCAGAAAGTCAGGATGAAATTTGAATTAACATTAAAACATTTCCATGGTTAAAACATTTGCCAATTTCTCTCATGTTGTCTCTCAGCTCATCTCCTTGTATCTTAACATGCAATTTCTTTATCTTGTCCTTGTTCTATATTCTGATTTTTATCTAATTATTATGTAATGTGCATATTTTAATCTCTAGATACTGCATTCTATTCATTGCGATGCAAGAACAAAAAGTTAAATGGATGAGTTCAAGAACATTAGATCGTTGAAAAATGACTTGCCTCATTCAAAATTAAAATTCCCTCACAAAAAATTTATTCCTTACAATAGAATTCAGAGTTGTGAGCCAACATCTGCCTAAGTTACAGCCTTCCTGGATTTAGAAAAGAAGGTTTGGACAGTCGTTTCCCACTTTATTATGAAATATGAAAAACAAACAGAGCTTTTGCTCCAAAGAAACTAAGTTCTCTAAGAAGGAAGGCTCAGAGGGGATCTCCTCAGTGCTTATAAATACTTAAAGAGAGGGTGCCAGGAGGATGGCACCAGTCTTTTTGCAGTGGTGCCCAGTGATAGGACAAGAGGTAATGGGCACAAACTTGACCATACGAAGTTCCATCTAAACATGAGGAGGAACTTCTGTACTTTGAGGGTGGCAGAGCACTGGAACAGGCTGCCAGAGAGGTGGTAGAGTGTCCAACTCTGGAGACATTCAAAACCCACCTGGATGCCATCCTGTGCAACCTGCTCTAGGTGCCCCTGCTCTGGCAGGGGGGTTGGACTAGATGATCTCCAGAGGTTCCTTCCAACCCCTGTGATTCTGTGAAACACCACCAGTGGCTGACCGACATTTTGACAGCCACTGCTTTGTGGTGAATACTGAATACACACTGAATAGGGAAATAGGTGACTCTTCACTTTTTACCAGAACGCTACAGTTATTGCCACAAACACTCTCAACAAGAGCACATGCCAATGTTATTCCATTGTGAATCCTAATGATAAAAAATTGCCATGTCACAAACCAAGATTTTTTTTCTTAACTTTTATTTTATTCTTTGGCATACATGTACAACCTGACCAAAATTAATAGTACTTTTGTTTGAGTACAGTGAAAGAAAAATCTGTATGTGTAGATGTCCTATGGGCCCCTTCCTACTTGAAAAAAGCCCAGTTGGGAATCCTTCTTGACTCTAGGTAAAAAAAAAATATCAACCTAACTTGCACATTTTTCCCTATGACTTGACATCACAATGTGTTGTGCCATTGTAAAGATACACAAGTATCACAAAATGTTGATGGTTTCTCAGTGTGAGCAATCCCTGAAATCATGATATGTCTCTTCTAAGCCCTTCATTTAGGAAGCTGGCATCATTTTCAATTCACTTAGCTTTCTATTAAAAAAAAAAATCAAGAGGCTTATCTTTTCAAGAGCTGTACTTTGTATCAAGGTGATTTTCAAGTAGGGAAGATTTTCACTGTATGATTGAATAACAGGTTATAGAAATAATGTCATAAGGCACTGGTCCATTATACTGCTGAAATAAAACCCAAATGATAAGTAGCAGGGACTCATACTTTATAACGATCTTATGCCCCATAGCATTCCCAGGATGAGGTCTAATAGCTGTGCTTGAATTCTTTTCTGTTCCCACCACCACCACCCACAAGTCATTATTCAGTTCAAGCCTATTGTATTAACGGAATTTTGCAGGGTTTCTTTGCAGGTTTTTTTTCTACAGCTACTCGAATTTCCTTAGTTCATAAAGAGTAAATAAGATTAACTGAAATTGCTTTATTTTCAGTTATCTATTGGGGGACAATTCATAGATTAGAACCTTAAAAATTGTGGTTGGATCCTTAGGATGAAAAGGCAAGGAAATTAAGACTTTACTGGAAAAAAATAGCACAGCATTTCTAAGTCATTGAAAATTCACTATCAAATGATTTGGAGTGTTTATTAATCAGCTACCGAGAAATGGTAACTGAGGAAAATAATCTTCCCAAAAAACAATTTCTATAACATTGAGGAGGGAGAGGGAATATCAGTTTAAGTGACATAAAATAATAGCAAAAGGCATCAGGAAGCTATAATGGATCAGACGGAAAGTCTGTAAGCGCCCAGTCTGTGTTCTCACCAATAGTGACCAGCCGTCTTAGGGACTGAGCGAAGAACGAGGAAAACCTCTGTAGGATCTCCTGCCTTCCATCTCGCTGAGGCTTAAGGACTTCCTGAGGTGGTAACCTTGAATTTATTAAGTTACAGAATGCCTGTACAATATCGTCATACTATCTAATTACTACGAGCCAGATCAAGCATAAGGACTTAAATAGAAAAATATGCATGATAATCGGGAATTATTTAAGAAATGCTAACAAAACAGCCAAAACACTAACAACCTTTGACTGAGATAAAAAGACAGCACTGAAGAAAAAGCAATTTGGCTTGAAAATAAAGATACATAACAATAAGAAAAACATCTATAACAAATACTGGAAGCTGCAAGAAATATGTGAGACATTTAAGAACTGTAAAAAAAATGAGAAGGGAGACAAAATCACAGAAAACCCAATGGTCAGACAGGTGGAACAGCATTTAAAAGAGCTGTTTTTCTGAACAGAAGAGAGAAAAGGATCCTAACAATATTATTGGAATATGCTTGCATAAATATAACAAAAGCAACTGGAAGCCTTCATTAAATATTTCTGGTCTGTATATAGAGAAATAGTCAGATGATGTAGTTATACCATAGGAGGATGATGAAACATTCTCCATTACAACTGTAGTCAGGTAAGTTTTATAAATAGTAGCCACTAAAAATGACTGAGTAAATCTGCATATTTGGATAACTTGTATTGGAGTTTTAAAACAGCTGGAAAGGACATTTTAGGCCTCTGAGAACCCTTGAAATATCTGCATTCTGGGAATATGTTAGACCAGTACTTTAAAAGGGTGGTGGCGTAGGACATTATAGGCCTGTCCATCTAACATGGAACTTAGTAAAAAAGCAGAACAGGTAAGAACATACTGGAATATAGTTATATGGAACTTCATTCATGCTATTCAATGCCAGCTTTTGAAAAACAGATCCTCTCAGATCTATCCACAGATACTTGTTCAAGAAGGTTTGTTTTGGCTGATGAAGAGAAAAGTGCTGATCTGAAGACATTTATTTAGTGCTGCAGGATATTTTGGTTAGGAAACCCAAATGAATGAAAATTAATGCATATATATTTAATGACTAATTGACTGGTCTCAAAAGTGAAGTGTAAATGGGAAATATTAAGTGAGTTTCTGGTTTGGTCTCATGAGAACTGTGTTTTGGCCACGTGCTGTATAACAGTTTTATTGATTACCAAAAAAAAACACCCCCCCCAAAAAAAAGGAAATCACTGGTACCACTGGCAGATAACAAAGAGTAGGGAAGCTGTAACTCGCAAGGGGACAGCTCATTGGTACTGAGAAAGCTGGTTTCTTGGTAAATTGGCTGCAAGCCAATACATGAAGTTATACATCAAAGAATAAAGAGCGGGTGTTGATCCTAGAGTGGAGGAGTCTATGCGAGAAAACAGAGCGGAGAGCGGAGCTGCTGGGAGCCTGCTAGACAACCAGCTAAAGGTGAACCCCATTGCAACACCAAGGCCAGTGCACAAATTCAATCCATCAGTGTGAAAACAGCAGAATGAGGACTGTGAGGATATTACAGGCAGGCTGAAGCACATCAGTACCTGGCACTGGTGTGACCATTTCTGGAACAGTGTGTCCTGTTTGATGCCTTCGCTGACGATGCCTGTTGATAAATTGGAAAGAGTTCAGGGAAGGGTCACAAGAATGATTGCACTGTAATTGGAAAATAAAAACTACAGCTATTTAGTTTATCAAAACAAAGGTTAAGGAGTGACTTGATCATAGCATTTTTTAACGTTTTTTTTTTTCTCAGCAGATTGAAATATGCACCCTCAAACTTTTAAATGGCATAACCTTCTTTCTTCCCTCCCAGGCTTTATGTATCTTGGTGTCCAAAAAAGTTACATAAGATGTCAGCTGTGGGACTCGGTGAAAATGACACCCAGAGATTAGATTTTTCTAGTAGAATATTCACTACCTTTCAATTAGTGATTTAATTCACTTAAGTAACCTGTTTAGATATCAGTAGAAAAGAAAAAAAAGGTTTAGTAAAGTGGAAAAGAAAGGGGAGGGAAACCAGCAGGTTTAAAAAAACCCATTAACAACACTGTAGCAAAAGAATTCAGAAACAGGTTTCTTATTAAAATGAAAAGAATGTTTTAGTGATCGTGGATTAATTTACACCACACTAAGCACAATACAGGGCTGCAAATAAGTTGTGCATTTACGTTAAAATGTGTATTATTTCTGGGTCAGAAGTATATAATTTAGCATATTCTATTAAAAAGGCTACACATAATGGTTTTACTTACAGAATCTACAAACTGTCCACATATCTTGCATCAGCCTATATAAGCACATCAATCCAAGGACATCGGTTCTGATTTAATAAAGACATCTAGCAGGGCAGCAGCTTATGTGAAAAATGACAGCCACTAGCGCTTGAACAGGCCCTAGACAAAAAACTAGAAGACTCATAAAATAGTGAGGGATTCTGAAGTGATTTTTGAAAACATAGAACCTAATTAAGGTTTGACTGAAGGCTATGGGTGTTAGGTAATTGGTTTAACCAAGGAGAAGAGAAGGCCCAGAACAGCATATTCCAGCTGATCCCATACTAATTTCATATTAGTTCAGCTTCATGTATTTACTGGAGGAACCAACAAGAATGAGAATGGAATCAGCCCAATGGTATAGGATTCATAAGAAATTTTCAAGATTAATTTCTGGAACTGTTATCATTTTGTTCTTTCTACTGTAGCTTCTTCTCCTCCAGAAGAGGTAGGAATTAGTAGAAGTATAACGGAAGTGATCCTTCAGACTCGCCCCAGTACCGTGAGGAGCTGCCTGTACCTTCAGGAATGGGCAGTGCTCTGCAGTTCAAATCCAGGTTCCCATTTCTGTGAAGTTTTTTTGCACCCTGTGTTATTTTCTCAGGCAGTAAGACCACTTCATTTCCATCCATACTCTTGATAAGACACTGTTAAATGACAAACAGCTAACCTTCGACCAGCTGCCTTTACATTAGCTACATACCTGAAATGACAAATAACCCAGCTTTGTATTTAGTTAACACATTCTTAATCCTTTGCTGCCGATGTTCTTCAGAGCCTTTGAGAAGCATCCGCCTGTGACCCTGTTTCAATATGGGGATTTTGCCAAAGGCAAACGCATAACAAATTACTTCTAGAAGGAGGTACCATATTATTAGATCCCAAAATATCCTTTCCAGATACATTTCACACATTCAGTCCGACAGATTTCCTAAATGGCCATATTTTTTCTGAGGTGGTAATTTCTGCAACATAGAATTGGATTTTGTGCAACAAAAATCAGGTTAGCTTGAAATCACTCTTTTTTTGAACAATAATTTAGATGTGCATAATGATAATAGTTTTATGGCAGAACAGTCAGAATTTTTATTTTCTGTTAGCATTATCTAACTGTTAGCAAAATGCCTGGGAGCCTACAGTAAAAACCAAACACCTCAACAAGACTTTACACAAAAATTTTTCACATTCCTGAGGAAGATGCCATGGAAAGCATGTGAAAGGAAATATTTTTCTGTATCAATCCAGGACATTAGATGAGATACTAATTTACCCATAAATGTTGAAAATATAAAAATATATATGCTGAAAGCCTATACGTGGAATTTTTCTGAGGCAAGGATAATACAGCTGAATTTTTTTGTATAAACTAAAAAAATATAATTAAAACCACAAAATGCCAAAAGCACAGCTCTGTCTTCCTAAATAGAATGGCGTCTTCCATTAGCCATTGGAAAGATCTTATTTTAAGAAAATATCTGTTTAATTTAATTCAGTCTTCCTCTTGTCAAGCTTCATTTCAAGTCTTTCAAAAGCAATTATATCTCATATCTTTTGATTAGGACATTGGAGTCTACTCTATTTTTTACTCAATCAAAATTAAGATGCTGTACTTTTCAATGAATTTACATTTGGTTGTATTAAAATCTTAGCAAGAGAAAGTAGGGGTTAAAGCCACATCCAGAGTTCATGGGAGGATGAGAAAGACTGCAGATGAACGCTGATTAAACTCTCCAGCGGAGACTAAGGCCTTCCTTAAACACATGAGAAGTGCCAATTCACTGACATTACTGCATTTTCCCTAAGTGAGCACCACTGGATTCATAGAAAATGGAGGTGGAAAGGATCTTAAGCTGTCTAATCCAAACTTCTTTCCAGAGATGCTTCAGCTGAAGTGGAGAACAGGCCATCCATCAGCGGACTGCTGCGAAGGGACATTAGTGGCTGCCCTTCAAGTGGAAGCTGCTGGGAGTAACTGGATGACTTGGAAAACATTCCAGTCCAATTTGTCAGAAGATCATGGCACTCCCCCTGGGGCAGTGTTTAACAGTTCGGGGAATTAACAAGGACTGGAAACCTCTCCAGGAGAAAGGAAGGTGTCTACATAAAAACTTGGAGGCAGGGCAGAGGAAAAAGAGGGCAGTTTAACTACAGAAGCAGCAAAACAAGGAAAGTGGCTGCAGCTGAGAGGGAGAAGCTTGTCAAACTGATATTGATCCACAAATCACATACAAGGGGGAGAACCTTCTTAAAAGACTCCTGAGAGACCTATCGTATGTCTGAAAAATAAAGATACGGAAAGCTCTTGCTCACTGTTGTTCAGAAGCTTGCACGTACATAACCTACTCCTGTTAGGGTGTGCATCAGTGAAACTACGTGCATGTTGTGTTAGAAAAGATAACCAACAAAATTAAAATCTAACTGGAACATCAGGCTTGATATAGGACAATTAAACAACTGAAAGAATCTACTCTGACTCTGAGTATGCTACAGAATATCACAGAAGCTACCTCCTACTTAGCACTTCTCCAAGCACATGAAGAATAATGCCCCGTTTGGGGCTCTCCAGTAAAAGAGAGATGTTGATAAACTGGGAGTGGAGTGGACAGCTACAAAGATGGCCAGGGATGAGAGCACTTGCCCTTGAGGGAACTGGGCTTGATCAGCCTGTGGCAGGTTTAGAGGGGACATAATAGCAGCTCTCCAATGCTTGTGAGTAGGTTATCATGAAGATGGAGCCAGGCTCTTCACAATGGTGCAATGGTGGGCAAGAGAGAAATTGAGATAAGGGAAGTGCTAACTGAATGAATAGAAGAAAACCCTTTTTCACCATGAGGCCAGCCAAGCACAAGCTGCCCGGAGAGGCTATCCGTGGAGGTTTTGCAAGATGAGACTAGATAAATCCCTGAGCAACCTGGTGTGACCTCACGTGCTGCCCTTGCTCTGAGCAGGAGGTTGGACCAGAGATGTCTTCAGGTCTCTTCCTGTGACCCGACGATCACCGATGCTCACGAGTGATCATAGTTCATTGCCTTTTACCAGCCCAAAGCGTATGAAATGCCTCGCTCTTCAAAATGCCAAAAAACGATCACACGGGGAGAGACCGCAGTATACCGGGAAGGTTCCACCACCTCTGCGCTACACCCGTGTCACAGCCCTACCAGCGTGCGGGGCGCGCCTGAGGACGGCAAAAGCAGACGGTGCCTCCCGGGGAGCCGGGGTGCGATCTCTCCCGGGGCACCCTGCCCGCGGCTCACAGCCAGGCACAGCCCCTCACCGCCTCCGCTCGGGCGCCTCACCGCAGGCACCCCCTGAAACTTTCCCCGGCAGCCTGCGCACGCTCTTCCTCCCCGCCGGGGGAAAACGTGCTCTCGCTCCCTCCGTGCAGCGGGGACGGGGAGGCGGGCAGCCTGCCTCCCTCCTCCCCCCCGCCCCGGCTCGCCCGCCCGCGGAAGCCTCGCCGAGGCTCCCGCATTGCACCGCCGCGCCGGGGCTCGGCGCTGCCCACCCGCGCCCCCGTCTCCGGCTGGCGGTATGAGCGCCGGTGAGGCGAAGGAGTATCTGGCCCGCAGGGAGATCCCGCAGCTTTTCGAGGTAGGCGAGGCGGAGGGCTGAGGG